>JAMPIV010014635.1:22500-355000 GCA_024509875.1 Oreohelix idahoensis | reverse complement strand
CACGCACGTGCTGGCCAACACACAAACTCACACACAGACTTACCGATCTTAGAAGTAGGCAATCCATAGAATTATACAAAATAACTCATTAATTAACACTTGACATATTGCGAGTGTCTGTTACTTCAATGTCCGGTCCCAGATTTAGCGAGGTTTGGCTGGTAGCAAATATTCCCGCTTATCGCCGGTCGTGAAGATTAAATGTTCTTGTGGTTTATTTTTCTGATATAAAAAAAGTCTATGGGATGGCACCGTCGCAGTTAGATACTGGTGAGAATGGGGTGTGGCTTCTTAGATTTCAACGCTGGTGGTGAACCTTCTGCTTTAAAAAAACCGAGGTGACTTCAACTGTCCAGTGAGGTAGGTTTTTAAATCCGGTGAGAAAAACTAGGTACCGTCACAGTTCAGGTAAATATGTACTCTCTCTCTCTCTCTCTCTCTCTCTCTCTCTCTCTCTCTCTCTCTCTCTCTCTCTCTCTCTCTCTCTGTAGCAGTAATTTTTATTTAAAAAAACTCTGGCGATTGTTCTTCTTCCAGTTACAACTGAATATACTTGGTGAGGTGTTTAAATTTGTCAATGGGGGTTTTCTTTCTATTAATTTAGATAGCTGGATCCCAAACATAGGATCGCCTCAAAGATTTAAAATTTAATACACAGTCTCATCAGATTCTGGAAGGGGGTTTAAGAACTGAGTCTGGGGACTCTTTACCAGGTTGTACTTCTTCTTGCTGGGATCGCTAAGGTAACGATCACTCTAGATAAAAGATAGAAAATCAAGTATCAGTTCCAAAGCGCGATAAATTTACAGTTAACTATTTATACACTCGCGTCTATAATTTTTATAAAATTCAGGAAGAACTCCACGCGAATTTAATAGTTAAAACATACGTAAAAACTAGAACTAAACTCAATTAAATTTAGTTATAAATTCCCTCGCGTCTTTGAATGTTACTTTAAGCATTTAAGTATCTATCATTTTAGGAAATAATATAATAGATATTTCATTACCTATTCCACTGGAACTATTTGAGATAAGTTTAATTTAATAGCTTTAAGTTAGTCACAAAATCCAGTGAAATAAAATGAATGAATGAACTAGACTACTGATCACTTTAAAACAAATATATTATACCGTTTAGCACAGAATAGAATTCACTGCAATAAGTTGAAAATCCGGAGGGAATCAAGCAAGATTTCACTATGCTAGTGCTTCTGTCAAGGTCTGGCGAAACGAGTGATAAGTTGCATTCTTCAGGGTCTGTATATATCTAAATGGAATTCAAGATGAGTGGGACCTGTTAGATTCTAGCGCCTCTTTAGAACCCAGGAAAAGTCGAGGTTTCTAGCCGTCTTGTTAACCGCGATTGCCCCCTGGCTTCCGATCTCCGTCTCTCCTGTTTCTCAGTCTTTCGGGCAAGTCTGCCGGTTGCCACAGAAGTGCGAGGTCTGCAAGAAGCTTTCTTCGTCTACTCTGGTTCGCACTGCCGTGCCATCTTCCTGCGAGACGTTGCTCTGTTCGCTGCCTCCGCTTTCTTCTGACCGCTCTGGTCCATCTTGCGAGCGGTTCAGTGTTCGCACGGAGATTAGAAATTCCTGCGAAAGCTAGCTTCTCTGTTCTGGGGATCGTCTCAGTGTCTTTAGATCTCATGCCGCATACTTCATGAGCCCCGGTGGAATCGGTTCGCTCTGGCGAAACAACAAAGTTACAACAAATATTCAGGGGTTCTAATGTTATGAAAAGCTAAAAGTCCCTTTAATCATCCATCAAATCAGGGAAAATTAAATTGTCGAACCAGACGTATGTCACAATATATATATATATATATATATATATATATATATATATATATATATATATATATATATATATATATATATATATATATATATATATATATATATATATATATATATATATATATATATATATATATATATATATATATATATATATATATATATATATATATATATATATATATATATATATATATATATATATATATATATATATATATACAATTGCCTCGTAGTTGTCGAGGAATCCTAACCTTGGTAAGGAACGATGTACAGGCACAGGTCGAAAATCTTCGAACTGATGATGAAAATGACATACAACGAGTGACAATATGGGGAAGAGACATACATTTCTAAATCTTTAATATCTACAGACCTCCCAGAGAAACTAATAGAATCTATTTTAATGATTTATCGAATATAAGAGAACAATCATAACTGGGGTGCTCAGAGTGGAGAAGAGAACTTTAGATATATATATATTTTTAAATATATTATATATATATATATATATATATATATATATATATATATATATATATATATATATATATATATATATATATATATATATATATATATATAAACTTTGTCGATTTTGAAAAGGCTTTTGACAGCATACACAGGGATACCTTATGGAAAATACTAAGGGCTTACGGTGTCCCTAGGTGTATTGTTTCCATCATAAAATGTTTCTATGCTAGCTTTGCATGCAGTGATGGCATAAGCAACTTACTTTCGAAGTGAAAACAGGTGTACGACAGGGTTACCTCTTGTCAATCATTCTATTTTTAACTATCATAGACTGTATGCGCCAGACAACAGAGGATACCCCTAGAGGAATAGCATGAACAACGTTCATCACACTGGAAGATCCGTAGAATACGCAGACGATACTGCATTATTCTCACATTCACATCAGACATTTAAAAAAAAAAACAGTCTGAATAAATACAGCCAACAAGTGGGACTGAATATCAATCTGAAGAAGATAGAGACAATACACTCAATGTAATAAATCCTGAGCCCATAAAAATATAGAACCAAAAGCAGGAACAAACAAATACATTTACATACTTAAGAAGCATAGTAACACACAAGATGGCGAAACAAGCAAAGACATCAGTAACAGAATGAATAAAGCCAGAACAGTCTTTACAAATCTAAACAACATTTGGAAATCTACTCAGTACAGCATAAACACCAAATTAAGATTATACGAGAGTTGCGTACTTTTTGTACTTTTGTATGGTGCGAAGTGCTGGAGCAACAGAAAAGGATATGTCAAAAATATCCTCTTTTCACACAACCTGCAGAAGGAAAATTCTTCAAATTTTTTGGCCGAATACTATCTCCAACCAGGAACTGCTTATACGGTGCAGTCAAAAAGGCATGCATACCATCATTGCCCGCAGACTCTGGAACTGGGTTGGCCATGTCCTAAGAAGGGACCTTGTCCCCATCACCAGAACCGCTATGCTATGGACCCCAGAAGGACGACGAAAGATAGGCAGGCCAAAGACAACCTGGCGGAGAACAGTGAAGGTTGAGATGCAAAGCATGAACTAGAGCTGGGGGCACGGAGCGAAGGATGGCCACCGACCGAGCAAAATGGGGACAGATGATGCCCTACAAGACGCCAATAGGCGTGATGGCTACTGACTTATGTGTCAGTCAGGGGCTAAGGATCCAAGAAGAAGAAGAAGAATCAGAGCTGGGAATTTCAACGCTCACTCCCCGCTCTGGGGATACCAGGACACCAACAACTCAGGTCAGGCAGTGGAAAGGCTATGTAACAGTTATAACCTCATCGTCCTCCAGAATGGAAAATCCCCACCAACTCTCTACCATAAAGTTAGCGGAAGCAGCAGCTGACCATACCTAACACTAGTGTCCACAGACCTCACCAACCAGTATAAGTGGGGGGTACTGGAGGACATATGAAGTGACCACATCAAAAAGTCTAAGGACAGCCGAAGTGGAAACTGAGACAACACCAACAGAGTGGAGTAAAGGAACAATTGTCAAATTGCCCAAGAAGGGCGACCTTGCAGACTGCAACAACTGGAGAGGAATTACCCTCCTCTCAGTTCCCAGCAAAATACTAGGCAGGATAATCATCCAGAGAATTTCAAAAGCAGTTGACCATAAACTGAGGAAAGAACAAGCGGGCTTCAGAAAGAACAGAAGATGTGCAGATCATATATTTGCCCTCAGGAACATTATAGAGCAGTGCTCAGAATGGCAGAGACAGCTGTACATTAACTTTGTTGATTTTGAAAAGGCTTTCGACAGCATACACAGGGACAGCCTATGGAAAATTCTGAGGGCTTATGGAATTCCCAGCCGCATTGTTTCCATTATAAAAAGCCTTTATTCTAACTTTACGTGCAGTGTTGGATCGAGTAATGTAACTTTCGAAGTGAAAACAGGAGTACGACAGGGATGCCCCTTATCAACAACATTATTTTTGACAGTCATAGATTGGGTGATGCGCCAGACAACAGAGGGCAGTCCAAGGGGAATTAGATGGACAACGTTTTCTACACTGGAAGATTTGGAATATGCAGATGACATTGCACTGCTCGCGCATTCACACCAACACATTCAAGACAAAACTGATAGACTGAATAAGTATGGCCAGCAGGTTGGCCTGAACATCAATCTGAAGAAGACAGAGGTCATGACACTAAATGTGGGCAATCCTGAGCCAATAACAGTAAGGAACCAGAAGTTAGAACAGACAGACACATTTACTTACCTAGGAAGCATAGTAACACCTGACGGCGGAACAAGCAAGGACATTAACAACAGAATGAATAAAGCGAGAACAGCCTTTGCTATTCTCAACAACATTTGGAAGTCTTCCCAGTACAGCACAAACACCAAATTAAGACTGTATGAGAGCTGCGTACTTTCTGTGCTTCTCTATGGTGCGGAATGTTGGAGAGTAACAGAGAAGGAAATGTCGAAACTGTCCTCCTTCCACACAATCTGCCTAAGGAAAATTCTCCGAATCTTTTGGCCAAACACCATCAGCAACCAAGAACTACTTATTCGGAGTAACCAGGAGGACATGCACACCATCATAGCTGGCAGACGCTGGAGTTGGGTTGGCCATGTCCTCAGAAGGGACCCTGATACCATCGCAAGAACAGCTATGCTATGGACCCCCGAGGGAAAGCGAAAGAGAGGCTGACCAAAAACAACTTGGCGGAGAACTGTGGAAGCTGAGATGCAAAGAATGAACCACAGTTGGGGCACTGTACGAAGGATGGCCACCGACCGAGCAAAGTGGAATCAATTTGTTGCTGCCCTACAAGACGCCACCAGGCGTGATGGCCGCTGACTGCTTTGACGGTTGGCGGTTATGGATCAAAGAAGAAGACAGCCGAAGTGGAGCTACGCTGGAACGAACTTGGAACACTACAAACTCAAATCAGACCAGCACTTTGATGAATTAGACATGAACCAAGACATTAATACCTTGAACGAACAGATCTCTACCGTCTTACTGCAGGCAGCCAGACAGGCAATCTCTAAAGGCAGTCGTACCAAATACACGGTCTTCTGGAATGAGGAATTAGAACACTAGTGTAACTGAGATGCAACGCAAGGTAAAAAACCCAGAAAAATCCAAGTTCTGAAAACAAAACCCCATCTTTGAACTACTCAAATCAAATGAAATAGAATCAAATGACACTGTAGTCTTCTCAGACTCGCCGGCTGTCCTCTCGACGATAGAAAACTGGACAACCAGCTCAATCAATACTATCCAGAAGGTTCAAGAAGTATGTCACAAAATTATGAACTTGTATATGGAGCAGAAATCTACATGCAATAAATACCTGGCCACATAGACATCACATTGAATGAAGCAGCTGATAAACTAGCAAAGAAGCAAAGAAGGTAGCCCAAATGTCACAAATTGACCAAACTTTGATGATACTAACAATAAAATAAATAATAAAAACAACTGTAAAGAAGATTGGCTGAAAATGTGGGCACAAGCTAAAACAGGAAGAAGACTCTTAGAAACATAACAACTCCTAATTATGATAATGCTATTAATCATATTGAACGAAAATATCAAACCAAAATCTTCTGATTGAGAACAGGTCAGACCACTCAACACTAAATGACCACAGAAACAAAATATGCTCACTAAATATAGGAAAATGTAGACACTGCCCAAACCCATTAGAGACAGTAGAACACCATCTACAACCTCTCCCTGCACTCCAGGGAATGAAACAACTCGTACCACACAACCCATCCTTAGACAATACGCTTTATGGTAGCCCAAAAAAGCTTATCCGAACTGTACAGTACCACATAATGGCATCAAGGTCACCAAGAGCTAACGCTCAGTGGCAATGGATCAAAGTCAAATCAAGTTAAGTCAAGTCACGTAACGCAGCTATCTCTTTCATTACTTGACGGTCTGAATCAAGCTGCTCTTATCTACGTACAGTTTTGTTTTACACAATGAGGTTAGGGATGACCATGTCATCAGTCAGTCTCCCATGGAGCAGGTGTTGTCAGTGTCAGATGACCAGCTTCGCGGTTTGTTGTTTTCCCATGACTGCATACATATTGTAGAAAATGAATACAATACATATTCTTTGAGTTCCATTTCTACATGCAGGTATGACAGTTGAGAAAAATGATAATGGTGTAAATGAGAAGGCTAATATTGCATCAGTGCTAGACGTTTTAAGGCATATAGTTTTGAAGCACACGTTTAAAAAGATAATATACATAATTAAATCCGTATACAATACATTTTGAAACACGGGAAAAACAAATACATCGTGAAAAAAAGCATTCATAACCACAAATAGATGCCCACGACGTAAAATCATACAGACAAGTTACATTTACATTCCGTGACTCTTATCAGTAATATAAATCTATAATACTAATAACAACATTAGACACTCCTATTTAATTATGTCCCTTATTTAAATTACAGGTATTATAAAGTGACAACAGTTACAAAAACTTCATACAAGAATGACACGTTTAGTGTCTGGAAATTCCTGCAGCAATCACGTGATGTGACGTGACTCTATAACGTATATTCAGAGAACGTGTAATTTGAATACCCCCGGAGGGCATGGTCTCTTCACTGACGTGTCATTTTCTAATTTTACACTAAAACTTCCACAGACCATATATTACTGCGACTTGCTTTGACAAGTCTTAAACATAACTGTGTGTGTATGTGGTTTTGTTTCTTCTGAGACCTCAAGAGACTAGATAGATCTGAAGATAAAAGTCGTAGTAGATATATTTACTTCGGCAAATGTATCGTTTGGTTGTATGCGCGAAAGCTTCCATTATAAGTTTTTAGCGCATTAAATTGTTTTTATTAAGTTGTAATTATTTTTTCTTTTGTCAACAAATGAAATACATTCACTTGCTGTTGTAAAACTTACTTACTTAGTCGTTCCTTGTCTACCCTGGGGTGTAAAGATGTGCCTGAGAAAGCGCCATTCCATTTTATCTGATGTCTTTCTCATGGCCTGGTTCCAATCTAGTCCTCGGTCCTTCAGAGATTGTCTAATGTTGTCCTCCCAGCGGACTCTGGGCCGTCCTGGAGGTCTGTATACCCGGCTCTTAGTTTCCCATACTTGTCGTGATAGCCGATCTGCTGTTGTAAAATATGACATAATGGAAAGAAAGAAATATAGCACGTTTCACTAACTTTGCCCACCCGTTTGCCAGTCACTTTGATTACGGAAACAACGACAAACGGATTGATTTGTCGTTGCCCTAAAGACGCCATTAGGCGTGATGGGAACAACGGCAGAGAAAATCTATTCGCTGTTGCCCTTAAGACGCCACTAGGCGTAATGGCCACTGACTGCTTTGCCGGTCATTGGCTAAGGACAGAAGAAGAAGAAGAAGACTAACTTTGCCCAACTTCAAATGTAATTATCTGATTAACCGTCAAACGTATTAATGCCATTTTTCGCATACGATGTTATATTGGGTTAGACCCAACAAATATATACTTTATATCTGTGCATCTTGTCCAGTTCCCATAAACGGATGAAATCCTTTGATCTTTGTCGGCATACTAATTATTGTGTATCGAGAAAAGAAATTTTACCACTTCAGTCACAGATTTTGTGAATTGAATAGGCATAGGCGTATCTATATTACAATAATGTGGCCATCACGTTTGCACATGAATACCTGTTGAAGATGATTTCTTAAATGATATGCATGGGAGATACTCGTGACATTGTTTGTCATTGACAAACTGGACCTTCATTGATCTAATTATTTCAATAGGTATCACCTCTTTGCGGTTCATAAATATCATAATGGAACGTTGCTCCTCTAATGTGCTTGTAAATAACGGTAAGGTCATCTTTAAAGAAATTAAACTTCATCCGAATCATAATCAGATGTCTCTGAGAAATTGATAATCAATCTCGGCTGAATGAAGGACAAACCATCATTCTTCCAATATTCCCCTTCCTCTTGTAACACATGGTTCTCACATTTCTTCCAATAATCCCTGGCTATATTGGAGAGGGCGGCTTTTGTAAGTATTTCAACATCTTTTAATTTGAACGTTCTATTTTCTGTTGCTACCTGTTCCTTAATTTTAGCCCAGACTGATTCTATTGGGTTTAAGTGAGAATGGTAAGGAGGCAATCTTAAACATCTGTGACCATGTTCATGGATTGCCTTGTCTATGAGAAATATCTTTGCATGCTGTGTCTTTTTTACAATTCCAAGTAATTCAGGCTTCAGGGACATTTCGTTGAATGGAATATCGTTTTTGGTCAGCTAAATCTTTATTACATCTTTAGTACTTGATGAATTAGGAACTTTATCTTCTGGTGCCACAACGTTGTAATATGAAGCATTGTCCATTATCAAACACGACGGTCTATCCAAGGAAGGAAGTACATGATTCACAATCCAATCTTGAAATATCTTGCCATTCATCTCTGTATGATAATCCCTATTTCTGTGGATTTTGAAACAAATGTGAGTTCAGTATTATTTAGAAGCCCATGATGGCGGCTTCCAGCATGTGCAATTATTAGGCGCTGTCCTTTGCTGCTTGGTACTAGTCTCTTAGTTGTCCCATCAGATGATTGCCATTCTCGTTCATTACTGTGGTGCGCATTGATCCAAGTTTCATCTAAATACACAAAATCATAACAATCTCTTCTCATTTCTCTGACCTCGCGTAAATATTTGCTTCTCATTGCAACTATATGAGGCTTCTCACAAATAAGGATTCCACCACCAACATATTTTCTAAAATTGAATCCCAAACTCCTAATAGTCCTCCATAGCGTAGATTTGGAAATATCAATGTCATTATTCTTTCTTAACCAAATTTTCAATTTCCTTAAAGTCACTGCCTCATTATTGAGAAACATATTACAAATTTCTCTGCGGATCAATTCTCTGTCAAAATTATCCACCACTCTTGGCTTATTTTTTGTGTGTAAAACACTGTAATTACAAATTTCAGATGTCGCTATCCAGCGGTGCAATGATCGTTTGCTTATCCCCAAGGCATGAATAGTCCTCTTTTGTGGGTTTGAAATAGAATGATATAGTTTTCCTCGAGTAGCTTCATTGCAGAAATACTTAAAAATCCTATTTGTGATTTGCTGTAATGTCATAACATGTACTCGCAGACTCATTTTTCTTACTTAGCCACACAATACTTTTTGTAGACACGCCACTGATTGACAATGTGTGCGTAAAACCGGAAATAAACTGTTTTATGTTCAAGAAGTGCAATTTCACGCAATTTCACGCATAAAACATGCCAATTGCTTGATAAACCAAAAATGTGCAAATGAGGTCGCATAGACATTTCAATATGTGTGTGTGTGTGATGTGTGCTGGCAAGTAGGATTTTATATTATATCGCAAAGAAACAAAAATTGAAACCAATGGCCGCATTTTAATGAAAAATTTAATTCATAGGGTCTATACCATTTCAAATTCACACACAAAATTTCACTTATTTGCGTTATATATTCGCTGAGATATAGCATTTTGAAGTTGGGCAAAGCTAGTGAAACGTGCTATAGCAGTAATTTTTAAAGGAAAAAATAAAACAAAGCACGGAACTATTTAAGAGACAAAAATTAATTAACAAATATATAAAATAACAAAGAAAGACACATGTTTCTTCCTCCTTTAGAAAAAAAAAACTACTGCAAAACTATTTATAATACTGTGCTAGTTTAGAATCGAATACTTGATTCATTGTTTCCAAAACAGGGGGAGGGGTGTGGTATCGAAGGTGCGATCCCGCAAGGAGCAGCATGAAGCCAGAAGAAATCAAATTATCCACTAAATGGTACATTTTAAAATGTCATGGCCTAAGGTCAGAATGCCATTACTAAACGTTTTAAATTGTCTCAAAGCTGCGTTCGTAGGTTTCTCACATAAGTCCGTACATCTGGCAGCTAGTCTGTGATTTACTAGTATTTACTGTAGAAGCGCTTACTAGCAAGCATCATATACTACTCGTCAAAAGTCAAGGGCCACTTAGAAAAACCTTGGTTGAAACCATAAAACAAATCTGATATAAACGTAATTGGTATCAGTCAAAACGGCATTTATTGAATACCAAATTGACATGTCACGTACGTTGGGAGCCGCGCTGGTGTAATGGCTTCGGCGTTGTACTGGCGACCAGGTGTTCATGGTTCAAACCCGGGCGACAGCGTTTGAAGAAATGTTTACGGCCGGAAATTTGAATGAATAACCTGAACGGCTCCTGTGATAAACCCTCTGTGGATGGGAAGGAGCGAAGCTCCTGACCGGGTTGGAAGGAAAGTCCTCAGGTTCCCCAGCCTCGCAATGACATGTCATTGGGCCGAAGGGCTGAAAGCCCAAGTGCCGCTGGTTAAGGAAAAAAAAAAAAAAAAAAAAAAAACATGTCACGTACAGAAATGGAAACACACATTCAAACGCGGTGAAGCTGTGAAGTGTGTCACCCACCTTTTCAAAAGTCACACAATAGATATTGGACAAATAGACATTTCAAAATCGGATATGACCACCGTTTGCAGCAAGGCATTCAAGACAGCGTAGACGCATCGAGTCCACAAGGGTACGAAGAGTATCCTGAGGAACAGCTTGCCATTCCTGAAGCAGAAATGCAGTCAGCTGTGCAACACCCATTGGCAAAGAGGGGGGGGGGGATTTGTTGACAATCTTTGACCAAGGACATCCCAGAGGTGCTTAATCGGAGAGAGGTCAGGTGAATGAGCTGGTCACGCCATCCTGATGATCCCATGTTGCTGAATAAACTCATTCACCACACGAACTCGATGGGGTCGAGCGTTATCATCTTGGAGGATGGCATTATCACCTATAGCCTCCAGAGCAGGCTGAACAATTGGTCTCAAGATTTCGTTCTGGTATCTTGGGCCAGTCAAGTTGCCTTGGATGATGTAGAGTGGGGTCCTGTCGTGTCTGTAGAAGCCTCCCCAGAACATGACAGAACCCCTACCATAACGATCCACCTCTCGAATTGTGTCATCAGTAAATCGCTCTCCTGGTCGTCTCCAAACTCGAATCCTGCCATCATTGAATGACACAGTGAAGCGAGAATCATCAGTGAAGAGAACTTGACTCCATTGTTGCCTTGTCCATCGGATGTGCTCGCGACACCAAGCAACACGGGCTCTGCGATGAGCAGGAATAAGAGGGATTCTGACTGCAGGACGTTGAGCAGCCAGTCCAAATTCATGTAAACGTCTGCGAATGGTGCTTTGACTGACATTAAAGTCTACAGTTTGTCTCAGCTGACATCTTAGAGTGGAACAAGTCACTGTTCGATGGCGCAGGGCTGACAACAAGAGGTACCGGTCATCATGTCTATTGGTGCATCTAGGGCGACCTGGCCGGTGGCGATCCTCCACACTTCCTGTTTCCTGAAATCTCTCCAAAATTCTTTGGATAGTAGAGTCTGACACTGCAAGCCGTCTAGCAACCTCACGGACAGATAAACCACTTTCAACCCACGCTATAGCCCTCATTCTTTGTAAGGTGTCAAGACTTCTTCTCGGTGGCATAGTTTTTGCAAGTGATGAAACTACCCTAAGTCTGCTGATTGTAAAACAAATTAAGAGTGAACTCTGTTCAAGAAAAGTCGAAATTGCACGTGGAATGTCAATCAGCACGATTACTTCACCTGTTTGGTTGTACGGAAGTTTGAAAAAAACAGATTAAAAATGTGAATTTATGGTCAGCAAACCAAATTGCACGTGATCACCATGGTTGTCGGTGAGTTGTTTTTATGCTTAACGTGCATAGAGGACTGTCAGAGGAAGATATTGCACCCATTTTTACTAAAACCTTCCTTCATTTAATCATTCTATGCGCTTATATAAAAGTGTATTGAAAATAATAGGGTGGCCCTTGACTTTTGACGAGTAGTATATTTCAGGTTTAGGTCACCAAGAGCTGACGCTCAGTGACAGTGGATCAAAGTCAAGTCAAGTCATTTCAAGTTTATTCCACTAACTATCACCTAAACAAAACAACAACACGAACTTCGCTGATAATAAATACAAAACATAGAAACATTTTAAATATAACAACTGATTTAGGCTGCACACTTTCCTCTCCAATATATGTGATTGTGACAAAACGTTTGTACATGTACTTTTAAGCCCCTCTCTCATTTCTTGAACCGCTTTTTATTTGGCATATTTTATGCACCTTCATTCATTTTTTTGCTGTGACTACTCCCAGACTTGTTTACGTTTCGCCAAGTGAACCGTAATAATACCAGGGTAATTAGACCGGTCAGCGGTTAATACGTTTATCAGTTGAGTCGTCTGGCCACCTTTGATAGAGTCGATCTCTACTGACACAATATGGCCGCGCATGATCGATGAAAGGAGGCCTTATTGTCTGTCTGAGAAATCCGTCTATCAGAGGCACGAAAACACAGGTGATAATGAGATAATCGTTTCCACTGGGCCATCCGTGTGTAATTATTACAGATAACCTTGCAGATGAGTCAATCTGGGCGGAAAATATTAGTCAGGAATACGTTCACAGATTTGTTTGTGAGTTTGCATAAAGAAGCAAACGGAATTATTACGACTTATTAGAAAGAGGTCACGCGTTGGTGTGACGGTATTGCCTCCCCTGCTTTGCAGTAATGGTCCAATAGTGGCCAAAACTCAAGAGTATATAATATGGGCTTCAAAAGTGTCTACCTTTGCACTTGTAGTGGTGTTGATGGTATTGTATGATGGTGATATTACTAAATGTAATTGTATGAGGCCAGCTGTGAAGGCTCCTGAGATAAAATGTAGTTGTGAATTGTCAGAAGGCCTTTCTTGCTACCACTACGACCTCACACTTAATTTTTTTTAATGAATGTGGCTACGTAAAGTGTCTAGGGTTATGATATGAAGTGTGGTGTAATAGGTTATAGATATACCCACAGATATTTAAGAAGACTAACAATATTAACAAATGTTAAAATACACTGAACTAACTCACGTGTGTAAAATTTTTTTGATAGAATTATATTACATTTATTTTGTTCTGGATCAATTTTTTAGATTGACCAGAACTTAAAAGGATTTAGAGATTATGAAAGAAATGCATGGAATATTATATCATAAATGCAATAGTGTACATATATATGTACTATACTAGTTAGTTTTATTAAAATGTTCTAGTAGTCATCTACTTGGGAGGATAGTTAATGTTTGTGCTGTTGGGGTGGCCTCATCACACCTGTCTATATTGACTACACAGTGTCCAGAAAATGGTGGGAATTTTTATGGGGTATTAGTAACTACAAAGTGTTGGTGAATGTCCAGCAGACCAGAGGCTCACTCATCTTGTAGTTGTAGCTCTGGTGCTGAAATCAGGTGGTCCCACCTCTCCGTGCTGGCGGGCAATAATGGTGGTCTCTGTCACAAGTACTGCACAGATACACTCGAGTAAAGTCACCAACTGAATAGACACTGCTTTGTTGACAACAGAAACTCACAGCTCAGATTATGAATAAATAACACAGAATTGCTAGCAAAACTCAGCTGAGCTGCTGGCTATAGTATGGCGTCCCTAAACTTCTTACACTTTCTTTCATATGGAAATCACCACACTTTAAAATCTGTGTCTATCACTGAACAACTATTGAAGAATGGCCCCACTTTCGCGTCTGAGCGCTAATGATATGATTGTCTGTGGCCAATCACTGCCTAGGTTTATTTTAAATTCAAATTTCCTACCCTAAAGTCATTTCAGTCATGCTTCAGTCAAGTATGGATGGTTATCTGTTAGTCTGTCCGTCTCTACTTGTGTTTCTACAAAACTGTACTTGATTTTTGAACCAACCTTTCTCTCCCCTCCAAAATTTTGTCGTTAAAAGTTATTTTTAGACACAGCCACCAGAAATATCCCTTCTCTTCCATACTACGTAGATTTGAACACCTGCGTCTCGAGGTCGTGTTTTTTTTTTTCAAATAGCGACACTTTTAGATTCAATACAGTCTGTCGATGATGTGAACAACACTGTCTTTTGTCATTATCTTCAATATTATCTATCCGTCTGTAAAATTAAGACCATATTAGTTCACTGCTCAGAATGGGCCATCCGGCCAGCTAATTTTTATATTCCTAACATTAATATTAAGAAAAAAAGTACTTTTTAAATTTTGTAATATTTCGAACATCTGCGTTTAGCCGCTGAATTCAAATCAAGGGCTTGGTATCGCGCAAAAGCGTCCAATAAATGACTGTGGCGTAACATATCTATGGTCCCTTCTGTCGAGTTGCTTACTTTTTATGTCAACTTGGGAAACGTGACTTTTCTCCGTTTCCCCCCCAATTGCGTCTCCTTAGCCTTTCTAGTCTCACGCAATCTTTCCAGTCATATTTTTTTCCTTTTTGATCCGCCGTTCCCCTCCTGTCTAGCAAGTCAATTATTATGGAGGATGATGACCCGCGGTCTAGGCGATCATGTACATCAGCAGCCTACGCATTATGTTTTTATCCTTAAATGTTATCTTTGTAGGTATTTTACCGTTGTATCTCTGTCAATTTCACTACACATCTCCCCACTTGAAAACATGCCTATGGCAAGTTCCAAAACCAGCGATACACATAGGTAAAATTACTCCTCACGTCTGCCACTACTCTAATTTTGATCACAGGGGTGCCGACTGAGGAAATCTGCACCGACATTTAATTTGCCTGGGATATATTGGATACTAAACTGATAAGGTTGAAGCAACAAAGACCACCTCAGCAATCTTGCGTTTTCATGCTTAGCCTGAGACAAGAACACGAGAGGCTGATGGTCCGTCTCCACCACAAAAGTCCTACCATACAGATAGATTTGAAACTTCTTTATTGCCCAGATTAATGCTAAACATTCTTTTTCGCTTGTGGAGTATCCTTGTTCCGCCTTATTCAATTTGCGGCTTGCATAAGCGACTGGTTTAAGTTCCCCATCAGGTGAAGATGATCTTTGCAACAAAGCCCCTCCGAGTCCCACATTACTTGCATCGGTTCTTAAGACAAAGTCCTGTGTCAAATCAGGCAGTTTGAGAATAGGCTTGCTAGTGAGTTTTTCCTTTAACTCTTGGAACGCTAGTTCACATTGTGCAGTCCAAATAATTTTATCTGGAAGTCCCTTGCGAGTCAGATCAGTCAGAGGAGCACAAATAGCGTTAAAATTCTTGATGTATTTCTGATAAAATCCGCATAACGACACAAATGATCGCACGTCCTTTTTTGTTTGCGGCCTAGGTGCTCTCTGCAGTTTTTCCAAGTTCTTAGGATCAGGGGTCATATTACCCTGATATACAGTGTGTCCCAAGAATTCCAACTCTTTGCATCCAATACAACATTTTGTTGGCCTAGCAGTTAAGTTCGCTTCCCGAAGTCTATCAAACAACATCTCCAGAGCTTCAATGTGTTCTTCAAATGTCTCTGTGGCGACGAGAATATCATCCATGAAATTCGTGATACATGGGTTATTCAGGGGATCCAACAATTTGCGCATCATCCTTGAAAACACACTCGGAGCATTTTTCAGTCCGAATGGTAGCATATTGAATTCATAATGTCCATCCGAAGTGCTAAAAGCCAAATAAGGTCTCACTTCAGGCTTCACTGGGATCTGGTAATAGCCTTTACTAAGATCCACCTTTGAAAAGTATTTTGCCTTGTTCAGTCTGGCAAATAACTGTTTTGTGTCTGGTAATGGATCCACTTGTCCTTCTGTGACAGCATTCAGTTTCCTGTAATCTATGCACAGTCTGTGTTCCCCAGACGGTTTTCTCAACAAAACGACACTAGAACTAAAAGATGATTCACTGTGCGAAATAATCCCCTCCTTCAACAAATACTCTATTTCTTCCTTCAATGCCTTCTCCTTCGCGAACGGAATAGAATAGGCTCTCATACAGATTGGGTTTGAGTCTACCAGTTTCATGTCATACTGTAGCAAATTTGTATGGCCTGGTTTATCTGTTAATACATCTGTATGTTCCTCCAGAACTTGTTGAACTCTCTCCCTCTGGTTTTTAGTCAGGTGCTTACTGACTTTTACCTGTGCTGCGGTTTCACAAGGATGTAATGGGTATTCATGTGAGGTGAGTGGTTCTTTTTGCATCTGGGTTGCAATAGCCAAGGTCAATAAGGGGGTGCTTTCCTGGAGTGGTCTGTCCAGATACTTTTTTAACAGGTTTACATGATAAACTTTCTCCTTCCCCTTTTTGTCAATTTTATAGTTTGTTCTAGACACCTTCTCTAGAACCGTATATGGACCTTGCCAACCAATTTGTAATTTATTCTGGCTTCCGGGTAGTAGAAGCAGCACCTTCTCTCCGACTGCCAGTTCCCTGTCCTTTGCCTTCCTATTAAAATATGCTGCATGTTTCTTCCTGGCTTGTTTCAAATTATCATTTGCCAGTTTCCATCCAGCTTTCAAACGAGTGGTCAGTTCGTTCACATATTGATACGATGAGGTAACAGTCTCTTCCGCCTTCTCATCTGTCCAGGTCCTTAATAGGGTTACATCTGGATCTTTAATTTATCATACGTATTTTTCCTGGAACCCGTCGGGTCCCGTCCATTAGAAGCTTTATAATGAGGACTTTTCTTCCTAGAATCATCACTCACAAATCGACCACTACCAATTTTTTTCTTGGGTTTATCTCCCCACTTTAGATTGCTTATGAGAGATCTTCGCTCTCTTTTCTGTTCTTCCAGCTTATATAATCCTGACCGAGGGATTGTCAGATTATTCTGGGTTAAATTTCTTCTTTGTACTTGTCGCATAGTGGCCATGTTAATCCATTCAAGTGACGACTGGGTGTGAAAAGGGGGCTCCCATTCCACTTTGTCTACCTGAGTATAATTAGTTTTCCTTTCAGGCCTAAAGTTGCCCCGTGGCGTTTCTAGGTCCTGCACATATTTTCCCTTTGTGGGTGTTCCCTCATGAAATACGCCACATGCTTCTACAAAGTTTTCAACATCGACATTTACGTCGGGCCAATAGTATTTTCGAGCAATCTTTTGGCAGATGGTACCGACTTTCTCATGGTCACCATCTTTTCCAACATGTAAGCTCCTTATTAAGTTTGCCCTATATATCTTGGGAAGAACTAACTGTCCGTGACCAGTGGATCTAGTTCCTGTCTTCCTGTATAATAGTTTGTTCTTCATGAAATATTCCCCCTTGCTCGGAGGTGTGTGGCATTTGGGCAATTTTTTAAAACATGGCTTGAGTGTCCTATCCTCAGCCTGCGCCTTCCTCATCTCCTCTGGATGAGCATTTATAGGTTCACCTTCTTCCTCCTTCTTCTGTGACCTGGTCTGCACTGTCGCCATGATCACAGGTTTCTCGGGATTCCCCAAGAAGACGTATCTACACCCCAATATCAGAGGGTAGATTGGTTCATCTATCACTGCTGCTCTGATTTCTCCTTCCACATAGCGAGTTTTCACCGTTATCCTTGCGATGGGAAGTGTCATGAGTGGTATGTCCTTAGTCGCCCCTTGTATTTCCACTGTTTCTGTGGTATACTGACTTGGGTCCACTAGGCTAGACTTCACAACTGAATCATAATCCAAACCTGTATCATAAAGGCACCTTATGGTGACCCCATTACAAATAACATCCTCACAAACTGGGGGGTGATAAGGTTCCTGTTGTCCCTTAGGATTAACCTTTAATCTTTGCGTCCCCGACTTCATTGCAGCAATGTTTGAAGGTTTCCTTCTACAAAAATTCGGTGTTATGGTTATCCTTCTTGCACCATTTACACCATCTTTTCCCTTGGTTCAACGGTTTTCTTTCATTGAACTTTTGGTCATTGAACTGTGAGTTTCTGTCGCGATAGTCATTTCTTGGCCGCTCAAAGTTTGTCCTACCTTTATTTCCCTGCTCTCTATTATCAAATTTATTAAATTGCTGTGGAGCTTTAAAATTGTCTATGTGCTTCTTTTTAGCACCACTTACCTCTGCCTGGGCTGCCTGATACCTCTCAGCAACATTTAAAACTTCCCCCAACTTCTCTGCACCTTGTTCCATGAGAAATTTTCTCATGTCTGGAGCCATGGACTCTCTCAATTGCTCAATCATGATCATTTCCTTAAGATCTTGGGTCTTCCCCAGAGCCGTCCATTTCTCCAAATAGGTTTCTAGTCTAGCAGAGAATTGGTGGTATGTCTCCCCAGACAACAGTTTGGCATTTCTAAATTTCTTACGATAAAATTCACCATTCTTCTCGTACCTTAATAACAAAGCCTGCTTTAACATGTCATAATTGTCTTGGTCTTCCCTGTTCATTTTGGCAAATACTTCATAAGAAGTACCTCTCAATCCCTGTGATAGCTTTAAGCTCCACCTCTCTCTCTCTCTAACCCATATGTAGTAGCTAATAACTCAAAACGTCCTAGGTACCCCTCTATGTCATCGTCTTTTTCAACAAAATGGTCTAAATGAAACCCCATAGCTGAGTTTGAGGCTCCCAGACTAGGCGTAGCATCTGAGGCAAAAGGGCTGGCACCATTTTCAGGAGCCTGGCCTTGTAATTCCAGCTCCCTTAGTCGTAATTCGTGCTCCCTTTGCAACCTTCTATCTTCTGCCTCCCTTTCGGCCTTTTTATCTTCTGCCTCCCTTTCGGCCTTTTTATCTTCTGCCTCCCTTTTGGCCTTTTTATCTTCTGCCTCCCTTTGCTGTCGTTTTTCTTCTGCCTCAATCTGCAGCCTCTTAATTTCTCTATCAGCCTCTAACTTCTTCTCTTCAACCAACCTGTCAGACTCCAATTTTCTTTCAGCCTCTTTTTCTAATCTCCTTTCTTCCCGTTCAATATATTTATCACATTCAGCCGTTACGTATTGAATTAAAATCTGACCATCCATTCCCATCTCCTTCGCGGTGAGCACAGCAGCTGATCTAAATTTTGCCAGCTCCGCCATACTTTTTAGACAATATAATAATATACAAGATAAATCTCTAACCAGTAAATACACTAAGTACTTCTTATGACTATAGTCTAACTAATTCTAACTAACCAGTTAACTAATTAATTATTACTGGCTGTGAAGATTCACCAACTTTTATCTGTAGGAACACTTTTAATGTTAAAGGGAATTTTACAATTTATTTCCCTACTTTTATTTCTCCCACCAGGAGATCCTAATATTACTGTTGGGCTAATTATCCCTGGACAAGACCCCAATGTATGTAGTGGTGTTGATGGTATTGTATGATGGTGATATTACTAAATGTAATTGTATGAGGCCAGCTGTGAAGGCTCCTGAGATAAAATGTAGTTGTGAATTGTCAGAAGGCCTTTCTTGCTACCACTACGACCTCACACTTAATTTTTTTTAATGAATGTGGCTACGTAAAGTGTCTAGGGTTATGATATGAAGTGTGGTGTAATAGGTTATAGATATACCCACAGATATTTAAGAAGACTAACAATATTAACAAATGTTAAAATACACTGAACTAACTCACGTGTGTAAAATTTTTTTGATAGAATTATATTACATTTATTTTGTTCTGGATCAATTTTTTAGATTGACCAGAACTTAAAAGGATTTAGAGATTATGAAAGAAATGCATGGAATATTATATCATAAATGCAATAGTGTACATATATATGTACTATACTAGTTAGTTTTATTAAAATGTTCTAGTAGTCATCTACTTGGGAGGATAGTTAATGTTTGTGCTGTTGGGGTGGCCTCATCACACCTGTCTATATTGACTACACAGTGTCCAGAAAATGGTGGGAATTTTTATGGGGTATTAGTAACTACAAAGTGTTGGTGAATGTCCAGCAGACCAGAGGCTCACTCATCTTGTAGTTGTAGCTCTGGTGCTGAAATCAGGTGGTCCCACCTCTCCGTGCTGGCGGGCAATAATGGTGGTCTCTGTCACAAGTACTGCACAGATACACTCGAGTAAAGTCACCAACTGAATAGACACTGCTTTGTTGACAACAGAAACTCACAGCTCAGATTATGAATAAATAACACAGAATTGCTAGCAAAACTCAGCTGAGCTGCTGGCTATAGTATGGCGTCCCTAAACTTCTTACACTTTCTTTCATATGGAAATCACCACACTTTAAAATCTGTGTCTATCACTGAACAACTATTGAAGAATGGCCCCACTTTCGCGTCTGAGCGCTAATGATATGATTGTCTGTGGCCAATCACTGCCTAGGTTTATTTTAAATTCAAATTTCCTACCCTAAAGTCATTTCAGTCATGCTTCAGTCAAGTATGGATGGTTATCTGTTAGTCTGTCCGTCTCTACTTGTGTTTCTACAAAACTGTACTTGATTTTTGAACCAACCTTTCTCTCCCCTCCAAAATTTTGTCGTTAAAAGTTATTTTTAGACACAGCCACCAGAAATATCCCTTCTCTTCCATACTACGTAGATTTGAACACCTGCGTCTCGAGGTCGTGTTTTTTTTTTTCAAATAGCGACACTTTTAGATTCAATACAGTCTGTCGATGATGTGAACAACACTGTCTTTTGTCATTATCTTCAATATTATCTATCCGTCTGTAAAATTAAGACCATATTAGTTCACTGCTCAGAATGGGCCATCCGGCCAGCTAATTTTTATATTCCTAACATTAATATTAAGAAAAAAAGTACTTTTTAAATTTTGTAATATTTCGAACATCTGCGTTTAGCCGCTGAATTCAAATCAAGGGCTTGGTATCGCGCAAAAGCGTCCAATAAATGACTGTGGCGTAACATATCTATGGTCCCTTCTGTCGAGTTGCTTACTTTTTATGTCAACTTGGGAAACGTGACTTTTCTCCGTTTCCCCCCCAATTGCGTCTCCTTAGCCTTTCTAGTCTCACGCAATCTTTCCAGTCATATTTTTTTCCTTTTTGATCCGCCGTTCCCCTCCTGTCTAGCAAGTCAATTATTATGGAGGATGATGACCCGCGGTCTAGGCGATCATGTACATCAGCAGCCTACGCATTATGTTTTTATCCTTAAATGTTATCTTTGTAGGTATTTTACCGTTGTATCTCTGTCAATTTCACTACAGCACTAGATAATTCTTGGCAGAGATATAGATAGAAGGGTAATGACACTCCTATCCCAAGATATTCAGAAAAGCGAAAACAAGGCTGCTTTGGCTTAGCACGGTAATTCTATAATCTGCCGACCACTTTTGTGAAGAATTAAGCAATGGTTTATGTTAGCTCGTTTGAGCCTCCACCCCTGATTTACTCAGTGGAATTCTTATTATTCTGGTATAGCTTTGTTTAGAGTGTGTGTAGTAAATTGACTGAGACAAACATGCAGTAACTTTAAAATGATTAAATTTAAGTTAAATTGGTAAGATTGCAAATAACAAAATTTTATAATCACTTAAGTTTTAACAGTTTGAAAATAATTAAATAGTTTAGAAGAAACGTTTCATCATTGATGGACAATAGAGACGATGAAAAAAATTCACTTTGGCAGCTTACATATAAAACTTAGCTGTCAATGACGGTTCTGCTCCTTCTGTTGGGTTGGTTCTTTATACACTGCTCCCGCTCGTCGCTGGTCAAGGTTGCTGGGTGTAGCTAGCTTCCCAGAAATGCCAAGGAGAGTCTACATAGTTGGTCCTTCGTCTTAAAGCGTAGGCCACTGTTCCCTTCTTGTTCCAGAGATAGTACTTTCTGCTGGTACCACCAATAGCTATGATAAAGAATAGAACAGAAACGCTTTTCTGAGTATTGCGTTTCCCGACACATACTTATGTGTAACCTTCTTCTATTCTGCAATCCCCTTTATCTCAGAATTTACCCTCGATGAGAATTAAATTTAATCCCTTGGGATAAAACTTTCTTTTACATTTAAATTGAATAGCTTTAGCTTTACATTACATTTAAATGCAAAGGTTAATAGCTCAGATAGAATTTACATTTACATTTCCACTGATTGAAACGTATTCACAATATAAATTGAATATTTTTTCATTTATGTTTACATTGATTTGAAAAGTTTGAAACTTCCATTAATTTTAAAGTGTATATGTTAACATCGACATTTACACAGGTTTGAAACTGTAAGTCTTATAATTATAATGTACATCATTTCTTTCATCTTTTCCTCCCTGCTCCATATCGAAACTGGGACTCTTTATGTATTTAGTTTTTTTATGAAACTTGCAATAAAGCAGTCGCCAGCCCGTGCAGTGGTGGTTCATGACATCATCATTCTATACTCGGAAGTTGCCAGCCTCAAATATCTAGGACATCCATTAGCGATTTTCACATATTAATATTCATATGGTGAATATATATATATACATATATATATATATATAATATATATATATATATATATATATATATATATATATATATATATATATATATATATATATATATATATATATATATATATATATATATATTATATATATATGTATGTGTGTGTGTGTGTGTGTGTGTGTGTGTGTGTGTGTGTGTGTGTGTTAGTTTCCATGTTAGTAATATAAAATGTAAAATGATAACTTACGCCAATCCTGGCTCACAGACTTTTCTGCTCAGATGGATAAAAGAGCCTTGAATCGGCCTGTTACACGCGTCTGGGATGTCGTTTCTTTAATAAGATAATTCCCTCTATGACTCCGTGTGTGTTCAGTTTCCTCAGTCCCGGTTTCCTTAGTAAAATGATAGAGATTTACTGGGCTGTTTTTGTAAGTCCGCCAAGATTCTCCAAGAAAAGGTCCGGCCTGATAAAAGGAATTCTGAATTCTAACTCTGGCATGGTCTGGGGTCGTCTTGGCAAGCGATCTTCACAGTAAATTTTCACAATGAAAAAGACTGCGAAAATGGTCAGGTTATATTCCCTATCTTCCCACGCATGTGTTTGTGACGAAGCTAAGTAACATGCCAATCGTTTTCAAACACGCATTTCCCGTGGGGAAATTAAAAATATTTCCGACATGGGAAAATTTTGAACGAAATGCAGAGGTCACGTTTCTCATATATCGCAATCGTGACATTCAAACATTCTCGTCAATGATTACATATAACTTCTTACATCTACCCGGAAATATTACACCATTTCCGCTCAGGTGTGTCTGTCATCCCACCAGGTCGATACTTGACCGGCGCTCCTTATGCAAACACAAACTCCTTTTTGACCATCTGTGCTGTGTCTTATCCCGACAATAATTAGTCGGTCACACGAGCCATGTCAGCGCTAAGTAAACTCACTTGGCCATGTACGTGCGAAAACAGTCGCACCCTTGTGGTACAAGAGGATTTCTGTCTATCATCCTTGCATCAACGTCTAATCTATCCGCAGGGATAGACAGGTAAACACACATACATGACGACTATCACTGAGATGAGAGTAAGAATGAAATAAAAAATATCTGCTACACATTGCAGAGAAAGACAGAAAGAAAATGCGACAATTGAAAGCACGAAATACAATTCAGTACAAAAATGTAATTGATACTGTCGTAGTGAAACAGAGATCGAGAGGGGTCGCCCAATTCTGTGAAAGTTGGAATTTTAAAATGTAATATTTAAAACACGCGGGGATATTATGATTAAAACACCCTTACCCATATAGTGCAAAAGAGATTTGATTGGTGTAAAGTGAGAGCCGGAATACAAAATGGTTCTCATTGGAAAATTCGTCGGAAGTACAATCTGGGATTTGAACTTAGAATTGGAAATATAATCTAGCGAAATCGGAGTCACAGATCAAACTGCATCGCCCCATCAAGCTAGAAATTCACCAGAACCAGAAATAGAAGGATCGGACAAAGAATTCCAAAATTATAAGTGACAAATCAGAGTATTTGGGCAACTTTAAAAACTTAAAAAGTAAACCACCATTTTTAAATACAAAGACTGGAAACTTAAAGGACCAGGATCGAAATATTTGGGCAACTTTAAAACTTAATAAAGTAAACACACTTTTATAAATACGAAGACTGGAGACCTAAGGAATCAGATCACGCGTCATAAGAGGAATTCAAAAATTTCCAGACCAAGTGATTCGACAGCATCTAACCTATGTTGCTAGTGTCCATTCTAAACTGTGCCAGGACATTGTGTTCCCAAAAGTTACTTTGGTGTAAGTGTAAACATTTATTTTACAAATGTGAATTTGACATGTTTTCCTTGCTAAGTGGTTATATATGAGGCTGGCCACCTCAACATAAGAAAATAGTATGTTCATAAATCACTTCAGCAAGCGCTGGTGTTTGTTTTAAGCAAATTCGCCCAGAAACGCGAAAGCAGCCCCAGACTCCGACTGGCGCAGTGAGGAGCGATGATTACATCACATGTGCCTCAAGTGTATCATATCATTTTGTGAGATACTCGTATATGTACCTTGTTAATTGTAATTCAGGCAAATCATTGCTTTCGCATTGTCCAAGCACATATTTTCCCAGTTTAATACCCAGAAGAATATTGGTGATTTCTAATCATCTTCTCTGAGTTACGCTGTGTATACTCAAAAGATTATAATTATTCAGAGAGGCAAACATTGGTGGGTGCACAGCGACACAATGCGCCTGTTAATTTTTAGCCCACAAATGTACTTAGCAGAGGCATTTGTTCTTTCTATTTTGTCTAAAAGTTCGTGGAACGAAGCTATCAGACTGTTCGTAGAACACAGCTATCAGACTGTGAAGTGTCATCATCACAGAAGAATTGACGAAACCACGGCTGCAGTAGTCATCGATGCTAAGCTAAGTTCTTATTAAAAGGCAACAGCAAAGAACATTAACATTCCTCTTTCCAGTGTCTATGACGAAAAATTTTCATCTAAAATTCACCATCATTTCAACTGAATTTCAACTTGTAAAAACGAATTGATTATTGAAATTTGTTACATGTTATTTTAAAACACAACAATCATAATTGATTCAGCTATTACACGTATGAAAAGAAACGTATGAGCAAGACTCTTTAATATATATATATATATATATATATATATATATATATATATATATATATATATATATAGAGAGAGAGAGAGAGAGAGAGAGAGAGAGAGAGAGAGAGAAAGAGAGAGAGAGAGAGAGACATACATTTACATATATAGAGCTACTTCTTAGATAAGAATTTCTTGACTTACACCAGCTGGGGGCTTGAACGGGCTAAAAACATTGCTTAATTCTTCACAAAAAGCGACGGATCAGATATAAG
Source organism: Oreohelix idahoensis (assembly GCA_024509875.1). Lineage (NCBI taxonomy): Eukaryota > Metazoa > Mollusca > Gastropoda > Stylommatophora > Oreohelicidae > Oreohelix > Oreohelix idahoensis. The sequence continues at coordinate 329,501 of JAMPIV010014635.1, read as the reverse complement.
TTAACAGTTACTCTGCCATATGCAGCATTGTTCTTGACTTCTGAAAATATCTTGTGAATCTCCCTTGAGATAGAAGCGTCATTGCCCTTCTATCTACAAATCTGCCAAGGGTAATCTTGTGCGAAGGTAGACACCTTTCACGACCCATTTTAGATACTCTTGCGTTTTGGCCACTGGGGGAACACTGCTGCAAAGCTAATGGGAGGCAATCCGTGACAGTGATTTATCTCACGGAAGACAAACTGCTTTATCATTTATCACAATTAACAAAATTCTAAACTTACTTTTGCACCTAAAAAGATCGGATTATTTTTAAAATAAATATTTCTATGTTAAAACAAAGATGGGTTTCTTGACTCAGTTCGTACACACACTCTCACATCCAAATATATATATATATATATATATATATATATATATATATATATATATATATATATATATATATATATATATATATATATATATATATATATATATAACTTTTCTGATGTAAATAGATGACGTAATCTTTAATTGACTGTAATGATATTCCAACGGAACAAGCGAGCTTAAGAGACAGCAACTGTTGAAGAGTCCAAACTGTAGGAAGGATCTTCATTAAAGACACATTCTTAAGAAATGAACGAATCTGAGGATCAGCAACAAGCACACTTTTCAATTCCAAATGTATCCGCTGGCCAGTACTCTGACTTAAGTGATCAAGCAGCGTTAATTTCAACATTCATCATTTATAGTAGTCTTTGTCAGACTATTGCTGTTTCTGGGGTTGTTACCAACGTCATCAACATTATGTGCTTTATCAGACAAGGCTTCAAGGATGCGGTTAACATCAGTTTGCTGGGTAAGAAGTAAAACAGTCCATATGTAAATTACAATTCGCCATACAATTTCAACCTGTAAAATGTGTTTTTAGACACATGATTTTTTTAAAAGTTAGTTTTGCTGAAAGCAGTTAAATTCAACAGCGCAAAAGGAATTAACACATCAACACATCCAGGAAAAAACGGATAGACTTAGTAAGTTTTGCCAGCAGGTGGGCTTGAACATCAATTTAAAGAAGTCAGAGGTCATGACGCTCAATGTGAGCAACCCTGAGCCCATATCAGCAAGGAATCAGCAACTGGTACAGACAGACACCTTCACATACCTAGGATGCATAGTAACACCAGACGGCGGGGCAGGCAAAAACATCAACATCAGAATGAATAAGGCAAGAACAGCCTTTTTTAGCCTAAACAACATCTGGAAGTCCTCTCAATACAGCACAAGCACAAAACTAAGATTATATTAGAGCTGTGTGCTTTCTGTGCTTCTCTATGGTGCGGAATGCTGGAGAGTTACAGAGAAGGAAATGTCGAAATTGTCCTCTTTTCACACAACATGCCTAAGAAAAATTCTCTGAATCTTTTGGCCGAATACCATCACCAACCAAGATCTGCTTACTTGGAGCAAGCAGGAGGACATGCATACCATCATAGCTGGCAGACGCTGTAGCTGGGTTGGTCATGTCCTCAGAAGAGACCCCGATGCCATCACAAGAACAGCTATGTTTTGGACCCCTGAAGGAAAACGAAAGAGAGGCCGATCAAAAACAACCTGGCGGAGGACTGTGGAAGCTGAGATGCAAAGAATGAACCAGAGTTGGGGCACTGTACGAAGGATGGCCGCCGACCGAGCAAAGTGGAATCAATTTGTTGTTGCCCTACAAGACGCCACTAGGCGTGATGGCCACTGACTGCTTTGACGGTCGGCGGCTAAGGATCAAAGAAGAAGAAGAAGAGCTGAAAAGTTCAAAATTAATGAAAATATGTCTAGATTTATTATGCATTTACATTATTTCAATTAAATCTGTGAAACATGGGATAACAAGAAGATTTTTTTTTAAATAATGGATCGAGGATTTAGCTAAAGCTTTCATCAGAAGAGGATACACTTCAATATAGGGCAAGCGAAAGATCTAGGAACGAACGAACGAACACATTTCTGCCCTGCAATACAATTTTCAGTGTGTTAAAAATTAAAATATTAACAACTTCAGACAGGATCAATTAATATTATCATCACAATCAGAAACTTAGCTCAGACAAGTACATTTACTCATAGTCATTCACGCACATAGAGAGAGAGAGAGAGAGAGAGAGAGAGAGAGAGAGAGAGAGAGAGAGAGAGAGAGAGAGAGAGAGAGAGAGGAGAGAGAGAGAGGAGAGAGAGAGAGAGAGGTCAAGCAATAGAGCTACTTAATATAAAAAATTCAATTTAAAATGAAAATATAACAATGATAGTTAAATGCTCGTGGAAACGTTGAAATAACTGAAACAGAATTGTCGTTAAATGTGTGTACAAGATTTCATGACATGTGAATGCAGATGTCTTTTGAATGTGGTGTAATTATCAGTTTTGACAGACTTGGGTAGAGAATTCCATGCTAAACCACCTGCATAACTAAAACAACTTCGGAAGAGGTCAGTTCGAGGTTTTGCAAGGTCCAAAAGTAGGTCGCCACGTATAAAATATGAGCAGTATTTATATCGAAAGAACTTTTGCAAGTATGAAGGCGTTCTGCCGTGTAAAATTTGATGCACAAACAGGAGATCTTGGAAAAAGAAGAATTTTTTAAGAGGAAGAACATTCAGCTGTGAAAATAGCTGAGCACTGGGAATGTTATCATTCAGGCAAACAAGTCGTAGCGCCCTTTTATGTAGGGATTCTAGGCGTTTCAAAAATGACAAGCCACAGCGACTCCAGATATTTGAGCAATAAGAAAGGTGACTTTGAATATGTGCATAATAGAATATAAGTCTAGAGTGCGGACATAAAAAATGTTTGATTTTTGAGAGTTGAAACAATTTTTGTGAGATCTTGTTTGCGATGAAATAGACATGTGACTTCCAGCTTAGAGACTGGTCGATGACCACACCCAACAGGCTGTGGTCCGTAACTTGCTTAATACGTTCTCCATCTAGAGATAAAGATAACGTATTTGGTTGACAGTGCAGAATCTTTTGGCGCGTTGAGATAATCAAAGATTGAGTTTTGTTTTTATTAATGTACATACTATTAGTAGTGCACCAATCTTGTACAATGTCCAGGTGATGCTGTAAAAGAGACTGAACAGTGTTAATGTCTGTGCCAGCTACTGTTACTGTGGTATCATCAGCAAACATAAGACAATCGTCATGTGGCAATGACAAGGGCAGGTCATTGATGAAGATGCTGAAGAGTAAGGGTCCTAGTATCGAGCCCTGCGGGACACCCATTGTAGTGGTGTATGATTTAGAGAGCCCATTATTGTATAAGACTCGTTGTGTTCTGTTTTCAAGGAATGATTTTATTAATGTGATCACTTGTGGATGAAATTTGTACACCGCAAGCTTTTGTATTAGCAACGAGTGGTCAATTGTGTCAAATGCTTTGTAAAGGTCGATTAATAACACTCCATTTATTTTTTCGCAGTTGATATTAGAATGCCAGATTTCGGTAATCTTAGTCAACAAGGATTGACAAGAGTGTTTGGGTCGAAATCCAGATTGGTTTTCATGTATAAGATTGTAGCTGTTCAGTGAAGAAAGAATATGTTTATACATATGTCGTTCAAGAGGTTTAGTTATGACTGATAGTAGAGAAATCGGCCGGTAGTTTGTGACGACATTACTATCACCTTTTTTAGGTACTGGTACCACTAAGCCTGTTTTCAGTCGTTGAGGAAACACTTTCTTTGTGAGGCACAGATTGTAAATGTAAGTGAGTGAGTCGCATACAACAGGCTCTGCAATCTGAAGTATCCTCGAAGATATTCCATCTTCACCGCACGATTTCTTCTGAGGTAATGATTTAATTAAAATAGAAACCTCCGAGATTGACAGTAAAGGTAATTCAGGAAGGTGGGCTTCGTTTAACCTTGATTGAACGAAATCAGAAAGAGCAATACAATTCAGTTGCTGATGATTTATCCCGGATGTTCGTGCGATCGACGAGCAGAACTGGCAAAATTCATCAGCATTAATGTTTGTAGCTTGCTGTCGGATGTTATGTTGGCGTACATTTGTGAGAAGGTTAATGGCGCTCCAGATTTTAGATGAGCTCCGGCCGTCGTCAATAATGGATCTGAGGTGCTGTCTTTTAGATTTCCTTAAAATGTACTGCGCTAAGTTTCTATATTTTCTATAGCTTGCATGGTCTCCAATCTTCTTGAAATAGTCTCGCTGTTGCCTAGTTTTCAGGTATTCCAATGTTATCCATGGAGGCATAATTCTTGACTTGACACGTTTCATACGCACAGGAGCATGTTTGTTAAGAACTGAAGTGAATGCTGTCATCCATATTTCTAGGGCTTCAGTCGGGTCAGATACTCCATAGACATTATCAAAAGGTGTCGCTAAGAGATCAGACAAGAACTTGGAGCTATCAAAATTCTTGAATATTCGTGCTTGTACAACCTGGTGACAGAGTTTAGGAATTCGAACTCCCTTTTTGGTCCAGGTGCAACATATGGGGTAGTGATCGCTTAGACCACATACGGGAACGCAGACTTCAATGACGTGAGCAGTGTTAGTAACATACAGATGATCTATGCAGGTTGATGACTTGTCTGTGACACGGGTTGGTAGCGATATCAACTGGTTCAGGTTGTACAGGGTATACAAATTATCCCAATTAACGTTTCGCTTCAAGGCATCAATATTGAAGTCTCCCATTATTAATAGTTCCAAAGAAGTTATCCAGACTTTGTCCATCATGTCCGAGAACTGATCTAGCCATTCCATTTTGGCATCCGGATTGCGGTATATAAAGCCAATTAATATAGAGGTAGTGTGTGGGAGTCGGACTTCCAGCCACATGCATTCAACTTCAGGACATTCAAGATCAACGCGTCTTATAGCATTGATGCTTGTGTGCACATAGGCAGCCACACCAGTTTCAAACCTAATTGATGGATCCCGACGGAAAATTTCATAATTTGCAATTTGCAGTTCTTGGTTAGAAATGTGTTCATTAAGTCTAGTTTCTGTTACACCAAAAATATGAAAGTATGCATTGTTATTATAGAGTATGGAAGTAATTTCAGCCAATTTACTCACATTGTAGAGATGACAAACATTCAAATGTCCCAACCTGAGTCCCTGACGATTTGGGTATTCCGTTGTGACTGTGGGAGCCATATTTTGTGAAATTGATGATCACTAAAATTTCATTGATAACAGGGCTGTTGAAAGTATAAATTTGGTAGATTAGGACGTGCAGGATGATGCATAGGGTAGAATGTGGTTGCGGGATATTCATGTGTTCTTGTTGTGGGATGGGAGTCTGCTGACCAGTATGATCTCCCGGCAGAAGGTAAATAGTCCAAGAGTCTTTGTTGTAGTGGGAAATTAGGAAAGGTTGGGTACAGATGTTGATACATAGGAAGATGGTACAAATGCGGTGAAGGGGGGTAGGCTTCTTGTGTCTGTGACATTGATGGTTGGAGTATATCAGGACATGAAGATTGAGTTTGTTGAGTTGCTTCGTGTGTACACTTTTGAGGATAGAGTCTATCCCATCGTTCCTGTTGAGTAAGTGCAGAAAACATAGGTGGTTGTTGCTGTAGGGAGACATTACAAGCTGTTCCCTGCACTTCGCGATTTATAAGAACAGGTGTGATTTGATGTTCCTGCTTATGAGATGATGTTGAGTGGGTGTTGTTAGAAGTAGTAAGTAATGGTGGAAAGTCAAGGTCATAATTACTATCCGAGAAGCAGGTATTCACTGTTGAAAGATGACTGGTTGGATTTTGAGATCCTGGTGTGTGGCCGACTCCTTTGAAGGTGCGTTCTGGGTACCTGATGTTTGTTGCCAGCTTGCTGATTCCTTCAGTAGATAAGGCAATATCACCGCTGTAAAGAAGTTTTTTATGGGCTCCTGATTTCGCAAGGAAGTACGAGGAGTGATCAATGAATTTATAGTTGTGTTTGACACAGTGCCTCTTAAGTTTAGAATTGTTGACATCAATTGATTTGCGGTAATGGGCTCTGACTGGAGGAATAATGGACGAGAAGTAGATTTTCGCCAACTGAACTTATTATGGCGTTTAGAAGTATGAGTAGATGTATGAACTGAATTTTAATACACACCCCAAAACCAACAAATAATCAAACAAAAACTAATTCATTCACTTGATGTCTATTACATCGTTCACTGCGCATAAACAAAATCATGCTCCTGGCAGAGCACTTACGTCACGGTTGTTGTAAACATACCGTGACACATTGTATAATAACAGCATACTTGTTAGTCTAGCTACCAAAAAGAAGTTTACAGTAAACGTTGTTCGTTGTGCCGTTTGCCTTTATCCACAGCGAAAACTTTATAATCCTGTCCATATTGGCTAACACTTTGTTATTGTATCCATATTTAGGTCTGGCAATCTCTGATTTTGGCTGTCTTATAACGCTAGTTTGGATAAATCTCTCGGTCACCTTTTCAGTCAGTGCAGCTGATTTGCCATTTGATTCGCTGGAAGTTCTTTACTTGGTAGCTGGAAAACCACATATCACATTTACCCGAGTAACAAGCTGGATCACAGCCTTAATCACACTGGAGAGATGTCTGTGCATTATAGCACCATTGAAGGTTGACATGTCCCAACATATTTCATTGTTTGTGTGTGTAGCCATAAAAATACCTAGATGTGTATATTTTCCTTAATGACTCATAACTTGCTATTTTACCGTTTAACCTGCTAGTTCAAGGTTTCTTAACTTGTGGTCCAAGGACCCTAGGTAGTCCATGAATGTATTCTAAGGGGTCTGAGTATATAACCTACTTGAATTTTGTTTTCACTAAAATATTTTTTCGGTAATTTTCATATATTTTTCAATTTAAAGAAATGCATTCTTTTTACTGATTGTTTCTGTAATTCAGTATGCAGATATGTAAGCTTAACTATTTTTCTTCGTAATAAAATGTATTATTTGTATGTACACTGTTTAATTAGACGTTTACATATATTTAAGTGGTCCGTTGCCTTCACCGGACAGTCACAAGGATCCATATTCTTCACCGTACAATCAAAGGGGTCCATAACCTTCACCGGACAATGAAATGGGTCCATGACACACACAAAAAAGTTAATAAACCTTGTTCTAATTGATTGTGGTCCCTTACAAGGCCTTCATTAATGAATTTAATCTGTTTGTCTACGTTATAGTAACAATATGGTGTGCGTTTATTAAATACTCGATAAGCCTTTTGAAAAGGCTTTTGACAGTGTACATAGGGACAGTCTATGGAAAAAACTGAGGGCTTATGGAATTCCAAGCTGCATAGTGTCAATCATAAAAAGCCGCTATGCCAAATTTACGTGTAGCGTAGGGCAGAGCAACCTAACCTTTGATGTGAAGACAGGAGTACGACAGGGATGCCCTTGTCAACCATTCTATTTTTAACAGTCATGGGCTGGGTGGTGCGACAGACGACGGTGGGCGGTCCAAGAGGAATGGAATGGTCAACGTTTTCTACATTGGAGGGTCTGGAGTGTGCAAATAACATTGCACTACTAGCAAATTCACATCAACACATCCAGGAAACAACGGGTAGACGTAATGGGTATGACCAGCGGGTGGGCCTGGACATCAATCCGGAGAAGACTGAGGTCATGGCACTTGATGTGGGCAACCCCGGGCCCATAACAGTAAGGTATCAACAACTGGAACAGATGGACGCCTTCACATACCTGGGATGCGTGGTGGCACCAGATGGCTGAGCGGGCAAAGACATCGGCGGCAGAGTGAACGGAGCAAGAACGGCCTTTCATGATCTAGACGGCATCTGGAGGTCCTATCGGTGCAGCACAAGCACAAAATTAAGATTATATCAGAGCTGTGTGCTTTCTGTGCTTTTCTGTGGTGCGGAGTGCTGGAGAGAGGGAAATATCGAAATTGTCCTCTTTTCACACAACCTGCCTAAGAAAAATTATCCGAATCTTTTGGCCGAATACCATCACCAACCAAGATCTGCTCACTCGGAGCAAGCAAGAAAACATGCACGCCATCATAGCTGGAAGACGCTGGAGTTGGGTTGGCCATGTCCTCAGAAGAGACCCCGATGCCATCACAAGAACGGCTATGCTATGGACCCCTGAAGGAAAACGAAAGAGAGGCCGACCAAAAACAATTTGGCGGAGGACTGCGGAGGCTGAGTTGACAGAATGAACCAGAGTTGGGGCATTGTACGAAGGATGGCCGCCGACCGAGCAAAGTGGAATCAATTTGTTGCTGCCCTACAAGACGCCACCAGGCGATATGGCCATTGACTGCTTTGACTGTCGGCGGCTAAGGATCAAAGAAGAAGAAGAAGCCTTGTCAGACTTTCATTAATGGATGCTTGCGTAGAATATAAGGACTAAAGTGGTATGACACGATCATGAATGTGGTAAACATAATTGTCAATTGATGGTTATTGCCCCTTTGAACTTGTTGTCATGTCTATCCTATAGAAATTAGTGAGGATATGAACATAAAAAATGACTTTTCGATCACCCTGTAGTTATTCTAAATTCCATATTTTCAACTTGTCTGAGACTGTATGGTGTATTCTATTCTATACTAGCCAAGGTTTCCTATAATGTTTGTTCTGTGTTTGTGATACTTCCTGCTAAAACTGTAGTAGTTTGACTTTTGTCTGTGTATCACTTGTTCAAAATAGCATTTGTACCGTTCTTTGTTACTGCTGTGACTAACTGTACCTAAGCTGTTCGAAGACTATTATGACCAAATAAGATGCCACATTGGATAATTATTTATAGTAATTAATATATTATATTTTATACTCTACACCCTTTTCACACCTTTTGACGCCCACTGTCTTCTATCCCTTTTATTACAAAGTTACATGGAATGACCATTCAAATGACACTGATTTCATTCCTGTCCTTCAGGTAAAAAATATCGTCACGCCACAACGAGTCTGCATCGTCGTCTGCGGTGTCTTCATTATTCTAATGTTTTGTGAAGCTCCTCTGTACGTTGTTAACAGGCTGGGAAGGAAATTTTTTCCGAGAAGAAACAAAACTCTCATTGGTCTTCTTTCCACCGGAGATAGTCAAACGGTAGACAAATGGTCATTTATTATCAACAACTTTTTTATGCCGATTGCTGCCTTTGTTATCATAATTATTTGCACTGTTTTACTGGTTGTCAGCCTACAGAAGAGAACAAAATGGCACAAAAAGTTTACAACTGCCGCACAAGGAGATGTCTCCAACCGTAATCAAAGATTAGCCAAGATGGTTGTGATGATTTCCGCACTTTTCATTGCCTGTTTTGTCCCTGTTTCTTTTATTGTTTTAGCCATGGCCTTTGAACCCGGTCTTACTTTTGGCGGGAAATATGTAAATATAGGCACAGTTGTTTGCGGCATAGGACTTGTCCTGGAATCTATAAATTCGTCTGCAAATATTTTTATATACTATCATATGAGCAGCAAATACAGAGACGCGTTTTATAGTATTTTCTTTCAGTACAAAAAAAGCTGACTATGAGACACACTATAAGTGGTCGTCTATCAGCATTTGGCGAGTACTATCCCGTGAATTGCGAAATTCTTGTGACGACGTACAGGTTTTTCACAGTTTGCATTTATCAAATAATGAAATAACAGTGGTGCCTTCGCTGGCTCAGTTACTGTGCCTAAAGTAAAAAGGTGAATTTAAAACACTAGCTGTAAAGTTTATGATGCATTAATAGGACATATTTGATCACCAGATGAAAAAAGTAACGATTAAAATTTCACAATTAAAACACTGTTATTACCTTTTTTTTGTTATTTTTTTTTTTTTAAGTTTTGCCTTGTTTTGGTGAGACGTGCTCCGTTCAGTCTAGACAGAAGGTCCATCGGTTAAATAACGGTGTAGGTATAAATGAACGTGCAGTCTGATAAGCTTCTGTTTCTTGGTCCCGCATTACATGATTGTCAAGCCCCAGTAATGTTAGTGTGAAATGAATGAAAGGCGCATCTCTAACCATAGTCAGAATGATAAAAAAAAATATTTTTTAAAATATTTTAAACACAGGCTCTTAATGCACTAAGAAGCCATAAATAATTTTTCAAGTTTATAGCTTGCAGTCAAAAAATGTAATATCAAATTGACAAAAAGCGTGGGGCGCTTAAGCGCTTATTGTGACGTGTAATGGAAAAGAGTCTACAGCAATCTGACAGCCTATTGTAACCACAAAGCTACTCTGTGATTTGCTAGCTAAAAACATGCATTATACTGTCTGTCTTTACTTACACAGCTTACTCTTTCGTCCCATCTTTTCTTTTAACACGAGCTAAAACAGTGTTTACAAACTTCGTGACCTGTCAGTCAAAAGGAAAACAAATCAGGCTTTGTTTACCTCGTCCACCCACGCGAGCTCATCTGTCAATCAAAATAACTCTCAGACAGACAGCACGTGAGAGAGACGAAACACAGACCCTTTTGAAGTTTTTACTCAGGGAAAGTTTAGAATCCCCTGTGCTCTTTGATCTCGAGATACGGGCATTTTAAAGAGAAACCCGTTAGCCGTATCGAAAGCCTCTGATGTCGGTCAACAGCGCCAGACGAGAGATTCTGGTAGCCGAATCTTAAGCTTTCATCTTGAGCGCTAGTTTTTGAATGCTGTTTTCGCCAACTATCATCAGAAAGCGTGTCAAGTCCCGGCTGGAAAGTTAGTTGCAGATCAGTCTTGATAGTGCCCGGACATATTGTCCTTAGGCTGCGAAACTTTCCAGGATTTTTCGATTAAATTGAATGATGTGTTCATTTAACAGTGGCATTATCCTAGTATATTATATGTGCGATATTCCATACAAGGAGAACTGTAAGTAGAGTGATAACATTTCCTATTATATTTCCATATCAAGGAAAGAAAAAGTGGACAAGAGTTGAATAAGCCTGATTCATACAATGTAGATTCCCCATGCTAGATAATTGAGAGCAACTTACATTTGTAATATGAATGAAAAATGCATGTTTGTAACTTCACGCCATCATGTACATATTATGATTATTAAACAAAACGTTGACACTAAAGAGAGGTCGTCAAATGATTTGCTAGGCCTTAACCATGAATGGAAGAAGGGAATGTCTGTTGAGAAACTTATAAATTCTTGCTAACTGCTCTAACTCAATACAACACCTTAGAGGATAGTCCCCGAACCTGGTTAAATCCCGTAAGACTGTAAGGGAGAAATTGCGAACTCTAGCGGTTAAGCTAGTATCTAGATCTAACACTCTCTGCAATTAAACAGCAACCCCCATTTCCCTACCCGGCCACAATACCTTAGACGGTTAATATGATAACAGTGCAGGCGGACGCGACACTTAATCTCTACAGGAGAGAGATAAACCCGACGGTTTAGCTGACCGGACTTACAGGCATTAAAGCGACTGATAGGCATTAAAGCGACTGATAGTGGGAGTATAGAATACACATTATATTTCATTATGTGTATTTGTTATTATAGTGTCTATTATTTTAATACCATACGACAAACTAACAGACGCCGACAATTTAATAGCTGTTTAATGACAGGCGATCATTGTTTAGGTAGCGCGTATGGATAAATTAAATAATACTTAACATTGTACGCTGACCACCAGCGCGAGCAGGGGCGGGTGAGTTAACATAACTCAGCTCGACCGAACTCAGCCGCCAGCGACGTCTGCTAGCGTGTAAGCGTTGTCGTACAGATAGGTTGTGAGTTATTTTTGTCCCGTCTGAGTAGAGCGGATGGTGATAAGTACGTGAGAAAAAGGAGGGAGAAATAGATTTCACTGGTGAATAGCTTAAGGAGAAGATATGTTTCTGGAATGAGTTTCTCTATTCCAGCCTATCTATACGACTATAATTTAGTACAAGACAACCTTGCCCTCCTCATACACATAAATACAAGTTCAACTACACACACACACACAGCTATGTGACAACAAGACACACAAACGTGAAAAACTATGGTTAATTGGGTATGGGTCTGACCAACACACAAAGTTAAGTTTCTTTTGTTTTTTATTATCATTTAAACTTGAACACATCAAACATCTAAAGAAAGATAAAAATAAAATCAGATTTACATACATATGAAATAACAGAATAAATATGCCCTCCCCCTATGGATAAAAGAACCCAAAGAGTTAATAACCCAAAGGTCAAAGGTTAGCACTATGTTACAGAATAGACAGTAAAGAAACAAGTTCCTACTAAATGCTACCCAGTAAAGTAAACAAGTTTAAACAAAATCCAATATTGGTAAAGTTCCTGTAACAAAGAAAAATATTCACTCTCTCTGTCATACAGTGGCCACTCAATAACGCTTACCTACTCTTGGTGATATCCCTTGGAAATACAATTATCCTGAATATAAAAATGACAGGTTTTTTTATGTCCCAAATTGGCCCCAGTCCATCCTCTAACAAATCAAGACTAGCGAGGAGAACGCCGAATCTGGTGTGGGTTTTTTTCCTGGATGAACAAATGTCACCGCAAATAGTTAGTGTAGCAAAACGTGCTCTTGAGGTTCACAGTTAAAAAAGAGAAAAATACTTCCAGTATTGGGAAACATCCGGTTGCTAAAAATGTTACAAATGATAATGGTGATAATCCTATCGGCTGACTCTATGGGAGAGTGCCGATTGTGAAACAGCGTAACTTTCTGAATATATCCGCTTGAATACGACTGTCAGAAGTCGGGAGTATAAGTGTTCTTTTGTACACCCAGTGGGCTAGTAAAAATTGGAAAAATATTGCTGGGTTTTGTAAGTCCACTTAAATTTACAAGTTAAAATGTTTCTCGTGTATCTTTGGCAAGTCCTTTCTCACAAATGAAATTGGTGACGCACAAGCCAAGAAAAGACAACATTAACCAATCAGTTCATCAAGAGAAAACCGCTGGACGACCCTGTGATCAGGTCTGCTATGAATAAAACATTTATGGAAAAATGCTACTATTCTATATAGCTCTCTCTCTCTCTCTCTCTCTATATATATATATATATATATATATATATATATATATATATATATATATATATATATATATATATATATATATATATATATATGCACACGTGGACAAGACGATCTCTTATCCACTCCGTCAGTCCTGATTAAAGTTAAACGGCACAGGTGTTTTCCTTTACGTCTTTGAGGTCAGCTTTCGTTAGCGCTGAGATTTCAGGTAGGATAGAGGTATGCACTCTCCCCGCCCCTTTTTCGCGCTTTAACGATCAGCGTATAATGTCAATGATTATTTAATGATCTATATGCGCACTTACACAAAGTATCGCCTGTCTTTAATAATATTAAGTTGTCGGCGTCTGATAGTTTAGTTGTATGATATTAAATAATGGGCACTTATAATAAATACGCACAATGAAATAAACAGTGAATTCTTTTCTGTCACTATCAGTCGCGCCTTACATAAAAATCAGTCAACTAAAACTGTCTCTTCTTGTGTGAGAAAGAGGGTGGTGAAAATTAACAATATAACTGAACATCTGGTATGAAATAGCTACGCGTTATATATTTCACTAGTTCTAACAGCTAGAAAATCTAAGTGAATTATAATGATAAAAGCTTAACACTTTCAATTGGTAAAAGGTAAACCTTTTAAACACGTAACACTAAATTCTATTACCAGAAAATCATAATGAAAGGTCCCCACGAATGCCATTAACACATTTTCCACAATGGTTCTAGAACTACGTGCTTAGGCTATCCAAAATTTCTGAGTGACAACTAATAGCAGGTTTAAGAAAACACAGTTTATATATCATCACGTTTCTCTGATCTATAGATGATGTTACTATTCACACTATTGTGTATAACAGAGATTCTGAAACATGAGATCCCCAGATAAAGCTTTACGGTCGTCTTCCGTCGAGCGCTTTCGCCCCGACATCAAAAGACTTATACGGGTAACGGGTCTCTCGAAGATTTTCTCTGTACGAATGCCCGCTTCATAGATCAAAGAGCCCAGGGGTTTTTCTGACTTACCTGAGTACGAACTACAAAATGTTTGGTGTTATTTACGTGCGGTCTGTCAGGTATCGTATGATTGACAGATAAGGTTGCGTGAGGAAACGAGGTAAACAAACCTGATTCGCTACCTGTTTTGACTAGCAGGTCACGAAAGTTGGTAAACATAGCGTTAGCTCGTGTTCACAGAAAAAGAGGTAGGACTAAAAGTGAGTAAACACAGACTGTAAATGCATAGTTTTGCTAGCAAATCACAGAAAGCTACGAGGTCCCAAACCTGTAAGATTTCTGTAGGCTGCCTTTCCATTATACGTCACAGGCGTAAGGAAACACCGTGTGCCTTTTAAACCTAGTCAGGACTGACGGAGTATAGAAGAGATCGTCTTGTCCCCGTCTGTGTGTGTATATAGTAGTAGCATTTTTTCAGTCAGGTTTCCAACTCTAGTTATATCTATGAAATGGACAAAGATGTGCGCTATTTCCAAAACCACGCAATAGCCTCCCCTTTCCTTAACACCTACGTACCTTAGACGCTGGACATAACATGCCAAACGCGTCTTAGACACCTCACTGCTAACGAAACTGGCCCAGAGTGCCGTGACAGAGGAAACTACCAGACAAATGTCTCATTCTGCGCCATGCAGATGTCGGGTTTCACACCTCACCTGAGCACTCAGCCGATGAAACTACGTTGTGACAGGTGAAAATGCAGACGATATGTCGGCCCTATGTCTGAGATAGATGAATATTCACAGTTTTACGTCTACAACGCAATAACTTCCAGAGCCTGACATCTACGTAATAGAATGCGTATCAGTATGAGAAAGAAAAACGGTAAAGTGAAAATGGGAATGAAAACATTTTTCGCAAACGAACGAATGCGAAAAATACAGGAAAAGGATAAAGAGCGATAATAAAATAGAGGACACGGGTAGAAAAAGAAGAGAATATAGAAAATTTATTGATCATAAGACTCTCTGTGACAGTCGTTATTATTACCACTGGGGTTACCACACTCCTTTTCACTCTTATTCGTTCCACGTGTACCAGTTTTAAATCTGGGTTCTGCTTGGCCAGGTTGTTTAAAACTTCCTAACCTGATAGGGTTGGGTTTATACCTTTTACCACACATCTTCTGGTTTCTTTTGAAATTTCTATTTGTATTTTGATGTTGTGGGCTAGTTGGATCAATTTAAGTTTTTCCTGCAGTTCTTGTAGTAAAGTTTTTGTTTTTTCTGTTTCATTTAATGTTAGCATTACTCCACTTTTTTGTTTTTGTATTTTGGCAATGGCTTTTTTATCAATTACTTTTTCCAGAATTTTGTCGTGCGGTGGAGATGAAAGCGTGGCTTCTGTTCCAGCTATTTGTGTAATTTCAGCTTTTTTGGAGGTTTCCTTTCGGTGAGAGTCCTCTTTGTTTTCTCCTCTGGTTTCCTGACTTCTTTTGGTTGTGTTTTTCTGGTTGTCCTGGTTTTCATCTTCCCTGAGTCCTATCTTTTTGTAGCTGTCCTGGTTCCTGAGTTTTCGCCTTTATTGTTTATGCTTATTGTTGTTTTTACTTCTGAGCATCCTTCCAGTTTTTCCCTTATTGTCTCTATCCTGTCCTTTATTTCTGTGTCTCTGACTTCATGGTTCGGGGTCCTGTTTTTTTTTTCTGTCAGGTTCAGTGTTTTATCCTTTTCATGTGTCTTGGTCCACGCTTTGCATTTCCCGGACTGTGCCCTGGTTATCGGTAGCATTGTCCATGTCTTTTAATTTGCTACTACTCTTTTTATTATGTGCTTGGTTGTTTATGAACTTTAATGTTTATCCTTAGTCTCCTTAGTTATGTATATCCTTGCTTTCTCCTTTCTTTTTTTAAAAATTTGATACTATCATTATTTAAGAAACACTTTTAAAACCTGTCTAGTATACCTTGTTGAAAAGTTAAATCTAGTTCGAATTTTGCCAGGTACCTTTAATATATTTGATTTACTTAAATTATATTTTGATGGTTGATTATTATTACAAGTAATCTGTAGTTTTGGGGTTTTTTTTTTTTTTTTTTTTTTTTTGTTGTTGTTGTTGTTGTTTTCTCCCCACTTCATTTCCAAAATTATACAAATATTTAAAGCAATAGTTAAATAGTAACCCAATACATAATATTAACTGCAATAATCTAATACTTACATCAAACTACAGAGGAAATCACCACTTAAATTATGTCTATCAAGATGGCTGCCAGATCTCACGCATGCAAGTGCCACGCGGCGCTTGGATCTATTTAATTTTTTTTTTTTTTTTGCCCTAAAATTCCTGAGTAATATTATTATTTCAAGCGATACTTAACTAGTCACCAATTACTTGATATTAAATTTAAAAAGCCAATACCGTATTAAATCTAACTAAATAGGAATCGCCACTTATCTTTATCTAGCTAACAATTACCTAGTCACCTAAAATTAACTGCAATAAGCTAATACTAAAGATAGAAAAAAAATATATAAACTTATCTGAAAACTTGAGTAGTTCGATGAATTTCTCAACTGTGTCTCGTCCTAAAAAGGACGTATCAGCCTTGTGTACTTTGAGGTTAGCAAAAATACGTCTGTCCGCTTTAGCAGTCGGAAGTCGAATCGCCATTTTCTTTGAGAGCCTAATTCTTTATCACTTCATCTGTTACACGCAACCTCACCAGAGCTGCGACACTGTCATATGATCTTTAGATAGAAGTTTTGTCCTGTCATATGATCTTCTAAACTAACGGGCCAAATCAACATGTCATCGATGATACCACACCACACATTGATTTAGAAACGACGTTTCGTGAGACCATTGATAAGCGTTACGTGTGTTGTTAATTCCGTTACTGGTGAGAGAAGCTTCATCAGTGAATAATATTAATGGAAAGCAAGCGACGATTAATATGCAACCAATGACAAAGTTCTAGTCATATGACACTGTCTCCTTGTTGGAGGTTTTGCGCGCACTATAAGTGAAATGGATACAAGTCGTTGTTGTATCTTTTCTGTGCTACATTTCCAATCTTTGCTTATTATATTCTTATTTAACCTTCCGTTTTCTTATCTGTTGTGCTTAGTTTTTGGTCCTGCGTCCATCAGTTGTAAAATTTCAAGTGACATCAATTTTTTTCTTTGCAGTCTATCAAGGGGTGCCTCCCGTTTGCTCTGCAGTAGTAGTCTAAAAGTTGTCAAAACCTAGTATTAAATGTGGGTCTTCAGAGGTGTCTACCTTCGTACAAGATTACTCTTGCCAGAGTTGTAGACAGGATAATTATGCTTCTACCTCGAGGGAGTGTTCACAAGATATTCAGAAAGCAAGAACAATGCTGAATGAGTCTCAGCAATGTTAACTTTAGTATAAGCCGTCAACGTTTGTGAAGAATTATGCAATTTAATTTTAGCTCGTACAAGCCCGCAGAGGATTTATTTCAGCGAAATTAGTATTATTATTATTATTATTCTTATTCTTGGCTCTTCAGATGTAGATCTAACTATATATGTTAAAATCAGGATTCACACGTGTGCTTTTCGCAATGCAATGATTAATGCAACTATAGATTTGTCAAAATCAACAAATACTGTACGTTGGTGATCCCTTTTAAAAACATTAGTTTCTTCACAGAAAAAAACTTTTAGGCTTTGCAAATAAATGTTCGTTTTGGTTTTGTCCAAACTTGGACAAACACTAATGTTTGCATTGTACATGGAGTCAATGTGGTGTTGAATCATAATCTCTCAGGGATTGGCGAGTGTCTGGCCTGACAACGGCGTCGAAGCGTAAAATGTGAAAATGAGAGTGAGAAAAATAACATTTACTGAATACAGGATGGACACGCCATTATGTGCATTAAATGTGCCGAAATAATAGATAATACCGCCGATGAGAGGACATTACGAAAAGGCTAACGTTCCGTCTTGTCACACAGTCCTCTTTTTCACTGATACGCTTGACATTATCTGCAATTTTGGACATTGTTGTCACATAATTATTGGCTCGATCTTGTGACGTTACGGTTGTGAGATCTCAAGTCCACTCCGGCAGGATTACATTACATTCCCGTGCGAGTGATATTTTCTTATTTTTCTCTCCCCTGTCATTATTATGTGGCATATTTTATGCACCATTATTTTGCTGTCTACGTTGGATCAGTAGGGTGAAGTCTCTAACACTTCACACCCCTGCGGAAGTATCGGTCATGTGACTGTTTTTATCTTATTAACCACATCTCAGACGTATTTACGTTCCGCCAGGTAATTACACCGGTCAGCGATAATACGCTTATCAATCGACTCATTCGTCTGGCCACATTTGATAGAGACGGTCGTTCACAATCGGTTCAATAGAAACCACGTTGTCTGTCGGGCGAAGCCATCTGAAGGATGGGCGATAATTAGATTATCGCACGCACTGGACCCTGTCTGTACCATTATTACAGATAAATTTGTCTGGAGAGGAAATCTTGGCAGGATAACATCTGGACATCAAATCAGTTTACGGATGTTGTTTGTGAGAGATAGCATAAGATGCCGTTGGAAGTCTGACGCAACGATATGAAGAGGTCACGCGTGGATATTAAATTTAATATTTTGAAATACGTGAGGGTAGTTTTTTAATCTGAAACACCCCTACCCACGTAGTGCTGAAGGAGATTCGATTGGATTAGTTGAAGTCAGAGGCCGGAATATACAATGTATCTGATTGGAAAATTAGGTGGAAACACAGCTGGAATTTGAACTGAGGATTGTGAGATATAATGTAGTGAAATCAAAGTCAGTACATACATTGCAGCACAAACGTCAAACTAGCGACTCCCAAAAGCCAGAAAGAAAAAGGAGACATTAGACTTAGAAATTCCACGACTATATGTAATAGATCGAGTATTGGGCAACTTTGGAATTCACAAGTAAACCCTCATTTTTAATACAAGACTGGAAACTTAGGAATTTGATCACAAGTCATAGAGGATTTTGGAGCCGCTGTAGCATAGTGGTTAGTGCACTGGCTTCCTAGCTCAGTGGTCTATCGTTCGATCCCCAGATGAGGTGGGATTTTTTTAGGCCACAAATGGCTCCTGGGTCGACCCAGCCCAAAATGGGTACCAGAGCAACTCTGGGAAGGTTAAGGCGGCCGACGTGATGCTGACCACATCACCCCTAGCGTGCCGACTGATACTGGTTTATCTGGGTAATTGTGGAGGATTTGATGTTATGAATTGTTGTTATGTAGTATATTTGTATTACATTAAATTAGCTATGAAGGTCCCTGAATTTACCCAATAGTATTGTGAACTTTTCAGGGTACCTTTCCGCTACCACCTCTTTTATCTTATTCAAAATGTATTTATATTATTATAGTAAATGACTTCGTGTAGTGTCTAGGGTTATGAATGTAGAGTGTAATGTACAAAAATCAACAAACATACAAACAAATAGTTTATTATTCACAACAGCACACAGTACTACCATAATAACATACAAACGACACTTTAAAAGGCTATCTTATTTAAGACTGTGGTTGAATTTTGTGTAAATATGATTTTTACAATTTTATTATCCTGATTCTAATTTATTTGGAATCAGGATTGACAATTTAAAATTGAAATCAAAATAATCATTTACATCAGTCAAATAGCACAATAGATCCTCTGTCCATACATAAAATATTTTTCTAATATACTCTGTAGTGTTCTCCTACTTTAAGGTAATACTGGTAGTACCACTAGGTTGTTGTTTGAAATCATACCCTTTTAGTAATGTTTGTTTCTATTTGTCACTCGTGGAACTATAAAATATTTGTCCCAGTTTTATTCACTGTCACTATATAGTTCTTTTAAAGTTCGGTAGTTGAGCTCTCAGGTGCCGAACGAGAACTTATCTTGGCAGTAGAATACAGGTTGAACCTTTCCTCTGCTCGCTTGACAATCTGTTCCCTGTTTGATAGGCAATGGCCACTGGCCTGGGCTCGCAGTAAACAGGCAGAGTCCTGAATCAATCAGTTTTCAAGCGTTTGGTACCACATTAACGTCAGTACCCAGGACCTCTGAAATGTGAAGGTTATGCATCCTTCTTAATACCTAGCATCACTAATAGTCCACATTCTAGGACAGGTACATTACAAACAAACAAAAAGGGTCATATCCTTATACAAACCTATGCCACCATTTTCTTTTGATGTGACAATGTACACCAGTATTCCTTTCCCTAATAGTTACAACGCCACTGCAATTCCAGCTGTAATCTCTTCCATATAATAGGATATGTGTTATGCTCCTTTATGACAATCATACATATTCTTGTAGTTTTACACCTCTCTGACAGTCTATCACATGGTGGATCAATCTTTAGGCTTTGCCTCATGTTCGCTATAGACCCACTCATGTCCAGACATATATTATTATTTCACATTCAATTTTTATATAAAATACAGGTTAATAAATGTCAATCTTACCACAATTTGTTCAATGAAATACACAGAGACGATGACTGACACAGTTTCGATCTGTTTTGTTGTCCAGGCTGCCCAGAAATTGTATTTGAAAGCACAGCCTGATCTCATCTATCGCTGGTGAAAATTTTTCTAGTAATGGCGTCCTCCCTAACGCTTATTCTGACAATATCGATTCAGTTGGCCAATCGCTCTTAATATTACAAGGGTAAACAGTCTTTCAAAAAATATCATTCAAACCTTTCTACGTTACTAGGCTATTTATGTTTATTCAAAGGTCAGCCAATAATATTTCGTCTCACTTCAAATGCCACCCAATCGGATTCACTGTACCATCTGAGCCTATCCGTCACCTACTTTTTTCCCCAAAAAATATGCGATCCAATCTAAGCAGATATGACTTGACCTGACAGTATCTCTGATCTCTATGTATGGTTTTATCATTATTTGATTAGTTAAGGGACTATTTAGATAACTAATAACATATTCTTGGTCAGCAAGTCTTCAAGTACACGAATCTACGATTTTTAAGGGGCTATGTGGTTTGGTTCAAAATTCTATCTTTTTTTCTATGTTAGTTGTTTATTTTTAAACTACCTCTCGTTCACTCTTTTTCCATGTAATATCAAGCGAAATACGAGAGCTTAGGTCATTCATAATAAGAGCTTAACAAGTTTCCATGACCGTAGTGTCCATAATTCTAACTTTTTCATCGTATTGGGGAAACCCCTAAGGCAAGGCTTGCTTCTGTGCTACAGTTGGCTTTTAGTTTAAAATCAATGCGAAACGAATTAGCATTTCATCTATCCTTGCCCCTCCTCGTTCCACAATGCATTTTAGGCAAATATTTTCTTAGAACTAGGAAAAGTGGGTGTTTAAGTCAAGGACGAACTTGAAAAAATTGGGTACCGTTTTGTTCGGCTATTCGTTAGCAAATAATAATCTGAAGGCGTAGGCGACACCAACCGTTCTAGCAGAAAATTCTTTTGTACTGTCTTATCTTTGCCTTTATGCCCTATACTGTTATATATTAATTTAGATATTGTATTTAGAAATCACTACACATCTCCCCCCTTTAGAACAGACGATCATATGTCAGTTCCTACTTCTAAATACACATAGATGAATTTACTATCTATGCCTGGTGACTACTCTGATGTTCGTCATACGGATGTCTGCTTAAAAAATCAGCGCCGACATTGGTTTTTCCGGGAATGTACCCTATGGTAAACTGGAATGGCTGTAGGAGCAAAGACCAGCGTAATAATCTAGCATTTTCATGCCTTGCTTGTGACAGACACACGAGTGGTTTATGGTCTGTCTGGATCTTAAATGATTTTCCATAAAGATAAATCTGGAACTTTTTTATAGCCCATATAACTGCCAGACATTCTTTTTCACTTGTTGAATATTTTTGTTCTGCTGTGTTCAACTTACGGCTAGCATAAGCTACTGGGGTTAATTCCCCATCAAGTGAATTTGACCGTTGTAATAGAGCTGCACCCAAACCGATATTACTAGCACCCGTTCTCACTATGAATTCTTGACTCAAGTCAGGTAATTTCAAAATAGGCCTGCTTGTGAGCTTTTCTTTCAATTCTTGGTATGCTAATTCACACTGCGCTGTCCAAATAATTCTATCAGGATTTCCTTTGCGCGTTAAATCAGTCAATGGAGCACATATGGAGTTAAAGTTTTTAATATACTTTTGGTAGAAACCACATAATGAGACAAAAGATCTCACATCTTTTTTTGTTTGTGGTCTTGGTGCCTTTTTTGACTTCTCCAGGTTCTTGGGGTCAGGGGTCATGTTTCCCTGATGTACTGTGTGGCCCAAGAATTCCAGCTCTTTACATCCAACACAGCATTTCGTCGGTCTAGCTGTCAAATTGGTCTCTCTCAGTCGATCAAACAACATATTCAGAGAGTTAATGTGTTCCTCAAATGTTTCTGTTGCTATGAGAATATCATCCATGAAGTTGGTGATGCATGGATTCTTCAGGGGATCCAGTAACTTTCTCATCATTCTCGAAAACACACTCGGTGCATTTTTCAGCCCGAATGGCAACATATTGAATTCATAATGTCCTTCTGAGGTGCTAAAG
Source organism: Oreohelix idahoensis (assembly GCA_024509875.1). Lineage (NCBI taxonomy): Eukaryota > Metazoa > Mollusca > Gastropoda > Stylommatophora > Oreohelicidae > Oreohelix > Oreohelix idahoensis. The sequence goes on along the minus strand of JAMPIV010014635.1, from coordinate 306,952 downwards.
GCTAAATAAGGTTTGACTTCCGGCTTTACTGGAATCTGATAGTAGCCTTTGCTCAGATCCACTTTAGAGAAATATTTAGCTCTATTCAGCCTGGCAAACAGCTGATTTGTATCAGGTAATGGATCCACCTGACCTTCTGTGACAGCATTCAGTTTCCTGTAATCTATACACAGCCGGTGTTCTCCAGAGGGTTTTCTCAACAGAACCACACTGGAGCTGTAAGAAGATTCACTGTGCGAGATAATCCCTTCTCTCAACAGATAATCTATCTCCTCCCTTAAAACTTTTTCCTTAGCGAACGGAATCGAATAGGCTCTCATACAGATTGGTGTTGGATCTATGAGTTTCATATCATACTCCAATAAATTGTTATGCCCCGGACGGTCCGTTAACATATCTGTATGATTATTCAGAACCTGTTGAACCCTCTCCCTCTGATTTTCCGTTAAGTGTGTGCTGATTTTTACCTGTGCAGCGGTTTCACAGGGATGTAAAGGATATTCATGAGAAGTGAGTGGTTCCTTTTTCATCTCCATTGCAACAGACAAGGTCAGTAGGTGTGTCTCTTCCTGGTTTTCTCTGTCCAGATATTTCTTCAAGAGATTCACATGATAGATTTTCTCTTTCCCTTTCTTATCTATCTTATAATTTGTTCTAGACACCTTCTCTAGAACTGTATATGGACCTTGCCATCCAATTTGCAATTTATTATGGCTGCCGGTCAGTAGAAGGAGCACTTCTCTCCCACAGCTAATTCTCGATACTTCGCTTTCTTATTGTAATAGGCAGCATGCTTTTTCCTGGCTTGTCTTAAATTTTCATTGGCAAGTTTCCAGCCAGTTTTAAGACGAGTGGTCAGCTCGTTCACATATTGATATGATGAGGTAATATTTTCTTCTGCCTTTTCATCGGTCCAGGTCCTTAACAATGCTTCCAAGGGACCTTTTATTGGCCTTCCAAATAACAATGTTGCCGGGGCCATACCGGTTGAACTATGGGGTACTTCCCGATAGGCAAACAAGGCGGCGGGAAGGTACTGGTCCCATGTATCTCGTTTTTCATGTGCCAACTTCCTCAGGATCGACATGAGTGTCCCGTTAAATCTTTCCACTTGGCCATTTCCTTGAGGATGCTACGGGCTACAATGAAAGTGTTTGGATTGAAAGATCCTGAATACTTCTTCTGTTAGTTTCCCCTTGAACTGAGAGCCATTATCGGTCAAGATTTGGTTGGGAAAGCCTAACCTGGTGAAGATTGTGAGTAATGCCTCTGCCACATGCTTCGAATCAATTGATGACAGGGCTACCGCCTCTCCCCACATAGAACAAGTGTCCACCAGTGTAAGAATGTAACTGTTCCTCCTCTTGGTCCGAGTGAGAGGTCCCACAATGTCCACTGCAACTCTTTCAAAAGGTGTTCCCACTATGGGCATTTCCCCTAGAGTTGCTGGAGCAGTCCAATGCTTTGGAGCTACCCGTTGGCACTCTGGACAGGATTTTACATATCTCTTTATGTCTTCAGTTATTCCTGGCCAGAAATAATGACAAGCTATACGCTGTCCTGTTGCGCTGATCCCCATATGACCACTGAAGGCAATCGCATGCCCTAGTTCCAACACTTTAGTCCTATATGAATTGGGAAGGAACAGCTGTCCGTGACCATTGGATCAATTTCCAGCCTTCCTATATATCAATTTGTTCTTCATATAGAAATCTCCCTTGCCAGGAGGTGTATGACATTTGGCCAATTTCTTAAAACAAGGCTTGAGGGTCCTATCCTCCGCCTGCGCCTTCCTCATCTCATCTGGATGGGTATTTATCGGATTATCCTCCTCATTTTTAGACTGTGATCTGGTCTGCACTGTTGCCATGGTCACAGGTCTCTTGGGATTCCCCAAGAAGACATATCTACACCCCAATATCAGAGGGTAGATTGGTTCATTTTTCACTGCTGCTTTTATGATTCCTTCCACATATCGCGTTTTCACATTTATCCTGGCGACGGGAAGTGTCATGGTCGCTACGTCCTTGGTTGCAGTTTGAATCTGCACTGTTTCTGTGGTGTATTGATCTGCCTGCACCAGGTGAGAACTCACAACTGAATCATAATCTAATCCAGTATCATACAAACACCTTATGGTGACACCATTGCATGTTACATCTTCACACACTGGGGGGTGGTAAGGTTCCTGTTGTTCAGTAGGGTTTACCTTTACTCCCTTTCTCCCCATTTTCATTGCAGCGAAAGTAGGAGTTTTCCTTCTACAATTTTCAGTGTTATGGTTGTCCATCCGACAATTTTTACAATACTTCATTCCTTGGTTAAAAGGTTTTCTTTCATCATATTTCCTTTCATTGAATTGTGAGGTTTTATGTTTATAGTCATTGCGTGGCCTATCAAACTGTTGCTTACCTATGTTCTGGTCTCTATGGTCAAACTTATTAAAGTTTTGAGGTACCTTAAAATTGTCTACCTGTTTCTTTTTATTACCAACTACCTCTGCCTGGGCTGCCTGATACCTCTCAGCGACATTAAGTAACTCACCCAGCCTCTCTGCACCTTGTTCCATGAGAAACTTTCTCAGGTCCGAGCCATGGACTCTCTTAGCTGCTCAATAAGGATCATCTCCTTAAGATCTTGGGTTTTCCCCAGAGCAGTCCATTTCTCAAAGTAGGTCTCTAACCGTGCAGAGAACTGGTGATAAGTCTCACCCGACAGTAGTTTGGCATTCCTAAATTTTTTTCTATAAAATTCTCCGTTCTTTTCGTATCTTAATAAAAGAGCCTGCTTTAGCATGTCATAATTGTCTTGGTCATCTCTGCTCATCTTGGCAAAAACTTCATAAGCCGTTCCTCTAAGCCCTTGTGATAACTTTAGGCTCCACCTCTCTCTCTCTCTCTCTAACCCATATGTAGTAGCTAAAAGCTCAAGTCTACTTAAATACCCTTCGATGTCATCTTCTTTCTCAATAAAATGATCTACATGAAAACCCATAGCTGATGTTGAGGCTCCCTGACTGGCAGTGGCATCTGAGGCAAAGGGGCTGGCACCATTTTCAGGAGCATGGCTTTGAAATTCTAACTCCCTTAGTCGTATCTCATGCTCCCTCTGTAATCTTTTCTCCTCTTTTTCTGTTTCCCTTTCAGCAGCCTGTCTCTTTTCCTCTCTTTCAGCAGCCTGTCTCTTTTCCTCTGCTTCCCTTTCAGCATCCAATCTCTTTTCCTCTCTTTCAGCAGCCTGTCTCTTTTCCTCTGCTTCTCTTTCAGCCCTTTTTTCTTCTAATTTGAGCCTTTTTATCTCTGCCTCCCTATCTGCCTCCAATGCCCTAGCCTCCTTGTCAGCCTCAATCTGCAGCCTCTTAAGTTCTTTGTCAGCCTCAATTTGTAACTGTAATTTTCTTTTTTCTGCTAACTTCCTATCTTCCCTTTCAATATACTTGTCACATTCTGAAGTTACATATTGGATCAAAGCCTGATCCTCCATGTTCATTTCCTTAGCAGTCAGCACAGCAGCAGATCGAAACTTTGCCAGATCAGCCATTTGTACTATGCAACCTTTAAAATTTCTAACTATACAAATCTGTAATTATGGCTAATAATTTCTAATGATAACCAAGAACAATCACATTCACTGATAGCTCAACTATTATTTAATTTATCCAAAAGGAATGCTTTTAGTTTTATACTATCTGAGATTCCTAATATACTTGATAATATTTTAAGAATTTAAAGTCCCAGAATCAAACTACCCAATATAGCTGGTGTTATAAGAAATGCAATCCCGAGGAGCGAGACCCCAATATATATGGTGGATTTGATGTTATGAATTGTTGTTATGTAGTATATTTGTATTACATTAAATTAGCTATGAAGGTCCCTGAATTTACCCAATAGTATTGTGAACTTTTCAGGGTACCTTTCCACTACCACCTCTTTTATCTTATTCAAAATGTATTTATATTATTATAGTAAATGACTTCGTGTAGTGTCTAGGGTTATGAATGTAGAGTGTGATGTACAAAAATCAACAAACATACAAACAAATAATTTATTATTCACAACAGCACACAGTACTACCACAATAACATACAAACGACACTTTAAAAGGCTATCTTATTTAAGACTGTAGTTGAATTTTGTGTAAATATGATTTTTACAATTTTATTATCCTGATTCTAATTTATTTGGAATCAGGATTGACAATTTAAAATTGAAATCAAAATAATCATTTACATCAGTCAAATAGCACAATAGATCCTCTGTCCATACATAAAATATTTTTCTAATATACTCTGTAGTGTTCTCCTACTTTAAGGTAATACTGGTAGTACCACTAGGTTGTTGTTTGAAATCATACCCTTTTAGTAATGTTTGTTTCTATTTGTCACTTGTGGAACTATTAAATATTTGTCCCAGTTTTATTCACTGTCACTATATAGTTCTTTTAAAGTTCGGTAGTTGAGCTCTCAGGTGCCGAACGAGAACTTATCTTGGCAGTAGAATACAGGTTGAACCTTTCCTCTGCTCGCTTGACAATCTGTTCCCTGTTTGATAGGCAATGGCCACTAGCCTGGGCTCGCAGTAAACAGGCAGAGTCCTGAATCAATCAGTTTTCAAGCGTTTGGTACCACATTAACGTCAGTACCCAGGACCTCTGAAATGTGAAGGTTATGCATCCTTCTTAATACTTAGCATCACTAATAGTCCACATTCTAGGACAGGTACATTACAAACAAACAAAAAAGGTCATATCCTTATACAAACCTATGCCACCATTTTCTTTTGATGTGACAATGTACACCAGTATTCCTTTCCCTAATAGTTACAACGCCACTGCAATTCCAGCTGTAATCTCTTCCATATAATAGGATAGGTGTTATGCTCCTTTATGACAATCATACATATTCTTGTAGTTTTACACCTCTCTGACAGTCTATCACATGGTGGATCAATCTTTAGGCTTTGCCTCATGTTCGCTATAGACCCACTCATGTCCAGACATATATTATTATTTCACATTCAATTTTTATATAAAATACAGGTTAATAAATGTCAATCGTACCACAATTTGTTCAATGAAATACACAGAGACGATGACTGACACAGTTTCGATCTGTTTTGTTGTCCAGGCTGCCCAGAAATTGTATTTGAAAGCACAGCCTGATCTCATCTATCGCTGGTGAAAATTTTTCTAGTAATGGCGTCCCCCCTAACGCTTATTCTGACAATATCGATTCAGTTGGCCAATCGCTCTTAATATTACAAGGGTAAACAGTCTTTCAAAAAATATCATTCAAACCTTTCTACGTTACTAGGCTATTTATATTTATTCAAAGGTCAGCCAATAATATTTCGTCTCACTTCAAATGCCACCCAATCGGATTCACTGTACCATCTGAGCCTATCCGTAACCTACTTTTTTCCCAAAAAATATGCGATCCAATCTAAGCAGATATGACTTGACCTGACAGTATCTCTGATCTCTATGTATGGTTTTATCATTATTTGATTAGTTAAGGGACTATTTAGATAACTAATAACATATTCTTGGTCAGCAAGTCTTCAAGTACACGAATCTACGATTTTTAAGGGACTATGTGGTTTGGTTCAAAATTCTATCTTTTTTTCTATGTTAGTTGTTTATTTTTACACTACCTCTTGTTCACTCTTTTTCCATGTAATATCAAGCGAAATACGAGAGCTTAGGTCATTCATAATAAGAGCTTAACAAGTTTCCATGACCGTAGTGTCCATAATTCTAACTTTTTCATCGTATTGGGAAAACCCCTAAGGCAAGGCTTGCCACTGTGCTACAGTTGACTTTTAGTTTAAAATCAATGCGAAACGAATTACCATTTCATCTATCCTTTCCCCTCCTCGTTCCACAATGCATTTTAGGCAAATATTTTCTTAGAACTAGGAAAAGTGGGTGTTTATGTCAAGGACGAACTTGAAAAAATTGGGTACCGTTTTGTTCGGCTATTCGTTAGCAAATAATAATCTGAAGGCGTAGGCGACACCAACCGTTCTAGCAGAAAATTCTTTTGTACTTTCTTATCTTTGCCTTTATGCCCTATACTGTTATATATTAATTTAGATATTGTATTTAGAAATCACTACAGTAATGTTGGCCCACTTTAATTTGGTACGCGTTAACACATTGTTGTGCCGCCAATGTTAGGTGTTTGCACTTAAAGTCATTATATTGACCGCGATTTTATGGGGTTGACTAGTGATAGATGTGACGTAGTATGTTGGTAGACTGGGGGATAGCAACGCTTTTCCTATACCCTTTTTGAGACTGACTTTGTTCAAGACAGTCATGTTTTGCATCGCTCTCGATGCTTGTGAATTATGTAGAGTTTCTCCTGGATTACAAGGCATAGGGTCAGCCTTTATGAAATAAAGATGCAAGTTTAAGTCATCCCAGTTATATATATAAACTACGGTTCAAGAAGTATTACAGGGGGTATCTTGGAATAAGAATTGTTAAATGTATAATATTGTCAAAACCTCAACGATCACTTTCGGATGTTCGCTAGACGGCATCGCGCATATACACGTTGACACTTTTGACGATGAAAGAATGAATAAGGGGACAATAATTGGACTACACTTATGTATGTATAATGATAATGCTATAACTCATCTATGAAATGGTTGAATGTATTTCCGTAATAAATCGTATTGTTCTTGTGGACTCAACCCACACAGTCTTATCAACTTTATCAAATTGGACTTAGATTTCATGTGCCCAGTTCGCGTTTCAACATCAATAGCACGATCGCTAGACAGCTCACAAAAATAACAAGATGACCAAGCCCATATAAGAGTTGAACAATAATGGACTTCCAATCATTTAGGTTGCCGTCAAAACCAAGCTGTAATAAATGACGTTGTAACAAATGACGGCCCGTGTTGGGGAACGAAAAAAAAAATTTTCTAAAAGAAGTGAGCAGCAATAGACTTGTTCCAGAATGAATATTCATCATGCCAAGAACTTTTCAATTTTTCCATACGCTTGAAATGACTCAAATAAATATCGTAACCAAGGCGCATGCGTACTAGAGAAGTATATGACGTCACGACCTTGCCAAGATCATGGAGACAGCCGTTTGAAATCTTTAATCAACAAGGCAGCAGGCTTTCAATTATTCAACTAACTCAAGCAAATAAGCCAGAACTATCAATTTATAATCGATACTGCAATCCATCAGCATAGTTCTTTGGTGCATGCCAGCACTGACGGAGATTGTTTTCCCGAAAAAGATAAGTACGAAATTTTGCCTCATGCAATGTTGGTTCATTTCAGTTTTCCGGGCATGTCTATTCTTATAATACATGTTACATGTTTTTTTATATAATGTTATATGCATGTTCAGCTTACGGGCGGATGGCGGGAATTTGATCTCTTCTCTGATACCTCTGCGGACGGTGAGAAGATTTCAAATCGTTCTATAGGGATCGATTGAATAAATTCGATTCGTGAAAGATCCTTTGACATTTTATCAGGGCATACTCTGTTCACGCGAATTCAGTCAACACTTTCTGTTAGTTGTCAAGTTAGGTACATAAACGTTGTATTTTACTGTCCTAGGTTTCATTTTTACTCAGTTTTGTCATTTGTTCGTAAGCTATCTTGTCTATTCTAAATCTAACTATCGTTTATTTCTAAATAATAACTATGTTTCGTCAGTTATAGAGTCCATTGTTCTTTGTCCATATTTTTTTAGAATCTCTGCCATTTGACCTTTTTTTTTTTTGGTCTACTGTGTCACTTTCGGAATTTTATTTAGTTCTTTATAGCAATTTTAAATGTTGTAAAATCGAATTGTGATGTAAAACTGTATTTGTAAAATCTTTAGTTAATATTTCTATTTGTTCTTCTTCGTGAACAATAACAATATAATAAAATAACTATATGATAATAATAAGATAACACTTATTGATAATTAATTGAAAATCTTTGATGCCTGAGATACTTTCTTTATGTTTTGCACTAGTAGTTCAAGTAGCAACTATTTTTTCTGCCTGAGTGGGGCATAATATGATAAAATATTGAATTAAATTAAATTTTTAGATTACAACTAATTTGTAAGTCACATTATAAGTAGCTGTTTGACGAAGTGAGTTGCAGTACTATATTAGCCATTGAGGCATAGATAATTGAGTATATTAATATTGGAGATTGATATAATTGACTAATTAAATATATTATTATTTAACATGGTACCATATTAGCCATTAGGCTTATATATAGTTGACTAAGTTAGTGAGTCACTATAGACATTGAGATGGATACGGTGAGCATGATGTCTGTGTTGGAGGAGATATATGAGGATGGTAGGCACTATAATAGATTACAAGGCCCAGAACTTGAGAAATATGTAATGGATCAATTTTTATGTCGAGCGGCATTATATTTAAGGAATTTTGCTGAGGATAATTTTCATTCCGTTCCTCATATGGCAATGGCTAAAGATTTATCAGATTTACTGCGTGAGAAACTTCGTATTTTTTTGGATCGCCACATTAATGTTAAACATGATCATATATTAAAGAATATACATCATGCGATATTTGATGATGTTCATGAAGGTCATAAAAGGACAGAACATAAATGTAAGGAGAAGGCCCTTACTAGTGAGCTGCAGCAGTTGAAAATAGAGTATGAAAAGAAGTTGTTAGTTATGGAGTCTGAAAATTCTTCACTGAAGAATCAGATGACGCTGTTGACATCGGATAAGAAGAAATGTTATAATTATACTACTCTACAGAAAAAAAAGTTAGAGGATGAGGTAATCTCATTAAAAAAATTACATGCCAAAGAAAAGAGTCTCAATTTTGAACTTGAAAAGGAACATGCAGCTTTAAGTTGGAATTGTCATACACACTCGACTCAGATTCAAGAACTGAAATCTGAGATTACTCTTTTGAAATTACAGGGTGATATGACAGAAAGGAAAAGAGATCAGGTAGAATTAACTGATAATAAAATGAAACAAGATAAACTCAATGAGGAAAATAGTGAACTAAAGTCTGAAGTTAGTTCATTAAGAAAATTGCTTGATCAAATAAAGAGTGTTACTGATGAAAAATTAGTTGCCTTCGATAAATTACTGATTAATGAAAATACTAAATATGCTGAACTAGAAAGGAAAATGCAACAACAGATTGATGAACTTTCAACTAAACTGAATGCAGTTGATTCCTTACTTATTAATGAGAGGAAGATAACTACTAACTTGAATAAATTAAATAAGAAGCAGAGGCAAGATATTGCATTACTAACTTCGAAAGGTACTAAATTAAGAAAGAGGGTTGATGGTCTGCTGGATGTAGTATTGGACAAGAAGATATTGTCCAACATCAGGTATGATAGACCTTTTATACAACATGCCTTCGATACTATGGGTGATACTAAAGTATCTACGCACCCAGTGAAGATTAGTAAATCATTTCGAGGGAGATATACCTTCCCTCGACAGAATAATACTGCCAATTCAGGCAATAAGTCTTGGCGACATGATCAACAGGCAACTAATTTTAAGAAAACTGTTGAAGTTGGAAAAAAGGGAGAAGATGTTCCTAATGAAAATAATAGTGTTACAGTAAGGTGTAACTCAGATGGTAAAATTAAAACCGATAATTTTGTCAGCAAAGTATTGCCTTTGCCTAACAGGCAGTCATATACGACATGCATGAAACCTACTACCTTATATACTGATAGGTATCATCCTAAGTTCAATCAGGATGATACATCATCTAATAATAATACTATCTATATGGGACAGGGAAAAGTTAATTCTTCTTATATGACTAGACATACATATCGTCCTTGCTCACAGTTTCGTGACAATGATACTACCTATATTGGGAAAGGTGCATATTCTCGCACCGTTCTAGTGCGAAATCTGCCACAGGAAACTACCTGGCAGACACTTGGTAATTTTTTTCACTACACGGCAAACGTTAAGTTTGTTCGTCTTCTGCCATCATTTAATGGTCAGAATAGTAGGGCGTTGGTAACCTTTAGGACCAATAGAGATGCTCATATAGTTATTGAGCGTGACAATGGTGTATACTTTCATCACCATTCCCTCAGGTTACAATTGGTACCTGATTCTGCTTCACGCAGATATTAGCCTATTGATATTAGGATTTGTTATCACATTCTTTGATGACTCAGCATATGCAGTCATTGTTTCTTTTCTTTACTAGTCATTTATTCTTATATGGCCTAGTTAATGTAGGCTTTTCTATTAGGTGACACTTTTTTTGTCTTGTCTACTATAACACTTTGTCTTTTCGTCTTTATGTTATTTTCACATGCCTAAGTGAGACAGTAACTTCGTTAATTGTTACGCTTATGCTCAGCCAATGCAGCATAAGCTTGTATATCGTCTACCCTTTAATGGATGGGCATGCTTGCGAATGTCAAGTGGACTGACGACTGCGACAAGACGTTTGCTCATATTCTTGATATGTCTTCACGGCCACCTATCTTACGGTTGCCTGATATTAATAAAATATACATTCTACGCACAGATGCTAGCAACGTGGGCTTAGGTGCGAGCATTTTACAAGAACATGATGACGTTCTTCATCCTACGTTATTTATATCGAGAAAGCTAACAGACACAGAGAAAAAGTATTTAGTTATTAACAGGGAATTATTAGCCGTCGTGTGGGCTATACAGAAGTTGGAAAAATTTCTTCTAGGTGCACCATTTATCGTGCAAACAGATCAAAAATCTGTAGCTGCACTCAGACGAGCTAATCATCGAAAACTTGCAAGGTCCTCAATCATCTTACAGCCGTTCCAGTTCGAAATTGAGTCAATTTCGGGTATGGAAAATGTTTTGGCGGACTCCTTGTCCAGACATCCCACATCTTCATCAGATGAACAAATACAACTTATTTCGTATGAACAACATAACAGTCATGTACTTCTAAAAATATTCAATAATCAAGAATTGTGGATTGGCAACACTGATCAAATGTACGAGTCCCACGTTTTATCGCTTCAAAGTGATGAATCTTCACGCTTCCATAATTGAACTTACGATGAACTTCAACTACAAACAACGGATTGATATCTGTTACTTCAATGCTTCTAAACATTTCAATCGAGCATTCAGTTGTACATATGTTACAACATTTTTGCTGACATTTTCATCACAGACGTTGATATTTCGAAAATAATTACGTATTTCGGCTCAAGTCAGAACATTCAACATAATCTACGTCTTTTGATATGACATCGTTGGATTACAGCGGTTTCATTCTGAGAAACATTTATGAGCGACAATTGACTTTTCATCTTCCGGGTATTCGCATTAATCGTTCAAATATTGCACTGGATTGTTCCGATTTACATTGCTGAATTCGTTTGAATATGGACTTTGGTTTGTGTCCATTCTCCTATCAACCATTACAGTTTGATTTACAAACTCTACCCGTTTGAACGCACATATATGTGGATGAATACTGACTTTGGTCATAGTATCTTGGTCTCCTTCAACGGAATGAACACTTCCAACCAGCATGATAGCGACTATATAGGCCTTCTATACAAACAATGACTTTATATTTATCGTGCTTCACACACTGGATTTTCAAGACTATTAAACGTTTTAATAATATTGAATAAAACTATTAAAATTTTAGGATAATTAGGTTTAATTAGTACTATAACCTATACACATGATTGTATTATTTCTATGCATAATTTTGTGTTAGTAGATTATCTAAGTTAACTTAGCGGTAGGTTAGATAAATTTTTCACGTGTAATTTTATTGATAACATTAGTTAAGTAACTTTATTCTTTTATTCTTTACTATTTCTTTTTCATTACTTTTCTTATTTTTGTGCTCTAATGTATTTCTTCTGTATTCTTTATCCTAATTCTTTTTTATGACATTGAAGTAATTAAATAGATTCATGTTGATAATATTACACACACATGACATCTACACATTAGTACATTGATTACTTAAATAATTTTTAGTTCTTATTATTTTGCTTATATTAGTTAAGACATTAGATGATAGTTTTTTCTTCTGTTTTGACAATTGACATTTCTTTTCTTTAACTTATGTATTAATTCTATGACCTGTATGACAATATAATATTTTGACAACGACCATCGACAATATTTTAATCAAAACATCGTTGGCCGTATGTCCATGATTCGGTTTTCATTGATATATTTAATTGCGACGGAAAGAGTATGTTAAAATTTTATAAAAATCTGTATCACAGATTTTTAAACCCGGGCTGTCAGGGGAGTTGATACTGGTTTATCTGGGTAATGTTGGCCCACTTTAAGGAGGCATATACTCCCAGAAATAGACAAAAAAGGTTATTTTTGATTTGCATATAATAATTGTGTTTTAAATATTTATAAGCCTTTTTACTTCGATATTCTTTTTGAATTATGTGTTTATCTGTAATAGTTTATGAGTTATCAATGTTCAAAGAGAATGAGTGTGTTCCAAAAAATCGCTGACTTTTAGTCCCAAAATATGCTTTTTTGCTAACCTTCATATTGGAAGGTATACCAAATAATAAACACTTCCTAGAAAAAATACACTCAATACAACGAATACAATGAATACTCCTTTTTCATCCATCATGGCGGTAAAAAAATAAAAACATAAATGTGATTGAAACTTTGAGTTAATTTGTGGAAATACATGAATATATTTGTGATAATTATGCCTTCAGACAAAAAGTTCGGTAAAGGTATATCAAAGAAGCGTAAATTTCATGGCAATCAACATACGGCTGAACGAAATGAAAGTAAAACAATCCTACAGAATGCATCGACATTCGGTACTGAGCCATGCGTTCATAGTTCAACACCATCGATGCAGACTGAATGTTTTGATATTGGAATGAAACGAAATGCCACGCCCCTTTCACGATCAGAGCAGAAAATTCTGGACATTAGCAACCTAACACATGACTCTGATGATGATATGTTTGAGCGAAGCTGCGACACAGATTCTGCAGAAACTGACGAGGAAGGTAATTATAATATTAATGGTACTGATTTGCTTGAAGGGCACATAATTGTTGACATGGGTCTTCTTAGTCAGAACATTGCTGAAAAATTGTTGTGTACCTTTAGCCTAAGTTCTGCACAATTAATTGAAGTCAAAAGGCAAGGACTTGGGAGTGAATTTGTATTTCATTGTAATTGTGCAAACTGTCATGAACAAAAACATTTCCCTTCAAGTAGTCAGCTCTCAGTAGGGAATGCAAAGATAAATCTTATCAATCGGCGTGCAGCTTTTGCCATGCCATGTATTGGCTGCAGTCACGGCGACTTAAACACTTTCTGTGGTATAATGGATTTACCACCCCCAGTTAGACACAGCAGCAATGCTATTATACAGAAATGAATGGAGGATGCTGCTACTAGGGTGCAAATTATTAGCATGAAAAATGCTGCTGTTCAAGAGTATCGGAGTGCAGAAGAAGGTGACAACAAGTTCCGAGACATTGATGTATCTTGTGATGGTTCCTGGATGACCAGAGGCCATTCATCTTTTGTTGGTGCCACAACTATGATTGTCTTGCAAACTGGAAAGGTAATAGATACTCAGACAAAGAGTAAAAAGTGCAAATCTTGTCAGTACTGGGAGAAACAAGACCACAACACAGGCAAATTTCAACAATGGAAATAAAGTCATGCTGAAGTTTGTACGATGACCCATCACGGATCCTCAGGGTCAATGGAAGCAGCAGCAGCTTGTAACATATTTTCTTGCTCAGCAGACAAGAAAAATCTCAGGTATACAAAGTTCATTGGGGATAGAGACACTAACAGTTTCAAAAAGGTGTTTGAATCCAAGCCTTATGGAGAGGATTGTCTGATAGAAAAAATTGAATGTGTGGGTCATGTTCATAAAGGAATGGGTACTCGGCTGAGAAATCTTAAGAAACTTTCTAAAAGGAAGTCTTTGCCTGATGGTAAATCCATAGGTGGTAAGGGTAGACTAACAGATAGTGTCATTGATAAGCTACAGGTATACTATGGAAATGCCATACGAGCTAACAAAAACAACCTTTGCAAAATGCGAGAAGAGGTTTGGGCGGTGTATTTCCATAAGACATCAACAGATGATAATCCTGTTCATAAATTTTGCAACATTGACTGGTGTCCCTACAAACAGGCTGTCAGAGATGGCATAGTGAATGACTTTAAGCACAAGGGAAGCCTTCCAATTGCTGTCATGGAGGCTATTAAGCCCATATTCAAAGACCTCTCCAAGACAGAATTACTGAGAAAGTGCCTGCAAGGTTACACTCAAAATTCTAATGAATCATTGAACAGTTTAATATGGAAATATTGCCCTAAAATAAAAAATCAAGGATTTTCAACTGTAAATACAGCTGTTGCAATTGCTGTGTGCATCTTTAATGATGGAGCTAACAGCCTGAAAACAATCCTTCAGGAATGGGACATTCAGCCGGGAAAATTTATGCATACATTCTGTGTAGAAAAAGACAGTCTTCGCATAAAACATTCACAAAGGAAAGTTAAAGCTGCTTCTCTTGAAGCAAGAAAAGCCAAGAGACGTAGGAGGCTTATCCTGGATGAAGAGCAGACACAAAGAGAGGATCAGCCGTATCTTCATGTGGGATACTGAGCTCTTATCAGATAAGTGTTTTAACATTTTAAAAAATAAACTTTAACGAAAACAGGGCCTGCGATTCACAGTTCCGGTGATATTTTCTACAATTTTAAAGCTATAGCCTTCAAATTTTGCACACTTATAGCCCATGTTATCCTTTATGGCATGAACCCCCACTGTTTTCTTACATGGTATAGAAACAGAGATATTGCTATACAAATTTCTAAATTTGTGCTATTTAAAAGGGTCATATTGCAAGAGCCATATCTACAAAGCTCATTGGGGTAGACATGTTTCGGTGGTTCACGCCATAGGTAGGGATGTTATGCGCATCATCTGCTGGTTTGGCATTCTTTGCACTTTTTATGTGAGTGAAATTCATTCCCAGGTGCACTGGGGGTTTTCCTTTCATTTTTTTTCATTAATTCATGTTAATTAATTATTTTCACATAAAACATTAACATTTATAAAGTAAACTTTGTTCATCATAAAATATAATATCTCTTGTAACAAGTGACCAAAGTTTATGTCAACAAGTTTGTTAGTTATTTTTCTCTTAATTTTTTTTTAAAAGATAACCCATTTTTGGCTGGGTGCGCCCCCTTAATTTGGTACACGTTAACACATTGTTGTGCCACCAATGTTAGGTGTTTGCACTTAAAGCCATTATTTTGACCGCGATTTTATGGGGTTGACTAGTGATAGATGTGACGTAGTATGTTGGTAGACTGGGGGATAGCAACGCTCTTTCTATACTCTTTTTGAGACTGACTTTGTTCAAGACAGTCGTGTTTTGCATCGTTCTCGATGCTTGTGAATTATGCAGAGTTTCTCCTGGATTACAAGGCATAGGGTCAGCCTTTATGAAATAAAGATGCAAGTTTAAGTCATCCCAGTTATATATATAAACTACGGTTCAAGGAGTATTACAGGGGGTATCTTGGAATAAGAATAGTTAAATTTATAATATTGTCAAAACCTCAACGATCACTTTCGGATGTTCGCTAGACGGCATCGCGCATATACACGTTGACACATTTGACGATGAAAGAATGAATAAGGAGACAATAATTGGACTACACTTATGTATGTATAATGATAATGATATAACTCATCTATGAACTAATTGAATGTATTTCCGTAATAAACCGTATTGTTCTTGTGGACTCAACTCCCACTGTCTTATCAACTTTATCAAATTGGACTTAGATTTCATGTGCCCAGTTCGCGTTTCAACATCAATAGCACGATCGCTAGACAGCTCACAAAAATAACAAGATAACCAAGCCCATATAAGAGTTGAACAATAATGGATTTCCAATTATTTAGGTTACCGTCAAAACCAAGCTGTAATAAATGACGTTGTAACACCGACGGTTAAGAAAATATGGGCCAAACACCATATTCCCAATATGCCTCAATGGGCGTGTAACGGGATCCTCTCTCCCATAGAGGATTTAAACAAAAGTTGTCCCAGGCCAGTGATTTCGCAGAACATCCACCGTCAGAGGAATTAACTCTAATTTCCCAGACCAAGTCATAGAGGAATTAAACAACAGTTTTCCAAGGCCAGTGATTTCGCAGAACATCCGCCGTCAAAGGAATTAACTCTAATTTCCCAGACCAAAACAAAGAGGACTTAAACAAAAGTTTTACCAGGCCAGTGATTTCGCAGAACACCCGCCGTCAAAGGGATTAACTCTAATTTCCAGACCTAAGTAATTCGAAGCATCTAATACAGAGCTGTGTCCAGTCTAAATCTGTGCAAGAAGATTGTGTATTCCCAAAACATTTTGCGGTAAGTGTAAACAATTTATTTACTAATGTAAATTTTACAGCTTTCTTGCTACGTGGGTATATATAAGACTGGCAACCTCAACATATGAAAACAGTATATGCATGAACCACTTCTGCAAGAGCTGGTGATTGTTTCTGACTAGTTGTGCGGAAACCCGACAGCAGAGGTGACCCCAGGACTCTGACTGGAGCAGTAATGAGTGATGATTACATCATGTGTGCTTCCAGTATAGCATATCATCTTTGAGATGTATGTAACTCGTTAATGTTAGTTCAGGCACAAATCATATTCTCGCTGTCCAGACACATTTTACCCGTTAATCCCCAGAGTAATATTGGTGAATTATAACCATCTTCTCGGAGTTACGTTGTGCGTGCTCGAGAATTAAATTCTTCTAAGAGTTTAACACTGGTGAGTGGACAACGAACGAACGAACGAACTTTATTTTCGAAGGGTAAAGAATTGGGCGCGCAGGCCCGTCTAACATGCTGTCCTTCCACGCTCATTACTCTTGCATACTGTATCCTTTCATTCCCACATGATGCTTTAAGCATTAATTTAAAGGCATGCAACATTATAAAGTTACCATAACAGCGGGAATGTGAACCTGTTAGATTGCTCCAAACACATGTACTAAGCAGAAGGCATTTGTTTTTCTATTTTTCTAAAGTTCGTTGTTACAAGCCATCAGACGACTTGTGGTACTAACGCCGCTAGTGTGAGAGAAAAGCATCCACCCTAACTACCTACAGTGGAAGAGAGTGGGGAAGGCTTTCGTCATCACAGAATTGATGAACCACAGCTGCAGGACTCAGCTAGAGTTAAGTTTCTTGTAAAATAGGCGAAAGCAACGGACTTTTGATAAATCCTCACCTACGTCTCCGTGACGAAAACATTTATCTAAATTTCACCAATCTTTTCATATTTATTTTAACTTTTAAAGACTAATTCATTATTAAAATTGTTACGTGTTGTTTTAAAACTAGACAATCATAGTCGCTTCAGTTTTATATGTATGAAAGCAAACATATGAGCCAGAATATTATATATATATATATATATATATATATATATATATATATATATATATATATATATATATATATATATATATATATATATATATATATGTATACCCATACATATATATACTGTTCAAAAAAAGAAACGCATAGCTACTGAAGGCACACACATAGCCATAAATTTGACATTCAATAACCTTTGTAATTTAATGAGTTAATTGTTCAAATTGCACACAAGAATACCTTAGGGTTCAACCAATCAATTGACCGTTGTTTTGCATCTGGGTCACGAGAGTTTTTTGGCGTACGTGCTTTCCCGTTAGTATGGTGTGTGGCCTCCTCTTGCATCGATCAGCGACTGGCATCTCCTGGGCATGGATGCGATCAGACGTCTGATGTGGGCCTGTGGGATGGCTGCCCACTCTTCCTGGAGTGTCTGGAACAGATCACGACGATTGGCTGGAGCAACGTCTCGGCGACAAACATGTCTATGCAGCTCATCCCACAGGTGCTCAATCGGACTCATGTCTGGAGACAGGGATGGCCAGGGAAGGGTGAGAATGTTGTTGGCAGTCAGGAACTGCGTGGTCAACCGTGCACAATGGGGTCTGGCGTTGTCCTGTTGAAACACAGACATTTGGGCAGCCAAAAGTGGAGGGACATGGTGTCGAAGAATTTCATTGACGTATCGTTGCGCATTCAAGCCTCCTTCAATGTGCACCAATTGACTCCTTCCGTTGTAACTGATCATTCCCCACACCATTGCACCTCCACCACCGTGCGGCGGAGCTTCATCAACGCAATCTTGGGCAAAACGTTCATTTCGCCTACGGTAGACCCTACGCCGTCTATCATGACACTGCAACAAAAAGAAAGATTCGTCACCAAACCAGACACGTCTCCATTGATTGTCAGCTGCCCAGGGACGATGCTGGTTGGCCCAAAGAAGTAGATTTTGGCGATGGCGGCGCGTAAGGACAGGTCCTCGGTGAGGTCGTTGTGCCCAAAGTCCAGCGTCATGCAGTCTATTCCGGACAGTTTGATCAGACACATGACGTCCTGCAGGCAATGACTGGGCAGTTGAGGAAGCTGTTGTAAACCTCTCTCTGAGGTGACGAAGCCGAATAAAGCAATCCTCCGCTGCTGTTGTCACTCTGGGTCGTCCACTGCGATGCCGGTCTTCAACTGAGCCAGTGGCTTGGAACCGGTGCCAAAGTCGACTGATGGTACTCTGATGCGCGTTTAGATGCCTGGCAACCTGACTTTGATTTTTGCCTGCATGCAGTGGGCCAATAGCAATGTATGTTCCTTAAATGTATCGATAGAGACGCCATAAATGTCTGCTTGAAAATGAACTGAATTTTTTGTGTGTAGCGTTATCATTTTATAGGGTTTCAGTCAGGGAATAGTGTTCACCCCAAATTGTGTTGCTTTCACGTGCGCGCAACATGAGCTATGGTCTAAAATTGCGTCATAAACACTATTGACGACTGTGTTGTAATGATTACAAAAACGAACGCAATTCAGGTCAACACGTGCATTTGACACTGTAAAGAACATTTGAGGCTGGTTTTTATATACCCTAGCACCAAATTTTACTTACAAACTCATAAAAACGCGCTCTCGGATAGCTATGCGTTTCTTTTTTTTTAACAGTATATTTACCTCTAAACGGAGCTATTATTTATAAGAATAATTTCGTTGGTTTACACCAGCTTGGGGCTTGAACGGGCTAAACCATTGCTTAAATCCTTCACAAAAGGCTACGGAACAGATATAATGGGTTAATAATTGTTCACCCCAATGCAACATTGTTCGAGACTTCTGGAAATATCTTGTGAACGATCCCTTAAGGTAGAAGTGCCATTAACCTTCTATCTTTATCTCTGCCAAGAGTAATCTTGCACGCAGGTAGATACATTGGACGCCATTATTAGATACTCTTGAGTTTTGGTCACTGTTGGAACACTACTGCTAAGCAGGGGAGGCAATCCGTGGCAGATCTCTTTTCCTCTCTGGCAGTATTGAGTTACATTTTTTGGTGTTCTAAATTACGTGCCATTTCCGTGGTACCCCCTTCTCTTTTTCTGCTATCAAGCACATATTAGCTTTTATCATCAATTTTACACTCCCTTCAGTGATAGTTGATCATGTTTGCTTTGCACTTCTCGGCTTTGTTAAGATTAAGACACAGCTAAAACCAAGATGGGCTACGGTCAATTTTTGTATAGTGACCACGTGTCATGTTTACCTAGGAATCCCCCGCGATAATTTATCGATCTGTCGACATGCACTCTGCGGAACCGAATGACATAATCATTTCCTGAACACCTTATTACAAAGACATTACTTTAAATAAAAGTAAAATGTTGTATTTGATAAAACATTGCCGAGAGAGGATCGAATAGAGGAACAACCAAATTCCTAATTGGACCCTGCCTAAATCGTAACAAAGTAGACAAGTGCAATGTAACCTGGCACTTTAGCCAGCTTAGAACACTGTGAAAATCTACCTCGCGCCAAGAAGACAACCAGGTCTTGCCAGAGTTAAGACTAAAATCAGCTTTCATTTATCGGACCGGACGCTTGTTTGAGCGTCTTGAGGACTTACAGCGCAGGAAAAGTCTAATATTTTAACACAGAAAACCGGAATCTGAGGGAACTGAAACACAAGACCAAGTGTAAGAGGCCTTTACAAGTGCCTTTATTTCTCTGAGCCAGCAGTCTGTGAGCCTAAAGATTGGCGTAAGTTGTAAATTTGAATTCTTTATTTTTTTCATTGTTTAAATGTGAACTAATACGTATATATTGACATGTGAATATTAATAAGTCAAAATTGTTAGTGGATGTCCAAGTCATACGTCGCTGGCAACCTCAGCATATAGAAGGATGATTTCATGTACCACCACTGCCAGGGCTGGTGACTGCTTTATTGGGAGTTTCTTATAAAGAACCAAAAGAAGAGATAGTTTCAAGTTCCATATGGAGCAGGGAGGGAATGGTAAAAGAAATGATGTACATACTTGTTATATTATTAACCTTTTCAAGCAGTGTAAATGTAAAACATATTCACTCTAAATGTAATGAAAGTTTCAACCTTTTCAACCGATGTAAATGTAAGCATATTCAAACTATATTGTTAACGTTTTCAATTAACGTTAAATATAAAACTACTGATTTTAAATGTAAAGATAGTTTTTCGTCCACTGGGATTAATATTAATTCTCAGCGAGGGTAAAAGTTCAGAAGATAGATGTGTCACGGCGCTATTTCGCCGAAATATCAGATTGGCGACATTGTGGTTTTGGCCACACTGAGATAACTTTACCGTTGAAGTCATGTGACAAAGACGGAAGCCGGAAGAAATCGAAGGCGCGAAAAGTGAGGGAGTTTCTAGCTAGCGTTCCCAGCGGACGTATACTTTTCTTCCATGTCGCCAGCTAGTTGTTGTGCGAGGTATCATATGGATTATTAGCCAGATATTGCCATACTTAGTTCTGTTGGATAATTCTAGATTGGTGTAGTATCCAGTGGTTTTTTTCCTCAGACCGCATATGACAAGTTATTCATGATTAGAGTATTTCTTAGTCATAGATTCTTGGATCGCTAGGATGAGCGATAGTCAGTACAGTGTTTGTACAAGGCTGTCATACTGATATGTATGAGGCTATCAGATAAATTAATTCAGGCAAGTTTCTCTGGCATTTACATTTATATATTTCATACGTGTTGTTGGCCGTGTGAGGCTTCATTGTGTATGCTTGCAGTAATAAAAGGGAAGTACCTGCAGAAGGTGTTAATTTCTTATGTCAGCCATTATGTTGTGGTCGTACCTTTAGAAGGACGAGCCTTATTTATCATTAGTAATGTTGTGATTGCAAATCCACAGCATATATGTAGATCTGACAACTGGGTAGCTCAGTCCCATTCTTTAAAGGCCATGGGGCCTAGATGTTCATTATGAAGACTGGAAGTTGCTATGCACACATATGAGAATCGTCCTATTCTTCGACGTCTTTGGGCGCGTTTTATTACCTGGGGGTTATAGAGATTTTTTTGCAGTGGTCCGTTGTTCGGATATTTTGTTGTTCTGCAGAATTGTTATAAGATATTCCTTGTGGTGAAATATTAGACTGTTTACAGTAGTTATAGTCGGCACGCCTGTTTTAGTAGTTAGTTCACAGCACAGCGAGGGGTTCTAGGTCAGTGGTTAGGCAGGGTGGTCCAGTTCGTGTTGTGAGTAAGTTGTATTTGGGAAATAGGTCACGGTCACTTGCAAGTTTTGGCGTGTTGGTGCTGCGAGGAAATTAAATATTTGGTAGTCAGTGTTTGTACAGCTTGATGAAGGGCAGTATTGTGGGTGATATTCTTCTTTATTAGTGTTATTCTGTCAGTAATGGTAGTGCAAGCAGGTGTGGATTGTCAAGCTGAATAAGTAGAGATATTACAAGGTGTACTTTGAAGGGTAGTACTAGGAAGGTAGGGGCCCAGTTGTAGCAGCGGAGATTGAGTGTTGAATTTGGTACAGTTTGGCCCGAGTGAGTAATGGTGTCAGGAGGGAAGATAGATCGTCTATTTTTGGTGGTATCATTAGTGTTGGCGGCATCCCAGGGTGTATGCAACTCCTCGTCTCTGGGTAATGGTTTAGTTCTACGCAACCAGAGTAGTTTGGGACTTGATCTCGTGTTCTGGTAGTCTATCTGCAGCAGTGTCATCTCACATACTGCTCTACCCACCTGGGAACGTTACCTTCCGGGAATTTTGCCACGTTCTGTCTTTTTCAAGTCATGCTGATGTGCCTCTCCAGTGGGAGCCTACCAACGCCTCTGTCGTGACCGTGGAAAGTTACTGTGCTGAAGAGTGAAGCTTGCTGAGCTGTGTGGTCCTGGAGTATTCTGTCCTGAAGTCTGCTGGATTCCTGAAGCGTTGTAACGAAGCGAACGTTGCTCATACTCATATATCATAGTGCCAAAAGACAGTAACGTTATAATCTGTCACATAGACTTGTGAAGCTGGTTGGTTAGCTGAACTTTCGTGGGAATATACAGTCGTTATTCTATTGTGGACAGTGCTGTGAAAGCACCGTGTAGAACAGTGTATTCGGTTGGATATTTGTTGCAGTACCGTGCCAAAGGACATTAGTAGTATAAGCTGGCACACAGACTTACGTAGAAGCCTGGTTTTCTTGAACTTTATTTTCGTTTGGACGTTTCAAGTGTGGAGATCCGTTTGTTCTGTCTTCATCTTCATCATCGGTGCTGAAGAGCTACTTGGACAAGCGTCGTTGGACCATCAGTTAAGTTTTTTTTGGGTAAATCTTTGTATGATTTGTTATATTTATGTTTTTCTTGTTTCTCCTCGAAATTCTGTATTCTTCCTTTAA
This sequence comes from Oreohelix idahoensis, assembly GCA_024509875.1. Taxonomy (NCBI): domain Eukaryota; kingdom Metazoa; phylum Mollusca; class Gastropoda; order Stylommatophora; family Oreohelicidae; genus Oreohelix; species Oreohelix idahoensis. The sequence continues at coordinate 284,104 of JAMPIV010014635.1, read as the reverse complement.
AATTTTCTGTTCTGTCTATCCACCTGATACTACTTATCATTCAGTCTGGTTCTCTAGAGTAGTGGGATAGTTTGTCTGGGTCTTGTTAGGTTAGCAACAAGCTTTGTTCGGTTCTTGAGGTTTGCTTATTGATTTGTTGTGGTTTTCTTTACTTTTGTTTTGTTCTTTTTCTTCGCTTTCTTTGTAGAAATTTAGTCTGTATTTTTATAGGGTGTTAGTTAGTTAGGGGGGATCTTTCACTATAAGTTCCTATTACTTGGGGTATTTACATATTATATCTTTGATATGTTATAGTGTTAGTATTGCTGTTGTGTTATTTAGTTTATTTTGACTGGTGTGATTTAGGTGGTAGTGGCTAGTGAAGGAGTTAGCTCTCAACGCATCATTGTTAAGTGTAGTTGTTGTTTAGTCGACTGTGTCTATTATTATATTTGTGAATTCAAGGGTGGACGGGTGGCAAGTTTAATACTTTCTTTTCTCATTTGTGGGAAAAGATTGGATTAGACTGATTCCTTTCTAGGGTGTGGCTGTGTATGTTTAATGGTGGAGTAAGGCAGAGGTGTTTCCTGCGACTGCCCTACCAAGCACTGTTTGTGTTAGGTGTATTGGTGGAGTTTGTATTTACATTGTCCTGTACAGCCAGTAATTCTCCTGGTGTGTTTAAGTGGTGTGATCTCTCGTTCCTTCTTGCTATTTTGTAAATACGTTAACAGGTATCCCTTGTTTTCGTTCGTGATCAGTCACGCTGTGTATATATCAGTCTATCCCTGCTCTTATCTGGTCTGTCATCTTATTCACCGCGACTGGTAGTTATCGTTCCGTTTAGTGTTTGTCTTTTCATCTGTGGCGTGTTCATTTTTGCCATTTGTAAACTTTCTGGTATTAGATACAATATTGAGAGTACAAATATTGCCGTCGTACAACACCAAGGTGGGTGTTAGTAAGATACGGTGGTGAAGAAGCTGTGATATGTTTCAATTTTGTGGCGGGTCCATAACCTTACAGTCTTGAGGTGACATAGCACCAAGACATATACAACTTTCGACTATAGTAAGAGTCTTGTCAGTTGTATCACAGAGATTAAGTGGTCGGAAGGACCAAAATCTAGTGAGTAAGAAGACAGTAAATAACAGTTGAAGTGGATTATGTTTATGCATTGAGAGGTGAAGTGGATGATGATATTTATACATTGACAGTTGAAGTGGATTATATTTATGCATTGAGGTGTGAAGTAGATTATATTTATACATTAAGAGGTGAAGTGGATCATATATACATGCATATGTTTGTACGTTAAGATGTAATACTTCTATTTACATATCTTTATTGCATACTTTGTAAGCAGAGTTTGGTTTTTGGTACAGGTTACAACAGAAGCAGTGTCATAGATAGTATTGAGTACTGTGAGTGTACACCATGGACTTTGATAGTTTCATTCGGATAAACAAAGAATGTGGGACACTGGAAAAGAACTAACGGAGTATGCCAAGGCAGAATTTCACTCAAGAGAGAATCAGGATGCCTTAAGAGACTTACGTGCCGAGGAACGAGAACTTAAGAAGGCAGAATTAGAATTTCAGAAAAAGAAAATGGAACGAGAACTACAGGGAAAAAAAGATAAAAGAGGAGAGAGAATTTCAGGAAAAGAAGAGAGAGAGAGTTCGAATTACAAGAAAGGAAGATGAAAGAAGATAGAGAAATACAAGAAAGGAAGATGAAAGAAGATAGAGAAATACAAGAAAGGAAGATGAAAGAAGATAGAGAGTTAGAATTAGAGAAGGAGAGAATGAGAATAGCTCTGGAAGAGAAAAAGATTGATAAAGAAATACAATTAAAGAAATTGAAAGTGGGTGCGAGTGGTCAGAACTCGACTCCTGGGGGTCTTATCGTCCCTTTAAGCTGCGTCTGCCAAATGTTAACGATAAAATCGATAGTTTAGATTTTTTCCTCGAGAGGTTCGAGGCCGAATGCGTGGCCTGGAAGGCTGACAGGGATCAATGGACATCTCTTCTTTCCACGCTGCTAGTGGTGCCTGCGATGGAGACTTTCTATAGCCTCCCGCTGGAAGAGCGGGCTGATTATGACAAGGTAAAGGAACGGTTGCTCCGGAAGTTCCGCTTGACTGCTGACGGATACCAGACGCGGTTTAGAAACACCATGCCAAGTGCAGACCAAGACTTCGAGGACTTCATCTCGAAGATCAAACTTCTGTTAAATAGATAGATTGAGATGGAAGGAATTACTAAGGACTATAATGGCTTGCTAGATTTGATGCTACGGGACAAAGTGCTGTCCTCATGTTCAACTGAGCTGGTGGCTTTTTCCAAGAGCGCCAGCCAAAAGACATTGAGTCTTTGGCCCAACTGGGGCATCATTACGTCCTTGCCCATCCGGGCAAACCCATTCAGAAGTCGGGTCTGTCAGACGACTTAGTTGATGGTGTCGGCAAGGTACAACACCAACCGTGCAAAATCAGTCAAGCGACGCAGACAGGAGCCAAGAGCAGAGGTACAATAGGTCCTCCAGTCCCTATCAACCACACAGAGGGAGTTGTAGTAACTTCCGATCCCATCGGAATGGTCGGCCGAATTGGCATAACCGACAATTTTAAAGTGATAGCGACGGAGGAGAGCGCCAAACGCGAAAGCAGGTACGCTTCGAGGAGTCTGGGGACGAAGATCGGTTTTGGCATAAAAGAAAACATTCCAAGCAGAGGAGTGGTTCCTCAGAGAGTCGATCTTCCGACTCTGATGCGCGGTCTTCACCAGCGAAAAGCACCAGCAAGAGTCCACGCGATGAGTCGAAGAGGGAGCGTCTGTGTACCAATTGTGGTGGCAAAAATCATTGCGCTGACAGGTGTCCTATCCCAATCGAACACGTGAATTCTGCGTTTGTGTTGGAAACAGTCAACAGCGAGGACTGTATAGGGTGTCGTCCTCTGCTCCACGCGAACGAGAAGATAGTGCTACACTGCAGGCATGTGGCACCATATCTGTCGGCGGTCCATGAGACTGGCAAGGTGGCTCTCCCCAAAGGTTTGGTAGAGAAGAAACCAGTCTCCGTGTTGAGGGACACCGGATGTACCACAATCGGGATGCGTCGGTCGTGTATCGACGACTCCTGCCTTGCAGGCAAAACTGTTAAGTGTACTACATTTGGGGGCAAAGTTGAGTATTACCCCCAGGTGTGTATTAATGTAGACACCCCTTTCCTGTCGGGTACAGTGAACGCGTTCGTCCTCGAGGACTCAATTGCCGATTTGATCGTCGGCAATGTTCGGGGAGTGCATAATGCCAGGGGTGTGGCTGGAGGAGAGGCTCAGCAACACCAAAGTCCCAAGGCGGATGACCAGGTGGTCGAGATATTACCACCTGACAAGAAGGTACATCGCAGATGTGGTTCGCGGCAAGTACCAAGTGACATGATTGGGAGCAGTAGAAGCATTTACGAGGGTCCGATAGCTGGCGATCGCGCGATTTGGGTTCGCAATGTTCCCCTGAGTGCTAGTTGGCGCACACTCAGACGAGTGTTTAGTGAGGTCGCGCCGGTTAGATTTGTGGAGGTATTATCATTGCGCGACAATACCAAAGTGGCACGAGTAACTTTCGGGAATAGGTGGGGTGTGCGTGATGCAGTCAGGTGGAAGCACATGTCGTTGCTTCGTAACCACCTGCTGATAGTCCAGCAATAAGCTATGGATAGGTATTGGTTATGCGTGCAATTAGAGTGTTTCGGTTAAAGCGAACCGAACAGTGGAGTCTGACCCACGCAACCAGTACTATTCTGAGAAATATACGTTGCTCTGTTCAACTTTATAATGTAGTGAGGAGAACTGAGGTGGTTTTAACATGTGGTAGTATTAGAGATGTTTTGTAAACTGTAAAGATCATGCTGTACTAGGGTGTGCGTTTGTAATTTATGTATCATGGTGCCATAAAGGCAATTTGCTATAGAGTTGAATGGAATTTATATTTAAACCATGTTACAAAGGATTGTTTATTCTATGAGGTTATTTACTGTTGGGGATGCTTAGATAGAATAACTATAAATGTACTATATATTGTGTTTTGATAGACCAGGGGTGGACAGTCGTTGTCATTTTTCACGTCTGCCAGAACCTGTGATAGCTTACTTCATACTCATGTTGTGTTTTGGGGTAGCTTGGAGAATGCAGTATTGACAATGGCAGGATAGAACTATGGCTTTCTCTGGATTCAGACTAGGAGATGCTGTTATGGCATATGGTCGTCCCAAATCCATAGGGGGTCGGTCGAAGCTTCCTCCGATGAAGGAAAACTACGTTTTCTTTCTTAAGGGGGGGGGGTGGATTTCACGGCGCTATTTCACCGAAATATCAGATTGGCGACATTGTGGTTTTGGCCACACTGAGATAACTTTACCGTCGAAGTCATGTGACAAAGACGGAAGCCGGAAGAAATCGAAGGCGCGAAAAGTGAGGGAGTTTCTAGCTAGCGTTCCGAGCGGACGTATATCTTTCTTCCCTGTCGCCAGCTAGTTGCTGTGCGGGGTATCATATGGATTATTAGCCAGGGATTGTCATACTTAGTTCTGATGGATAATTATGTGTAATTCTGGATTGGTGTAGTATCCAGTGGCTTTTTTTCCTCAGGCCGCAAATGACAAGTTATTCATGATTAGAGTATTTCTTAGTCATAGATTCTTGGATCGCTGGGATGAGCGATAGTCAGTACAGTGTTTGTACAGGGCCGTCATACTGATATGTATGAGGCTATCAGATAAATTAATTCAGGCAAGTTTCTCTGGCATTTATATTTATATATTTCATACGTGTAGTTGGCCGTGTGAGGCTTCATTGTGTGTGCTTACAGTAATAAAAGGGAAGTACCTGCAGAAGGTGTTAATTTCTTATGTCAGCCATTATGTTGTGTACGTACCTTTAGAAGGACGAGCCTTATTTATCATTAGTACTGTTGTGATTGCAAATCCACAGCATATATGTAGATCTGACAGATGGGAGGTGAAATAGGAAGATGGGGACACATACGACAATTTTTTTTTTGGTCACAAAAGGCCACGGATCAGATATAAGTTAACAATTGCTCTCCTCTATACAGCATTGTTATTGACTTCGGAAAATATCTTGTGAAAGCTCTCTCATTATCCTTCTATCTACAACTCTGCCAAAAGTAATCTTGTGCAAAGGTAGTCACCTTTGAAGACCTACATCAGTTACTCTTGAGTTTTTTCTACTGTTAGACCACATACTGCAGAGCAAAGGGGAGGCAACCTATGACAAATATCCCCTTTACTGTGCTGCAAACATTCATGTTTATAGCGACTTCATTGCATTTCGGAGCATTTTAAATGTATGCTTGCCAAGCATACATTGATTAAATTAATACTTTTTGTTTCGGGCACTAACATCACAAAGCATACATGTAATTTTTATGCTTAATAACAATCCGATTTCTAAAGTGAACTACTTTACAATTACACAACAATATTAGTATTTGCAATATAAAATCTTAAATATTATTTTTATATTTCAAAATTAGTTGCTTAATTTTTAAAAGCTGCGTTGTAAAAGTAAGAAAATTGTAGATTATAAATCACATACAATCGTTAGTTTCATGATAAGCTGCTACCTTCCCTCTGAGATGAAACATTATTATAAAATTATTTCCCATTGCGCACAACGTTGCTGGCTTAATTACAGTTGCCGATATTTAATTTTTGGCTTTATATATATATATATATATATATATATATATATATATATATATATATATATATATATATATATATATATATATATATATATATATATATATATATATATATATATATATATATATATATATATATATATGTTGAGTGCGCATCATGGGGCATAGCGATTATGTTAAAGTGGAGTTGGAGAGAGATCGCTTTGCACCATATGTTGTACAATCACCAAACACAAAATAAATGCGATCATTAACTAAGACTACGAAGTAGCATAAAATGACGTAGAAGACATAGTTACAGGATTCCACAGTGTCGGCTGGTGTGGCAAGGTCCACTTATGGCAGTGTATTTGATTCTACTTTAAAAGTGTTCATATTGGATGTAGATTTCAAGCAGAAATCTAGTGTAATTCTAATTCAATTGAGGATAAACCCATCTCGTCAAGGTAGTATGAGATTTCGGGTAAGATTTAGGCGAGTATAGCCAAAAAGACATATTCGAGCTTATCAAGGTTATCGCAACCGTCATGGAAGGGTATGAGTACCCGAATAAAATATATATGATTGCCGACTCAAAGAAGATGTGCAGGAAGGCACCGAATTGAAACATTATTGAGTTGAAAGGATAACTAAATATATCAAGTGGAATTCCAGGAATAGAATATATGAAGGAAATAATAATTATGCTATGGAAGCACTCAAAAGAAGATAAGTCTTGATAGCCTAAAGAATTGTGAAGAAGCATAGACTTATGCAGAAGTAATCTATGAAATGAAAGAATCGATGATTTTTAAATGAACAATGTCAAGTTGTATTAAGAGCAATGTGTCTCTCACATAAGTTCCTGTGTTGAATAAAGTGAAAGTCATAAACACAGAAGTTTTCAAGAAATGATTTCCAGTTGGAAGCATGAGTTTGTAGAGATATAACCAGTTAATAATTGAGGACAGTTAGTCAGATGAAAGGACTTAGGAAACAAAGAACAGTTCGATTACGAATAGAGAAACTGTGGCCAGAATTTTGGTGACTACATTTCAGAACATTAATACAATATCCCTAGACATCATTCACTGGCATATGGCACCTCTTAGGCTCAGCTTCGTAGTTAGATTAATGTATGACCTGCTGCCGTCGGCCACCAACCTTGTGAAATGGGGAAAGTCGGATGATTAGCAGTGCCCCCTGTGCCAGGGGAGGCAGACACTTGAACACGTGCTCTCAGCGTGTAAGGTGGCATTAGGGCAAGGGCGATACACTTGGCGCCATAACAAAGTGCTAAATGAGCTTGCTGCGACAATAGATCAGGCAAGAATGAAAGCGAATAGCAAAGTCCGGCCAGACACCGCAAACACATACTTTCTGAGGGCAGGAAAGTCAGAAAACCCCAAACCGAGTAAACCTGGTAACAGTTTACCATCTCTTCTTGACTGTGCAAACGACTGGGAGATGGCGGTGGACCTACCTGGACGGGGGCATATCCAGAGAATATCAGAAAATCGCGGAGACGGCCGGATATAGTGCTTCATTCTTCAGCAACGCGTCAGGTCATACTGATTGAACTGACCGTGCCATTTGAATCCAGATTAGACGAGCAACATTCATTCAAAGCGGCCAAGTATAGCGATCTGGCCGCGGATCTGAGACACGATGGATTCAGTGCAAGGGTCATGGCGGTTGAAGTGGGCGCAAGAGGGCTTGTGGCTGCATCATTGTATGATTTATTGAAACTGTTGGGGCTGAAGGGACAGTCTAGATCAAGGGCACTGAAGAGGCTTAGCGAGACTGCCGAAAAGGCATCAGGCTAGCTGTGGAACAACCGCAATGGGCAATGGAAATCGTGATAATAAACGCTGCGGTACAGAAAACACCAAAATTTTTCTAAGTCCACAATGCTGAGTTTTTTTGGTGTACTAGTGAAAGGGCTGCGACTCTGGGGCAACAGGCGATGTATACTATAGGAAGTGTGTCAGATACAGAATTTCAGTGGCTTGCGGCGCGCAGTCTAAGGCGCGTCGGCTGCGCGCTAGTGTCTCAGTGTGTGTCCTTAGTTGTGAAGGGCGACGGAACGAACGGAATAATTTGTCTTCTCTTTGTTACTTTCACAATTGCCCCCACGGCTGGCGTCGTGGATTTAAATGTTGCTACCATAAGTGAAATGGGTTCATTTTCGATACAAGACAACAGGAAGCTGAGACGCTTGGGAGTCATGACCGTAGTGGGCCCGCCCCCCTTAGAGTGTAAAGGAGTAATCGATCCGAAACACTTGTCGGATGGGGGGACTTCTTCTGATGATCAGATTGCTTCCTGTTGTATCGCTCTGTAAAGAGTTTCCTATCATCATACTAGAGCCAGAAGGAAAAGTTCCTTAACAGATAGGACCCAAAAAAATTCATGGGGTTTCTCGTCCGGTAGTCACCACTACAAATATATGCTACAATAGTCAAGTTTTTCAACAAAGAAGCAGCTCCAATATACAAGATATTGAAAATACTTTATTAAGAACAGTTATCGCTTCAATAAGGTCAAGGTCAAGGCGCAACCTTATAATTGCAAGAATGGATCAAGGTTTGGAGCAACCTAATTAAGACGGGAAGGTTGCCAGAAACAATTGTCATCAACAAGAAAAGGGTCGTGAATGGAACAGTTGGAACTATATTTCGTTGACCTGTAAAATTTTAATCGGCAACACAAAGCAGTGACGTCATATGCAAATGTTCCCAACTGCCAAAAGGTAAACAAGCTTCAAAGAGGAAACTCAGAATCTCACTCAAAATAATTCAAGATCAATAGTCTTCAATCAACTTGTTGAATAGATCCACAAAGCATCGGAGATTACAATACCAGCTTCACTAGAGAAGTGTACTTGCCAGGAGCTGGGTGAGATCGTTCCTTCGTAAAATCAAACAGTCGAAAGCCAGGACTGAGGAAGACATTTTACCACTGCAGATAAGTTCATGTTCAATGTCGAGACGTATTATCTGATCATCTGAACACCCAAACGTCACTCTTTTCTTGCTAATCACATCTTTTCTCATTATATTATACGTTAAGCATCCTTATATGTATTGCGGGTAAGGCTTAATATTTCTATAGCTTCTTCGGAAGATACAGAAATATTAACGATTCTGTAGGGTTTTATTGAATGCATTGTCAAAGAGTCCAGTAAGTTCACTGTCGGATAGTAGTCTTTGATAATCCATTGAATATATTCAATAATTGTTTAGTTGGGTCGTCGAAGTATCGCGTTTACTTTAGTTAATATTCTTATTTAGCGTAATAAGTCCTTGTTTATTCGTCTGTCTACTATGCCCATCTTGTCTACTTGTTATATTCGAATATCACTTTCTGTAATCGTACGTCAATTTTTGTCTTGTCTGATTAATTAATATTTTGATACACATTTTCTTTATTTATGTACTTGCTATACTTATTTTCTTTTATCTGTCGTGGAATGTTCTGTGATTTGTAAATCATTATCATTATCTTTGGCTAACTTGTGCCATTCATTACCATTGTATGTAACATTGCTCTTAAATTTATTGAATTGACATTACATTTAAAAATATATTATTATTGATATTAATAATTAAATAATACTGATTAAGTACCTACAAACATGTCATCCTTAGAAGATTTCAGACAGGAAGGCATTAGAAAAGGTTTATCAGGTGCGAAATTAGATGATTATGCAGAAACCAGATATGATAAACATGTCGCCCACTTAGACAAAATATCAGAACGTCAACTAAGGGCACATGAAAATGAATTGAGAGATAAGGAGTTGGCTCAGAAGGAAAAAGATCGTGAACATGAATTGGCCTTAGAGAGATTAAAATGGAGGCAAAGGAGAAAGAAGAGAGATTAAAAATGGAGGCTGCTGCTCTGGCAATGGAAAGAGAGCACAAATTAAAAATGGAGGCTGATGCTCTGGTACGAGATGCAAGGGAAAAAGAGCATAAAATGAAAATGGAAGAGAAAGAAAAAGAAATTGAACTAGCAAAAATTCAGTCTCAGGCTTCCGGTGATAACTTTGGATCAAATAATGATCATTTGTCGTGGATGCCAAAATTCAAATTGCCTAATTTTATCGATACTCGAGATTGTATCGATAGTTTTTTAGAAAAATTTGAGATGAAAGCCAACGATATGAAAATACCTAAATATCGTTGGAGCAATTTACTATCAGATCATTTAACAGGAAATGCACAGAAATGTTTCATGCAATTAGATCAACAAAGTCGATTAGACTTTCATATTGTAAAGCAAGCTCTGTTAAGAAAATTCATGTACACGGAAGAAGGTTTTAGAGAAAAATTCCATGCAATTTTACCTGATAAGAAGGTTGACTTCGGAGAATTTATCTCCTCCATAAAACTTTACCTCAATCGTTGGATTGAGTTAGCTGAAGTCCCTAAGACTTATGAAGGGATAATTGATTTAATGTTAAGAGATAAGGTTCTTTCGGCATGTAGTGCCGACCTAACAGCATTTTTGCAGGAAAGACGCCCTAAGACCATCGATGAATGTAAAAAAATGGGTCGCCAATATGTCGTCGCCCATCCAGACAGAGATATCAAGAGATCTGCACCAGATGATTCATTACCGGTGGGTGCTGCCTATCATGACTACGGAGACTACGTCAACGTTCTAAAAGTTCAGATGGTAGAAACAGGTTTAATTTTAGCTCCTCCAATAGAGGAAGATACAATTTTCCAAGAAGGTATTCACCTGCACCATATGAGAGAAATATGTTTCGTAATTTCTCAAACAGGGGTCGTGGATATTACAATGGTAGATGGAATAATGAAAGACCACAATAGGATGGTAGGTTTAAGAATTACCAAAATAATCAAAACATTGATGATAGACAAAATTACAAGAAAGGTGGTAACAAAAATAATGCACGACATGCCAGCAGAAAACAACAACATGCCAATGGTTGTGTGGAGCAAAGTAATACTATCCCTGATACCAACCATGCGAATGCCTGTGTCATAAAGTCAAATAATACTGAAGAGTGTACAGAATGTAAAACCTTGTATGTACCAGGATCTCAAACGAGATTACTATGCGGTCATACATTACCTACCATGGCATCATGTGAGAACATAGGACGTCTCACTATAAATAAGGGTTTCGTATACAATAGGCCCGTCACTGTATTGAGGGACACGGGGTCAACTATTGTAGGTATTAGAAAATCGCTTATTGACAGAACGACTTTGACGGGTGAGTCAGTAAAATGTGTTACACTTGGTGGGACCATTGAATGGTTCCCACTGGCAAAGGTAGAAATAGACACACCTTTTTATACTGGTCTGGTGACAACATGTGTTTAAAAAATTCCAATTACAGATTTAATAATTGGAAATATCCCGGGAGTAAAAGTATGTTCTCCGGGTGAGATTGAAGAATGGGTTAAATTACACCCACTCATTGCTAATGCTGTAGTCACTAGGGCTCAACATGCAGCTGATTTAAAAGCTGAGTCAACACCAGTAGTAACTGAAGAAGCATCTTTACGACATGCGCATGACATCACCCCAGAGTTGTTCGTAACAAAACAAAAAGAAGACGAATCTTTGACACGTTTATTTAATTTAGCTCAATCAGGAGAGGTCATACCTACAAAACAAGCAACATCTTGTTTTAAATTGAAAAACTCTGTTTTGACTAGATGTTTCAATAAAGGTACAAATACTTATGCACAAATTGTAATACCTAGAATTTTTAGACCTTTTGTTTTAAAAACCAGTCATGATATCTCTATGGCAGGTCATATGGGTGTTAAGCGCACCTTAAGCAGTGTTACTTCATGTTTTTATTGGCCTGGCGTAAACAAAGACGTCAGATTATATTGTCGTTCATGTCCGACATGCCAAAAAGTATCTTGTAATGGCAAGGATCATATGGCACCCTTACAAATAACAGATGTACCAACACGTGCTTTTCAGAAAATAGCCATTGGCATCATCGGTCGGATAGTCATGTCAGAACGAAAACACCAGTATATTTTGACATGCATTGATCTTTGTACAAGATGGCCTGAGGCCATACCATTGAAAAAAATTACTACTATTTCAGTGGCAGAGGCATTATTTTTGATATTTTCAAGAATAGGATTACCTGAGATAATCTTATCTGATAAGGGCACTCAATTTATGTCACAGTTAATGAAACAGATTGAAGATATGTTGGGTATTAAACATGCTTTTACTAGTCCATACAGACCTTGCTCAAATGGGGTGTGTGAGCGCTACAATGGGACTTTAAAAAGAATGTTAGGGAAGGTTACAGAATCAAATCCTCGTGATTGAAACAAACTGTTACCGGCAGTTCTCTTTGCTTTTAGAGAGTACCACATGAGAGTACAGGGTTATCTCCGTTTGAACTCGTCTATGGGGCCAATCCGAGAGGTCCTGTACACATTTTAAAAGATTTACTTCTTGGCTCTACCAAAAACGAAGAAACTCGCAGTAGTTACGAGTTTGTTATTGATCTCAGACAGCGTCTGTTGGATGCTTGTAAGGTCGCAGTACAATCAATTCAAAACGCCACCCAGAGATCGAGGTTGCTTCACAACCAATCTCGAAACCTAAGAAAATTTTCACCAGGTGATGAAGTTCTTTTACTTCTTCCTACAAAAGAAAATAAACTACTAATTTCTTGGCAAGGGCCATACACAATAAACAAGAAAATAACTGATGTCGATTATGCTATAAACATCAAGGGAAAATGCAAAACATATCATATAAATATGTTAAAAGCATATACTCAACGTCCTACTGAATTACACGACATTTGGAACAATATTGATGATGAGACTATTTCGTCATCTTTTGCAGTGGTCCATGCAGAAGACACTGTTTCATCTATTTCTTTGAGGTTTACTTTACCTCCACTGGAATCAGTTGAATCTTGGAAGGATGTTTCCATCTCTCCATCACTTCATCCTTCTTCACAAGAACAAGTCAGAGACATTTTTAAATCTTTCCATGATGTATTAACGGAATTACTTGGTCGTACTAATTTGATTACACATAAAATCATCATTACCAACCATAAACCAATTAAATTGCGACCATATCCAATTCCTATTCACTATAAAGAGCATGTAGAGAAAGAAATTAAGGAAATGCTCAACATGGGTATAATAGAACCCTCTTCGTCACCATATGCTTTTCCCATGGTATTGGTGAAGAAACAAGATACATCATTAAGAATTTGTATTGACTTTAGAAAATTAAACAGCATAACCGTTACTGATGGTGAACCAATGCCAATCTTAGAAGATCTTTTGCCTCAGCTATCGCAGGCAACATATTTTAGCAAATTGGACTTATCAAAGGGATACTGGTAAATCCCATTGTCAGAAGAATCAAAGCCATTAACAGCCTTTACGACACCACTTGGTTTATTTCAGTGAAATTTTATGTGCTTTGATCTGGTTAACGCACCTGCGACATTCGTACGCATGATGCACCTCTTACTAGGCAACCGACAGGATATCATCACCTACATCGATGATATTTGTTTATTTCACTCATCGTGGAACGAACATGTTCAAGGCTTAACCTCGTTATTACATCTATTACGATCACATGGTTTGACAGTACGTCCACCAAAAGTTCAAATCGGTTTGGGGGAGATATCTTTTCTGGGACATCGTATTAGCCAAAATAAGTTATGTCCAGATGAAAAAACAGTTAAACGCATCATGGATATCAAAATCCCCTCATCAAAAAAAGAAGTGAGAAGTTTATTAGGTTTAATCAACTACTATCATAAATGTATATCAAACTTCGCCTCCCTATCTGCACCATTGTCTGCCTTGACGTGTAAGGGTGCACCATTAAAAATTCAGTGGTCCGATAATGCTAATCGTTCCTTGAACATGATAAAAACTGCATTTTCAAAGCATCCTATTCTAACCATACCTGATGCTCGCAAAATTTTTTTTCTCAGAACGGACGCTTCGGGGACAGGCATAGGGGCCTGTTTGATGCAACGATGGAACGAAAGACTCCACCCTTGTGTGTACATCAGCAGGAAGCTCCTTCCAGCAGAACAACGGTATTCAGCTGGCGAGCGGGAGTTAATTGCTATCGTGGGGTCGATTTCCAAGCTTTCAAAATATCTACTTGGCCGAAGGTTCATACTACAAACAGACCACATGCCGCTGACAGCACTTAAAACTAAGACATACAATAACCCAAGATTACACCGATGGTTCTTGTTGCTACAGGAATTTCATTTCGACATCCAACAAATTCGGGGATCAGATAATTGGCTAGCGGATCTGCTATCCAGATGGTCTGAGTAAAATTACTAAAACTATGTATCCTAATAGATGGTCATGTCATGCAAAGTTATTCAAAAAGTGGAAAAGATGAACAGATGATCATAGCAATTACAAATACAAAAGTGTTATAACTATTTACGGTGACTAGTTACTATACAACAGTGGACATTTAAATAGTTGACTTACTATTTCATGATTCCTACGGATATAACATAAATGAACTGAAAATGGTGACATTATTCCAAATGTTGACAGTTACTATACTGTACAGCATGTACAGAGGTGCTAGTGCATTCACATTGGAAACATACAGACTCACTTACATATAAACTATGTGATATTATACATATTGACATATGGAATTCTATTTCAGGAAAGTGACACAAACTTGATAGACAATAATTAGTGCATTTATTTTCATCACATAACTTTTAGTGACATTTTATTTGCACTTTCAATTATTTAATTGAAATTGAGCGAGTTTGATCGAAATTAATCGATATTAATCGAAATTAATCGTTCTTAATCGAAATTAATCGGTTATGATTGGGATTAATTAGTGTTTACTTAATATTTTATTTAGCGTCCACCCGAGGTAAACGCTCGCGGGACGAGGGGGTAATGTTGAGTGCGCATCATGGGGCATAGCGATTATGTTAAAGTGGAGTTGGAGAGAGATCGCTTTGCACCATATGTTGTACAATCACCAAACACAAAATAAATGCGATCATTAACTATGACTACGAAGTAGCGTAAAATGACGTAGAAGACATAGTTACAGGATTCCACAGTGTCGGCTGGTGTGGCAAGGTCCACTTATGGCAGTGTATTTGATTCTACTTTAAAAGTGTTCATATTGGATGTAGATTTCAAGCAGAAATCTAGTGTAATTCTAATTCAATTGAGGATAAACCCATCTCGTCAAGGTAGTATGAGATTTCGGGTAAGATTTAGGCGAGTATAGCCAAAAAGACATATTCGAACTTATCAAGGTTATCGCAACCGTCATGGAAGGGTATGAGTACCCGAATAAAATATATATGATTGCCGACTCAAAGAAGATGTGCAGGAAGGCACCGAATTGAAACATTATTGAGTTGAAAGGATAACTAAATATATCAAGTGGAATTCCTAAGAATAGAATATATGGAGGAAATAATAATTGTGCTATGGAAGCACTCAAAAGAAGATAAGTCTTGATAGCATCAAGAATTGTGAAGAAGCATAGACTTATGCAGAAGTAATCTATGAAATGAAAGAATCGATGATTTTTAAATGAACAATGTCAAATTGTATTAAGAGCAATGTGTCGCTCACATAAGTTCCTGTGTTGAATAAAGTGAAAGTCATAAACACAGAAGTTTTCAAGAAATGATTTCCAGTTGGAAGCATGAGTTTGTAGAGATATAACCAGTTAATAATTGAGGACAGTTAGTCAGATGAAAGGACTTAGGCCACAAAGAACAGTTCAATTACGAATAAAGAAACTGTGGCCAGAATTTTGGTGACTACATTTCAGAACATTAATACAATATCCCTAGACATCATTCAATGGCATATGGCACCTCTTAGGCTCAGCTTCGTAGTTAGATTAATGTATGACCTGCTGCCGTCGGCCACCAACCTTGCGAAATGGGGAAAGTCGGATGATGAGCAGTGCTCCCTGTGCCAGGGGAGGCAGACACTTGAACACGTGCTCTCAGCGTGTAAGGTGGCATTAGGGCAAGGGCGATACACTTGGCGCCATAACAAAGTGCTAAATGAGCTTGCTGCGACAATAGATCAGACAAGAATGAAAGCGAATAGCAAAGTCCGGCCAGACACCGCAAACACATACTTTCTGAGGGCAGGAAAGTCAGAAAACCCCAAACCGAGTAAACCTGGTAACAGTTTACCATTTCTTCTTGACTGTGCAAACGACTGGGAGATGGCGGTGGACCTACCTGGACGGCTGGCATATCCAGAGAATATCAGAAAATCGCGGAGACGACCGGATATAGTGCTTCATTCTTCAGCAACGCGTCAGGTCATACTGATTGAACTGACCGTGCCATTTGAATCCAGATTAGACGAGCAACATTCATTCAAAGCGGCCAAGTATAGCGATCTGGCCGCGGATCTGAGACACGATGGATTCAGTGCAAGGGTCATGGCGGTTGAAGTGGGCGCAAGAGGGCTTGTGGCTGCATCATTGTATGATTTATTGAAACTGTTGGGGCTGAAGGGACAGTCTAGATCAAGGGCACTGAAGAGGCTTAGCGAGACTGCCGAAAAGGCATCAGGCTAGCTGTGGAACAACCGCAATGGGCAATGGAAATCGTGATAATAAACGCTGCGGTACAGAAAACACCAAAATTTTTCTAAGTCCACAACGCTGAGTTTTTTTGGTGTACTAGTGAAAGGGCTGCGACTCTGGGGCAACAGGCGATGTATACTATAGGGTTTGTGTCAGATACAGAATTTCAGTGGCTTGCGGCGCGCAGTCTAAGGCGCGTCGGCTGCGCGCTAGTGTCTCAGTGTGTGTCCTTAGTTGTGAAGGGCGACGGAACGAACGGAATAATTTGTCTTCTCTTTGTTACTTTCACAATTGCCCCCACGGCTGGCGTTGTGGATTTAAAAGTTGCTACCATAAGTGAAATGGGTTCATTTTCGATACAAGACAACAGGAAGCTGAGACGCTTGGGAGTCATGACCCAAGTGGGCCCGCCCTCCTTAGAGTGTAAAGGAGTAATCTGGCCGAAACACTTGTTGGATGGGGGGACTTCTTCTGATGATCAGATTGCTTCCTGTTGTATCGCTCTGTAAAGAGCTTCCTATCATCATACTAGAGCCAGAAGGAAAAGTTCCTTAACAGATAGGACCCAAAAAAATTCATGGGATTTCTCGTCCGGTAGTCACCACTACAAATATATGCTACAATAGTCACTTTTTTCAACAAAGAAGCAGCTCCAATATACAAGATATTGAAAATACTTTATTAAGAACAGTTATCGCTTCAAGAAGGTCAAGGCGAAACCTTATAATTGCAAGAATGGATCAAGGTGTGGAGCAACCTAATTAAGTCGGGAATGTCGCCAGAAACAATTGTCATCAACAAGAAAAGGGTCGTGCACGGAACAGTTGGAACTATATTTCGTTGACCTGTAAAATTTTGATCGGCAACACAAAGCAGTGACGTCATATGCAAATGTTCCCAACTGCCAAAAGTTAAACAAGCTTCAAAGAGGAAACTCAGAATCTCACGCAAAATAATTCAAGATCAATAGTCTTCAATTAACTTGTTGAATAGATCTACAAAGCATCGGAGATTACAATACCAGCTTCACTAGAGAAGTGTACTTGCCAGGAGCTGGGTGAGATCGTTCCTTCGTAAAATCAAACAGTCGAAAGCCAGGACTGAGGAAGACATTTTACCACTGCAGATAAGTTCATGTTCAATGTCGAGACGTATTATCTGATCGTCTGAACACCCAAACGTCACTCTTTTCTTGCTAATCACAATCTTTTCTCATTATATTATACGTTAAGCATCCTTATATGTATTGCGGGTAAGGCTTAATATTTCTATAGCTTCTTCGGAAGATACAGAAATATTAACGATTCTGTAGGGTTTTATTGAATGCATTGTCAAAGAGTCCAGTGAGCTCACTGTCGGATAGTAGTCTTTGATAATCCATTGAATATATTCAATAATTGTTTAGTTGGGTCGTCAAAGTATCGCGTTTACTTTAGTTAATATTCTTATTTAGCGTAATAAGTCATTGTTTATTCGTCTGTCTACTATCCCCATCTTGTCTACTTGTTATATTCGAATATCACTTTCTGTAATCGTACGTCAATTTTTGTCTTGTCTGATTAATTAATATTTTGATACACATTTTCTTTATTTATGTACTTGCTATACTTATTTTCTTTTATCTGTTGTGGAATGTCCTGTGATTTGTAAATCATTATCATCATCTTTGGCTAACTTGTGCCATTCATTACCATTGTATGTAACATTGCTCTTACATGAATTGAATTGACATTACATTTAAAAATATATTATTATTGATATTGATAATTAAATAATACTGATTAAGTACCTACAAACATGTCATCCTTAGAAGATTTCAGACAGGAAGGCTTTAGAAAAGGTTTATCAGGTGCGAAATTAGATGATTATGCAGAAACCAGAATTGATAAACATGTCGCCCACTTAGACAAAATATCAGAACGTCAACTAAGGGCACATGAAAATGAATTGAGAGATAAGGAGTTGGCTCAGAAGGAAAAAGATCGTGAACATGAATTGGCCTTAGAGAGATTAAAAATGGAGGCAAAGGAGAAAGAAGAGAGATTAAAAATGGAGGCTGCTGCTCTGGCAATGGAAAGAGAGCACAAATTAAAAATGGAGGCTGATGCTCTGGTACGAGATGCAAGGGAAAAAGAGCATAAAATGAAAATGGAAGAGAAAGAAAAAGAAATTGAACTAGCAAAAATTCAGTCTCAGGCTTCCGGTGATAACTTTGGATCAAATAATGATCATTTGTCGTGGATGCCAAAATTCAAATTGCCTAATTTTATCGATACTCGAGATTGTATCGATAGTTTTTTAGAAAAATTTGAGATGAAAGCCAACGATATGAAAATACCTAAATATCGTTGGAGCAATTAACTCTCAGATCATTTAACAGGAAATGCACAGAAATGTTTCATGCAATTAGATCAACAAAGTCGATTAGACTTTCATATTGTAAAGCAAGCTCTGTTAAGAAAATTCATGTACACGGAAGAAGGTTTTAGAGAAAAATTCCATGCAATTTTACCTGATAAGAAGGTTGACTTCGGAGAATTTATCTCCTCCATAAAACTTTACCTCAATCGTTGGATTGAGTTAGCTGAAGTCCCTAAGACTTATGAAGGGATAATTGATTTAATGTTAAGAGATAAGGTTCTTTCGGCATGTAGTGCCGACCTAACAGCTTTTTTGCAGGAAAGACGTCCTAAGACCATCGATGAATGTAAAAAAATGGGTCGCCAATATGTCGTCGCCCATCCAGACAGATATATCAAGAGATCTGCACCAGATGACTCATTACCGGTGGGTGCTGCCTATCATGACTATGGAGACTACGTCAACGTTCTAAAGGTTCAGATGGTAGAAACAGGTTTAATTTTAGCTCCTCCAATAGAGGAAGATACAATTTTCCAAGAAAGTATTCACCTGCACCATATGAGAGAAATATGTTTCGTAATTTCTCCAACAGGGGTCGTGGATATCACAATGGTAGATGGAATAATGAAAGACCACAATGGGATGGTAGGTTTAAGAATTACCAAAAAAATCAAAACATTGATGATAGACAAAATTACAAGAAAGGTGGTAACAAAAATAATGCACGACATGCCAGCAGAAAACAACAACATGCCAATGGTTGTGTGGAGCAAAGTAATACTATCCCTGATACCAACCATGCGAATGCCTGTGTCATAAAGTCAAATAATACTGAAGAGTGTACAGAATGTAAAACCTTGTATGTACCAGGATCTCAAACGAGATTACTATGCGGTCATACATTACCTACCATGGCATCATGTGAGAACATAGGACGTCTCACTATAAATAAGGGTTTCGTATACAATAGGCCCGTCACTGTATTGAGGGACACGGGGTCAACTATTGTAGGTATTAGAAAATCGCTTATTGACAGAACGACTTTGACGGGTGAGTCAGTAAAATGTGTTACATTTGGTGGGACCATTGAATGGTTCCCACTGGCAAAGGTAGAAATAGACACACCTTTTTATACTGGTCTGGTGACAACATGTGTTTAAAAAATTCCAATTACAGATTTAATAATTGGAAATATCCCGGGAGTAAAAGTATGTTCTCCGGGTGAGATTGAAGAATGGGTTAAATTACACCCACTCATTGCTAATGCTGTAGTCACTAGGGCTCAACATGCAGCTGATTTAAAAGCTGAGTCAACACCAGTAGTAACTGAAGAAGCATCTTTACGACATGCGCATGACATCACCCCAGAGTTGTTCGTAACAAAACAAAAAGAAGACGAATCTTTGACACGTTTATTTAATTTAGCTCAATCAGGAGAGGCCATACCTACAAAACAAGCAACATCTTGTTTTAAATTGAAAAACTCTGTTTTGACTAGATGTTTCAATAAAGGTACAAATACTTATGCACAAATTGTAGTACCTAGAATTTTTAGACCTTTGGTTTTAAAAACCAGTCATGATATCTCTATGGCAGGTCATATGGGTGTTAAGCGCACCTTAAGCAGTGTTACATCATGTTTTTATTGGCCTGGCGTAAATAAAGACGTCAGACTATATTGTCGTTCATGTCCGACATGCCAAAAAGTATCTTGTAATGGCAAGGATCATATGGCACCCTTACAAATAACAGATGTACCAACGCGTGCTTTTCAGAAAATAGCCGTTGACATCATCGGTCGGATAGTCATATCAGAACGAAAACACCAGTATATTTTGACATGCATTGATCTTTGTACAAGATGGCCTGAGGCCATACCATTGAAAAAAATTACTACTATTTCAGTGGCAGAGGCATTATTTTTGATATTTTCAAGAATAGGATTACCTGAGATAATCTTATCTGACAAGGGCACTCAATTTATGTCACAGTTAATGAAACAGATTGAAGATATGTTGGGTATTAAACATGCTTTTACTAGTCCATACAGACCTTGCTCAAATGGGGTGTGTGAGCGCTACAATGGGACTTTAAAAAGAATGTTAGGGAAGGTTACAGAGTCAAATCCTCGTGATTGAGACAAACTGTTACCGGCGCCTGTTCTCTTTGCTTTTTTCGTAGGACAGAGAAGTACCACATGAGAGTACAGGGTTATCTCCGTTTGAACTCGTCTATGGGGCCAATCCGAGAGGTCCTGTACACATTTTTGAAAAGATTTACTTCTTGGCTAGTCCATACAGACCAAAAAAATGGGGTGTGTGGGCGAAGAATGGGACTCGCAGTAGTTTACGAAGTTTGTTATTGATCTCAGACAGCGTCTGTTGGATGCAAACTGTTAAGGTCGCAGTACAAAGTCAACATGAGAGTAAAACGCCACCGTCTATGAGATCGAGGTTGCTTCACAACCAATACTTGGCGAAAGCTAAGAAAATTTTCACCAGGTGATGAAGTTCTTTTACTTCTTCCTACAAAAGAAAATAAACTGATGTATTAACGGAATTACCTGGTCGTACTAATTTGATTACACATAAAATCATCATTACCAACCATAAACCAATTAAATTGCGACCATATCCAATTCCTATTCACTATAAAGAGCATGTAGAGAAAGAAATTAAGGAAATGCTTAACATGGGTATAATAGAACCCTCTTCGTCACCATATGCTTTTCCCGTGGTATTGGTGAAGAAACAAGATACATCATTAAGAATTTGTATTGACTTTAGAAAATTAAACAGCATAACCGTTACTGATGGTGAACCAATGCCAATCTTAGAAGATTTTTTGCCTCAGCTATCGCAGGCAACATATTTTAGCAAATTGGACTTATCAAAGGGATACTGGTAAATCCCATTGTCAGAAGAATCAAAGCCATTAACAGCCTTTACGACACCACTTGGTTTATTTCAGTGGAATTTTATGTGCTTTGGTCTGGTTAACGCACCTGCGACATTCGTACGCATGATGCACCTCTTACTAGGCAACAGACAGGATATCATCACCTACATCGATGATATTTGTTTATTTCACTCATCGTGGAACGAACATGTTCAAGGCTTAACCTCGTTATTACATCTATTACGATCACATGGTTTGACAGTACGTCCATCAAAAGTTCAAATCGGTTTGGGGGATATATCTTTTCTGGGACATCGTATTAGCAAAAATAAGTTATGTCCAGATGAAAAAACAGTTAAACGCATCCTGGATATCAAAATCCCCTCATCAAAAAAAGAAGTGAGAAGTTTATTAGGTTTAATCAACTACTATCATAAATGTATACCAAACTTCGCCTCCCTATCTGCACCATTGTCTGCCTTGACGTGTAAGGGTGCAACATTAAAAATTCAGTGGTCCGATAATGCTAATCGTTCCTTGAACATGATAAAAACTGCATTTTCAAAGCATCCTATTCTAACCATACCTGATGCTCGAAAAATATTTTTTCTCAGAACGGACGCTTCGGGGACAGGCATAGGGGCCTGTTTGATGCAACGATGGAACGAAAGACTCCACCCGTGTGTGACTACAAACAGACCACATGCCGCTGACAGCACTTAAAACTAAGACATACAATAACCCAAGATTACACCGATGGTTCTTGTTGCTACAGGAATTTCATTTCGACATCAAACCAATTCGGGGATCAGATAATTGGCTAGCGGATCTGCTATCCAGATGGTCTGAGTAAAATAACTAAAACTATGTATCCTAATAGATGGTCATATCATGCAAAGTTATTCAAAAAGTGGAAAAGATGAACAGATGATCATAGCAATTACAAATACAAAAGTGTTATAACTATTTAGGCTGACTAGTTACTATACAACAGTGGACATTTAAATAGTTGACTTACTATTTCATGATTCCTACGGATATAACATAAATGAACTGAAAATGGTGACATTATTCCAAGTGTTGACATTTACTATACTGTACAGCATGTACAGAGGTGCTAGTGCATTCACATTGGAAACATACAGACTCACTTACATATAAACTATGTGATATTATACATATTGACATATGGAATTCTATTTCAGGAAAGTGACACAAACTTGATAGACAACAATTAGTGCATTTATTTTCATCACATAACTTTTAGTGACATTTTATTTGCACTTTCAATTATTTAATTGAAATTGAGTGAGTTTGATCGAAATTAATCGATATTAATCGAAATTAATCGTTCTTAATCGAAATTAATCGGTTTTGATTGGGATTAATTAGTGTTTACTTAATATTTTATTTAGCGTCCACCCGAGGTAAACGCTTGCGGGACGAGGGTGTAATGTTGAGTGCGCATCATGGGGCATAGCGATTATGTTAAAGTGGAGTTGGAGAGAGATCGCTTTGCACCATGTTGTACACTCACCAAACACAAAATAAATGCGATCATTAACTATGACTACGAAGTAGCGTAAAATGACGTAGAAGACATAGTTACAGGATTCCACAGTGTCGGCTGGTGTGGCAAGGTCCACTTATGGCAGTGTATTTGATTCTACTTTAAAAGTGTTCATATTGGATGTAGATTTCAAGCAGAAATCTAGTGTAATTCTTATTCAATTGAGGATAAACCCATCTCGTCAAGGTAGTATGAGATTTCGGGTAAGATTTAGGCGAGTATAGCCAAAAAGACATATTCGAACTTATCAAGGTTATCGCAACCGTCATGGAAGGGTATGAGTACCCGAATAAAATATATATGATTGCCGACTCAAAGAAGATGTGCAGGAAGGCACCGAATTGAAACATTATTGAGTTGAAAGGATAACTAAATATATCAAGTGGAATTCCTAAGAATAGAATATATGAAGGAAATAATAATTATGCTATGGAAGAACTCAAAAGAAGATAAGTCTTGATAGCCTAAAGAATTGTGAAGAAGCATAGACTTATGCAGAAGTAATCTATGAAATGAAAGAATCGATGATTTTTAAATGAACAATGTCAAATTGTATTAAGAGCAATGTGTCTCTCACATAAGTTCCTGTGTTGAATAAAGTGAAAGTCATAAACACAGAAGTTTTCAAGAAATGATTTCCAGTTGGAAGCATGAGTTTGTAGAGATATAACCAGTTAATAATTGAGGACAGTTAGTCAGATGAAAGGACTTAGGCCACAAAGAACAGTTCGATTACGAATAGAGAAACTGTGGCCAGAATTTTGGTGACTACATTTCAGAACATTAATACAATATCCCTAGACATCATTCAACATACTAGAGCCAGAAGGAAAAGTTCCTTAACAATATATATATATATATATATATATATATATATATATATATATATATATATATATATATATATATATATATATATGGGGCTCAACATGCAGCTGATTTAAAATCTGAATCAACACCAGTAGTAACTGAAGAAGCATCTTTACGACATGCGCATGACATCACTCCAGAGTTGTTCGTAACAAAACAAAAAGAAGACGAATATATATACTGTTCAAAAAAAGAAACGCAACATTATTGCAGTGGTAATGGACACCAAATTTCAAACTTGTACCAAAATTTATTTTACGGAATTAATGTTTCAATCCTGGCATGAAGAAACTTTCAGACTTTAACAATGAAATGATGTTCATTAAATTTGGTGTGGACTTTTATTCTTTGCGACTGAGGCCTCCGTTTTAGTAAGGTGTATGGCCTCCTCTGGCCTCTATCAGAGAACGACATCTCCTTGACATGGATCCGATTAGCCGTTGGATCTGTTGTTGTGGGATGGCTGCCCACTCTTCCCGCAGTGCAAGAGACAACTGTCGGAGATTGGCTGGAGCCACGTCTCGCTGGCGGAGTCATCTGTCGAGTTCATCCCATAAGTGTTCTATGGGGTTCATATCTGATGACATGGCTGGCCACGGAATGGTCTGCACGTTGTTGTCAGCGAGGAACTGGGTGGTGAGTTGTGCCACATGAGGTCGAGTGTTATCCTGCTGAAAAATCGACCCTCGTGCAGCCAGAAGTGGAGGGACGTGAGGACGAAGAATTTCACCGACGTATCGTTGGGCATTCAGGCGTCCTTCACTTTGCACCAGGTCACTTCTTCCCATGAAGTTGATCGCCCCCCGCATCAGTACACCTCCACCACCATGTGGAGGAGCCTCATCAACGCTGTTCTGGGTGTAGCGCTCATAGACTCTGCGGTAAACTCTTCTCCGTCTATCGTGTCGCTGGAGCACAAAGAATGATTCATCACTAAACCAAACCCGTCTCCAGTCATTCCCAACTGCCCATTGACGATACTGGTTCGCCCACTGCAGTCGGTTCTGGCGATGCCGGTCCGTAAGAACAGGACCTTTGTAGGGTCTTCTAGCCCAAAGACCAGAGTCGTGCAGCCGGTTCCTGACCGTTTGATCTGAAATTCGACGAGCTGTTGACATTGACTGGACTGTGGAGGACGCAGATGCAAGTCGATTCCTGAGGTGACGCAGCCGTATGAAGCGGTCTTCGGCAGGAGTTGTGACTCTGGGTCTTCCACTGCGCGGCCGGTCTGCCACTGAGCCAGTTTCTTGAAATCGCCTCCAAAGGCGACAAATGGTGCTTCTAATTACATTAAATTGTCTGGGCGCTACACTTTGTGACTGTCCAGTCTGTAAACGTCCAATGATGATGAGTCGTTGTTCTGTAGAGAGATTAGCCATACTTGCGCATTGAATTTTCAACTGAATTTATTCGAGGAGCGTCAATCTTTTATAGGCATTCAATAATATGGTCAGAGAGTTTTGTGTTCAGTAAGTTTTACGGGATTCTCATGAACCTGTCACGAGTTATTGTCAAAAATTGTGTTTTGACCTTGACCTCTTTCATGACCTCACGAATCATGAGGTGAGTACAATTCAGGTAACCACGGTCGGCGGCTAAGGATCAAAGAAGAACGAGAAGTTAATGACCAGGTGGACACAGTCGATAGGTTGACTGATGTCCAATCAGCGAACATCTTTTATAAAAGTAACACCAAAAAAGTTGCGTTTCTTTTTTTGAACAGTATATATATATATATATATATATATATATATATATATATATATATATATATATATATATATATATATATATATATATATATATATATATATATATATATATATATATATATATATATATATATATATATATATATTTGACTGTAGAACAAGGTGACATTACATGCAGTAATCACGGTGTTATGATTAAAATCATAACATATTCTTCGACTTCGACCAGGCTTGTTTATGGACGAGTTTGTTGATAGGGCGTTTCCTGGGTTTCTCCGGAAGTACGTCATTATCGTTTGACAATTAGAGCAGACGGCTGTTGTCGGCTTTACTTGGCAGAAGTAAGTTATATTTCGTTGCCATTCTTCAAGTGTTTATATGTGTGAACGGACGCATAAATGTCCAGCTCCGATGTGTGTGCTCTTATCCAAGAGTTATAACGTGTTATGACAGCTAGGTCGTCCATCTACTTTATGGAGTCTATGCTGGTTTGATATGTAAGGACAATTCAATGCTGTATATCAAGGAGTGAGAGAGAGTGGAAATATTTAATAAAGATTGCAGCAACATGTCTAAGACATCGTGTTCATAGTCGACTGACTAGCGACGCTTTCAAGACGGGCTAGTTGATGCCATGTTCTTACAGTAATATCTGGATGCAAGTATATTGGAGCATTGTACAAAAATAAATGTATCTTCGTTTGCATGTACAAACCGACCTTGATGAACTGTTGAAAGTTTAAATGTGCAAGTGAGTTCACACGAGTAAAGCAGAGTACGGGTGGGACCTCAACGCATAATGAATACCCTAGACGCAATAATCAAAGAGAAATAAATATAACATTTTAAAAAGGACCTGCAACATTTGGGGGTGACAAGCCGAAGGATCATCGGTCCACATCCTTCTGAGAAAAGGTGAATTTTCGTAAAAGTACAGACGTTGCCTGCTGTTCGTGCCTAGCCACAGTATTTTCAAAGATGGCGCACTTTATCGTCTGCTAGCCTGAAAAAGGGTTTGCATCGAAATTTTGCAGTGCAGTCCTGATTTGTTCCTGTCGATGAAGGAACCTATTTGAAGCACATCGTTTTGCTGCATCCTGCTGCAAGTGAAGTTACGAATTTCAAGAAAACGACAGTCCATACTGGAGTCCTATTCGTGTCAGCTGTTTCAGCGTGCTAGACCTACTGTCGGTCTATGTATTCAGTTCTCATCGTTGCTGCCAGGAACAGACTTTGGAACTTAGAAGATTTTGGGTTCTGGCAATAAGATAAGTCACGTTTTAGCTACATACAGCTTGTTTACTAGATTATTTTATTTGCCAGAATTTATTTCCTGCATGTTTCATGTTTCCATGTCGTGGTTCTATTTATAGAGTGGGTGGTTGGTCTGGGACTCGTGTCTTTGTTCATACCGCTTCGGCTGGTCGACTAAGTCATTGGCGTTCTGTAGTTTAGGCATCAGTGTAGTTCAGATTGAGGAGCCGGAGTACATTGCTGTGTGTAATACTGCGTCAATTGAAGTATACAGATCCAATTCTTGTCTAGTTGTGCAGTATTGTTAATTGTAAAGTTTGTTATTGTAGTACATTTCATTGTAAGTTTTTATTCAGTTCCTTACATTATTGTTTGTATCATTGTTGATCTTCCCTTGCTATCCTTGATTTAATAGATGTCATAAATGTTGTAAATTCGTGACGTAGTTTCATAAGTGTGGTAGAGCAACATTTTATTTATTTGTTATAATTCATATAGTTCTGCCTCAGTTGTCTGTTTGCATTTGCTTCTGTTAGCTCTAGTCACTGTATTGTGTCATCCTGTTTGTCCTTTCTTTTATTGCTCCACATTGATAACATCTATTTAACTATATACTATTGCATGCAGTTGGGATAATTTGGATTGGTGAAATAATTATTGAAAATATTATTCACAGAGTGATAACATTATATATTTACTGTATTGGTGCTATTGAAAAGCACAATAATTGTAAAACATGGCTACCTTGGATTATTTTATTAAGATTGGAAAAGATGTGGGTATTAGCTGAATTGGAAATTGAGAAATTAAGGGTACAACAAACACAGGTAAATCCAATGAATGTTGACACTGGTAGAAGGGATCATAATGCTCATGTTTAGATAAATTTACCTAAATTTTACTCTGCGATTGACGATATTTCATGCTTCCTCAGCAGATATGAGACTTATTGTCAGGAGTTTAATATTGATAAAACTACCTGGTCTAGTAGGCTTATGAACCTATTAGTGGGAGAAGCATGTACAGCAGTTTGTACCATGGATGAACAGTCTAGAAAAGACTATGATGCTGTCAAAATATTGCTACTTAAGAAGTATCAATTAGATTAAAATGGCTATAGATTGAAATTTAAATCACTACTGCCATATTTTGCAAAAGATTTTGCAGAATTTATTTCATCCATTAAGATGTACTTTACTAGATGGATTGATCTTTCTAAGATTGAAAAAACATTTGAAGGATTATCTGATTTAATTCTCAGGGATAAAGTTTTGTCTTCCATTAGTGGAGATTTCTTTCTTTTTTGCAAGAAAACCAGAAAATTTGACTATTTTCGAAACCCTTGGTAGACAAGTCCAAGTTGCACATCTTAATAAGAACCTCAGTAAAAACAATATTAAGGATTCTTTGCCAGCAGCATCTGCTAGGATAGTCAATTAAAACACACCTAGGCAGAGATCCAATAGCATTGATAAGAACTATAGGGTCAACCAGAAAATGCAGTATAGCAATAATAGAGGCAGATATAATTTTAATAAGAAATTTCAACAGCCTCAGAGATATTACAATTCTAATGATAATGGGTATTTTGGACCTCAGTCCTCTTTTAGATCCAATGATTACCAAAGTAGAGGAGGATATAATGCCAGATCAGGCAGAGGACAAAGGTCATTCCATAGGAATAATGAAAATTTTGGAAATAACAGGGTCTTATCAAAATAATAATTTTAGACAATCAAGAAACCCTGAACGTGCCAATGCTGTCGTAAATGTGAGCGACAATAATACAAGTCAAAATAATATGTCTATCGCTCATGCAAATGCTTGTAGTGTCGACCTTTCTAACAGTGCTAAATGTACTGAATGTAGTTCTCTATTTCAGCTACAGAGAGTACCAAGACTATTGTGCGGACATCCTTTGCCATGAATGTCTTCTTTTGAAAGCACAGGTTCCCTGGTGCTTGATAAGGGTTTTGTGAACAATAAATTAGTGTCACTCTTGAGAGACACAGGGTCGACAACAATTAGTGTACGTAGAGATATGGTTGATCAGTCAGATTACGCAGGAAGAGAAGTAAAGTGTATCACTTTTGCTGGCACAGTGGAATACTATCCAATAGCGGAAGTATTTTGGATACACCATATTTTACTGGAAGAGCTCTTGTATGTTTATTAAACAAACCTATCGCTGGGATTATTCTTGGGAACATCCCAGTCTTACATGAGTGTTCTAGAGAGGACATTGTAAATTGGGAGAAGAATCACTTAATAACAGCTAATGCTGTTACTACCAGAGCACAGGCTCGTGCTGAGATGGGTAATCATGTCCATGATGATATTATGTTGGAGGAAGTTTTGAATGATGTTGAAAACACTGAAGAGGTCATAGATGATGATAATAATAATAATAATAATGAGATTGAAAATATTGCTCAGATAGAAGATGATGATGATTTGCAAGTTGAACTGATTAAAAAAGAATCATTCATTCAAAGGCAAAGAGAAGATGTGTCTTTAAACAAATATTTTCATATGGCAAGATCAAATAAGGTCATGTTTGATGATAATGCAAAACATTGGTATACATTAAAGAATGATATATTAATTAGAAATTTTCAGGATGGTACATCAATAAAAAACAGTTTATGGTACCTACTTGTTATAGGCCATTTGTCTTACGACATGCACATGACATTAACATTGCCGGTCATTTGGGTATTGCTAGGACGAAACATAGAGTTTTGTTTCATTTTTGTGGCCTGGCGTGACTAAAGACGTAACATTTTTTTGTCGCACATATGTAGTGTGCCAGAGTGTTGCAACGAAAAGGCCTGCACATTACGCACCCATTCAGGCCTCTGACATTTCTTTGCGTCCATTCGCAAAGATGGCTATAGACATTATTGGTCCTATGAAAGTCACTTCAGCTAGGGGTCATAAATACGTGCTAACATGTATTGATATGTGTACACGTTGGCCCGAGCCAATTCCATTGAAAAGAGTTTCGGCTGTTGACATAGCGGATATGCTATTTTTAGTATTCAGCAGATTGGGTTTTCCCGAAAACATACAGTCGGATAATGGAACTCAACTCGTGTCTGATGCGATGAAAGAAGTAATGAAGATGTCTGGGATTGAAAGATCGCTTAGTTCATTGTATCATGCGCAATCCCAAGGTAAAATTGAAAGACTAAATAGGAGTTTGAAACAAATGCTGGATAGGATGACGGTCAAATATCCACAAGATTGGGACCGTAATTTACCTGCCATTCTTTTTGCTTACAGCGAAATTCATAACCAAAGTACGGGATTTTCTCCCTTTGAATTGGTATATGGGGCAAAGCCTCGAGGTCCAATGTCTATTTTGAAACAATTACTTATTGGTACTAGCATGAATGAGGAGGTTCAAACATATATATGGTAAATTTAAGATAAAAGATTATTGACGCATGCCAGATAGCAGTACAATCGTCAGAAAAAGCAAAATTAAAGGCTCGACTATGTTTTAATCAAAACAGAAAACTGCGCCAACTATGGCCAGGTGATGAAGCCTATGTGTTACTTCCAAACAAGGATAATAGATTGCGTGTTTCTTGGAAGGGTCCTTACACAATTGTAGACAAATTATCAGATGTTGACTATGTTGTAGATGTTAAAGGAAAGAAGAAAATTTTCCACATTAATATGTTACAACAGATCCATACTCGACCGCCACATCTGTGTCCTATCTTTGAAGCTATTGACGAATCTGTCGATCGTCGCTCATCTTTAGCTGTTATTCAGGAGGAAACTTCTGATTTTTCTGATGGTCGTGAACCAATACTATCTTTAGCTGATGTTCATTTGTTGGCTATTGAAAGTTGGAGAGATATTTCTATTGCTCCTAATCTTTCTTATGATCAGAAAGAGCAAATTTCTGACTTACTACAATCTTTTTCTGACCTGCTCACAGATGTTCCTGGGTATACGGATATCATTGAACATGATATCGTGTTAACAGATTTAAGACCTATCAAACTGAAACCTTATCTTATCCCGATTCATTTGCGATCTCTTTTAGAAGAAGAAATAAAACAAATGATTAAGTTAAACATTATTGAACCGTCTAATTCACCATATAGTTTTCCTATGGTGTTGATCAGGAAAAAAGACAAATCTATCAGAATTTGTATAGATTTTAGACTTTTAAATGCTATCACTATACAAGATGCAGAAAATTTACCTCTACTTGAATCACTTCTTGAAAAGTTAACTACTGCTACATTCTTTACTAAGTTTGACTTATCCAAAGGTTATTGGCAAGTGCCATTATCTGACAAATCTAAACCGTATACATCTTTTGCTACACCTTTAGGTTTGTTCCAGTTTAATTACATGTCTTTTAGTCTTGTGAACGCTCCTGCAACGTTTGTTTGCATGATGCGTAGACTATTTTCTGATCGTGAGGATTTGATTACCTACATAGATGATATTTGTCTGTTCCATCAGACGTGGGATGATCATGTCAACGGAATTTCAACAAGCTTCAACGTCTTTTATTTGCGTTTGAAGGGATTTTTTCACATTTATCTTCATCGTTAATCGTGTTTTGTCGTATCGCCATAATGGCCGAAAAACACACAGGATATGTTACTTATATGTGAACAGTGAACAAACTGTGTGATCAACCATAACTTTCTTACTTTTTCTGTGTTTCTAAATGGATTACCTGCACAAAGAGAGCAGTGAAACTGTATTGTGATAACAATTTATGTTACAAGCCTTACGTAAGTCGAAAATTTTTGTTCAAAATTTCAAGTTATCTTTTTTCCGTGTACATGTTATCTGTTATAACATAAACATAACATAAAATTAGCTAGAAAGGCATATGGATTTATATTGTTCATCCAATGTACTTTAATTTGATATATAATATGTTATACTTAACTCATGATTAGACACGCATTGTCAGTAAACGTAAATTATGTAGGTGTAAATTTTTGGGGCTTAAAAATAATTCCGTCCAGAGCTGAAAATAATTACGTACGGAAAGAGTTAAGATTACCTGACCCGCAACACACGGCTATTCAAGAGAATCAACAAGTCATTGGTGCAATATCGAAATTCTTGCAGTCCTAATCTTGTGGGTTGATATATTAAATGTGAATTTACAAAGGACAGGTTTCCAAAATTGTAGTGAGATGCAGAAATGGTAGGATAGACCGAATCAATGATGGTGATTCTCTTTGCGTGACATTCAATAACCAAGATAACAGGTTAGTAAAAGACCTCGATCTTGATTTTCACTTCCGCTCTTGCTTGGGTTGAGGACGCACAATCTCTCTATTTCCTGGTTATACAGATTGAGAGGACAAAGAAATGCTTGGGAAAACTGCTTGTTTGGTGGAATCTTTGACTCGATTTAATAAATATCTAAGTCGTACAAATCAAAGACAAAAATAACCAAATCAAACATCACCTATGGCACCTGAATAATACATGTACCAAACCAAATGGAAAAAAAATTAACTAAGCCGTACAGCATCACATAAGAAAAACAAAACAATTTGCTTGAGAGAAAAAGAAACAACCATTGCAAAGGAAGAAAATGAAAGAAAGAATATGGAACACGCAGTTACACAGAGTCATGACACTGACAGGACATTACTTCCACATAAGGGACATGTACACCCAGTTTGTCGGTTGACGTTGGCTGGCTTAGTTGGCAGTGTCGAATGATTTCTTAGAAGGTGACAAACAAAGTCAAATCCTAGTCACTACTCTGCTGGTGGAATCCGCTGTTACTAATGTCTACTGTCCTGAAGCTCTGACAAGAAATCTCTGTCTCTGGTCGACCACTGACAAGTAACTGGTGATGTCTGGCTAGTGGGCCAGGGAAAATTATAAATATATCCACTGAAATGCGCTTGATATCACACTAGGCTTATTCTCTAAAGCCAGATAAGATCTGTGCTCTAAGGGTCTAGCCGAAATGCTGAATGAATACTCCACTATTCTAAGGCTATAAAAATGAGCATGTATCCAGCTCACGGAGAAAAATATACGAAACGAGCACAATTGAAGAAAGCGGTTAGCTGTTGGCTGCGTGGAAGGTTGGGTACCGTGTTACACCCCCGTAATGTAGGAGTATCGTCATGGCCAATGACTTAAATGGCAGCACTGATAACGTATTGGTTTGGTGGATATTGATTATCTGCTAACGTTACTGTTGTGTTGTGGATCTGGTAATGTCTACAGTTGATACCTACATATACGCCACACAGGCAAACACTGTAGAAGTCTACTGGTAAGCGATGCACAGGTTCTCGATATAAATAGACCACGCCCACTCCGGGGCTATTTCTAAATACGTGTTAAGTTCCCTGTCACACTTGTAATATTAAGTGCGTGTGTTGGTTTAGTCGTTTACACCACAGGTACGTACACAAGAGTCATGGATGGTTGTAAACGACTGGTGACATTTCATATGGGTTTATTCACGTCACAACACATTGATGAAATACACATAGAATACCGTTCACAGCACAACACAAGATATAAATTACCACATAAGAACTGCGCACTCGGCAGCTACAATGATATCATAATACATGGCCTAGAGTACTCATATTAAACTCAGCGTTCTAAAGAATCCTCAATAACAATCCTCTCACAGGAGCTATCATGATTCATGGCCTAAAGTACTCTTATTAAACTCAGCGCTATAAAGAATCCTCAATAACAATCATCTCACAGGAGCTATCATGATTCATGGCCTAAAGTACTCTTATTAAACTCAGCGCTATAAAGAATCCTCAATAACAATCCTCTCACAGGAGCTATCATGATTCATGGCCTAAAGTACTCTTATTAAACTCAGGACTCCTCACACAGGAGATAATGGCCTTTAAAGACTGCACACTGCAGTTATAAACATTTCCACAATCATCAAAAACTGCAGTTTCATACTACGCTGTACCCACAGCGAAAAATCCGTCGACATTTTAAATTCAGCACTGTACAGGCATTTCACACTTCCCAAAAAAACACTGTCTTCCTACCCGGTCAAAACGCCCGGAACACTCTCCCTAGATAACACACTCGTCCCGCTCAAAAGCAGACACGAGAGTTCCTCACGGTCAACACAACTCAGTCAACCAATCATCTGCGGGCTAGCCGCGAGCTATTCTCACTCCGTTCAAAACATTACAGAATAAATATATCAGCGCTTTTCACGCTGTCTGTAATCTGTCTCTCGAAACTATCACGAGATACTCTCTAAATAATTCGATAGCTAACAAGCAACTAAGTGCTATAACTCAAAATCTATTTCAACTACTAACATACTCCAGTTTACTTCCCCTTACACCAGTTCTATTCTTAACATCTTACCTCACCCCCAGAGAAAAAAATTGATTCTATCAATTTTTTGACAAATACATCCCCCAAAAAATTAAAAGGACAATGAATCTCTAACATATGTGTCTAAGAATTACCTTAAGTTCAGTCACAATAAGACATCTACAAAATATAAGCATTAAGTGAAATGTAAAAATAAAGTATCCAATGTAATCAATTAAGCATACCAAAAAAATAATGCATTACAAAACCAAGTTAAGTGAATACAGCACAACTAAATAGGAAACAACCGATAGTACAAGAAAAGACAAGATCAAGCAAACGAAAAAATGATCCGTAATAAAGGTAATTATGAAATCAGAATATGAGAAAAAACAATAATATTACATTCAAACAATTTGTTATATGTAAAATAATTACAAATATCACAAGTAGCTACACTATATTAAGTTATACCATTAAAATAACAATACATAGAATGAAAGTTTAAGAAGCGAAAGAAGAAGTATACAAGGAAAATGAAGTGAAACGTAAATAAAGCACGAAATGTAAACAAAATATGAAACCATACTGAAAAGACAATAGAAAAGAAGGGATGGAATGAAGAATAATCAACAAAGACAGATAGAAAGCAAAAGGTATGAATATAGAGAACGTTGATAAAAATATATACTAATAACAATTTAGATCAACAACGTATTTCAAAATACATACAAACACGATCGAAAAGCACAAAACAAAATAACAAAGTATTCCTATACTAATACTACAAAAATAGTTTATAACTAAACCAAACATAATCAGTAATTTAAACAAGTTATACAAGTTATACATAATCAACAATAAATTATCGACACCACACAAAAAAGTGATAGCATTGCTATAAGACCAACGCATAGAAAAACACACTATTACCAAAATACAAGTTTGCAAATACATGAAAACAACGTAATGTATGTTAAGCAAGTGCTTAAATCAGATCTCTAGATTTCTCAATCAAATAACAATATCAGCAACCGCTGTTAATTTTCTCTATACAGTTCAATTTAAACTTTTAAATATTTCCGGCTGACAATCACGTTCAGCTTAGCTACAGTGTTATTCAGTTATAAATTTATATCTATCTCCACCTGATATATTAAAAGTAACTATTGTAACATTCCAACTAATGAGTATGTGCATAGGGCTGGCAAACTCATCATGTACAAAACTATTCTAACCAACACATCTGTAAAACCAAACCCAAAAAAAAACTTCAAGTTCTACACCAGAGTATAAAAAATAGGCATAAGTTTGTAACCAGTAAGGTTAAATATAAATCTGCTCATTGCATTCATGAATAGTAAACAACACGTCACTACCATCTAACACACTACATATTATCCAAAACACAATAGTATAAAAATAGCATCGAAATGAACTAATTTATAATTAAAACAGTCATACATATAAAAAAAACAATAGACATCAAATGATGCGTAAAGATGATGATCATAATATAACAACCTATAATGATCTATGCAATAGAATACATTAACATCTACTGTCCTAATAAACAAACAAAACAAAAATCAAACGCAAACAAAAATCTCCATAGGTCTTGCCGACATCTCATAAACACTAGGGGTAAAACGTCGAATCATGGTTAGCACGCTGATATGTTCTGCTTGAGAAAACACTCGCTCGGGCACAATGTTGACCTATATTCTTGCCGCTACCGTAAACAGCCGTTAACGTAAACAGGAGCGCTGACCCATATCAAGAAGTCGCCTCTGTTCAAAAAATACAAATGAAAATTCCATTTTAATGAATGGTGAAATTTACTACGAACAACGGAGAGGTTAAACAAACAATTACCCCGCACTGTGGTCCGTGTGGTAATCTGGTCACCCCACGATGTCATCGACTCTTCGTTTAAGTTCACAACAACGTGCTGCTCTTTCAAAATCAGAAACATAACAAGCAGTAGTATTTGTGACATCATTATCATTGCTACTTTGCTTAATAACAATGCTTCTAGGCTCATGTCGAGCAAAATTAGCATAATTGCACTTATTCGTCGTTTGATCAAAATATTTATCATCATTTCTTCCTTGTTTGAGACTATTATTATTTCTATAATCACAGTCAGACTTGTTATGATTAACGTTTCTACTCCGCACAAAAAATCTGTCAGAAAAATTATTGCACGATTGAAAACTCTTCTTGTATTTGTCTGTACCATTATTTTCAAAATTCTGAGAATTAAACTGTTGAGATACATTAACTTGTCTCTTATCTCTCTGAGAAGGAAAATTATTATCATATGAATTTCCTTGGTACTTTCTAACCTTAGAAACATCTCTCCTACAAAAACTCTTTCCATTCTTTTCTTTGACAATATGCTTGTTTGCAGTATCATCTGCAGATCTATAAGTATCTTTATCGTTACGCCTATAATGGGTTTCATCCTTGGAACCACTACTTATAACTTTATCCCTTGTTATCATCTTATGAGAACTCCAAAATCAGTTACTCGTTTAATCTTTGGGCTTTTAGCTTGAAATCTATCAGGACTGACTGTTACCTTATCATTCTCTCTATTACACTTCCGCCAAGATTCGTTGCTATTGGAAGCAGAATCAAAAGACCTTCGAAAGTTATATTTTCCTCGAAAAGATATTTGTCTATCACATCTAACCTTTCTATCCGCAAAGATTGTATCGGGCTGGATCTTTGCTTTTTTTTCTTGTTGGTAAACACCCTTCTGTCTAGCATTGTCCACATTTACAGAAGACCATATTCCGCTGTTTAAAATAACATCGAGTAGACCCTCTACCCTTTTTGTACTTTCTGCAATTTCAACATTTTTTTGTGAAATTTCTTCACTTAATTTCCTATTTAATTTGTCAAATGTCAAAAACTTTACTTCTCTCCTCTGTTAATAATCTCTCAATCTTAATCATCTCCTCTCTCTCAGTCGTTAACTCTTCTAATCTCTCTTTTCCATCCATTTCTTTATTTGCATCAATTCGTCGTGCCTCAATTTGACTATCATCATTATCCATAAGTACATCATCTTTCTTCGGAAATTCTGTATACTTTTCTTTCATTTGGTGACTAAAATTCGCATTGTCACTTAACAGCCTAATAAATGTTTCATTACATAATTTCTCACATTTCTTGGCCTGAACTTTCAATTTCTCATGTATCTCTTTCTTTTTTTTTAACTTCTCGAGTGAGATTACCCACTTCATCATCTTTGTCTTTCACCCGAATTTCCAACTCTTTGTTCTTGTTCAATGCTGCATTTAACGCCGCATGTACTTTAGTAAGTTCCGTGTTTGACTTATCTAACTCATTTTCGAGTTTAGAGACTGTTTCGTGTAGTTTACTCACTTCAGTAGTAACTTTTAAACATTGTCCCTTTCCCGTAGGGCACTCTGTTTGTTGACTTTTATTTGTTTCTCACTTCCTAATTCCTTTTTCTGCTCATCAGGAATACCGTTGTGGATCATTTTGAATATATTTTGCATTATCTGTCCGTGTTCAAGTTCAATATACTGTTGTAAAAACACACGAAGGTGCTGTAGCAAATCAATCAAATCCTTAGCCATTATTGAATTACAAAGAAGCTTAAAGTTATGTTCAGCAAATAACTTTAGGGATACTGACACATTAACCAACAAATCGTCCATGATCCATACTCCAAGTCTTGGACCTCTCAATCCCTTTTCATCTCTACCTATTAACAATGCACTCTCCAACATAGGCCTTATATCTGCAGGATTATTATCAAAATCCATGGTGATTTAATCACTCAGTTAACTATATATCTATATCAGTATAATTATTAATGTCGCAAGTTTATGTTTCAAGAAGTTCTGACAATTACCCTTCCATTTCACACAGTTCAGTATGTATACCAAAAATATTATTCATAACTTTGTATCATCAATTCCTCTTCCATCTGAGGGAAGTCAACATATATCATACAACCATCAATACTTAGCATCAATACTAAATCCTAATAATATGTCTATATAGAATTAGACAACAAAAACAACAGATTTCAACAGTATAGGAGATGCAAAGCACAGGAAGGCTCGTTGACATAGTTAAGGCGACACAGTTCACACCACAAACATAACTACTTATCTTGAATGAAAACTCTTCTGTTCCTTTCCGTTAACACCCTGGATATCACAAAGTTCAATGGTAAAACAATCGACAACAGAAAGGCATTGGAACTTGACACCTTGATTCCGCTCAGGTCCTCGATTCAGCACGCTACGTGCTAACACACCGCACAGGAAAGCAGGAAATGGGTCACCGTCTGTCAATTTCGTTGAAAGAAGGTACACCACTCGTTCATACTGCCAGATGATTACTTGTACTGGTATACAGACGCCACTGTATATCATGACATCTCATAATCTTGAGTAATAAATTTCTTGACTTGCGAGTTGCGCCTTGCGACTTGAGTTAACAGTTCCCAGTTTAACTGATACTGAATAAGTTTTCCCTGGGCCTGGATACAGCTCTCAAATGTGATGTCTGTCTTTCATATACTAACGCCACTCAGGCTACACGCTAACACTTGTGAATTAATATCACGCGAATTTCGCGGGTGTCTGATCCTATAAAACTAGCACACCACTGTTACACCCCCCTAATGTAGGAGTATCGTCATGGCCAATGACTTAAATGGCAGCACTGATAACGTATTGGTTTGGTGGATATTGATTATCTGCTAACGTTACTGTTGTGTTGTGGATCTGGTAATGTCTACAGTTGATACCTACATATACGCCACACAGGCAAACACTGTAGAAGTCTACTGGTAAGCGATGCACAGGTTCTCGATACAAATAGACCACGCCCACTCCGGGGCTATTTCTAAATACGTGTTAAGTTCCCTGTCACACTTGTAATATTAAGTGCGTGTGTTGGTTTAGTCGTTTACACCACAGGTACGTACACAAGAGTCATGGATGGTTGTAAACGACTGGTGACATTTCATATGGGTTTATTCACGTCACAACACATTGATGAAATACACATAGAATACCGTTCACAGCACAACACAAGATATAAATTACCACATAAGAACTGCGCACTCGGCAGCTACAATGATATCATAATACATGGCCTAGAGTACTCATATTAAACTCAGCGTTCTAAAGAATCCTCAATAACAATCCTCTCACAGGAGCTATCATGATTCATGGCCTAAAGTACTCTTATTAAACTCAGCGCTATAAAGAATCCTCAATAACAATCCTCTCACAGGAGCTATCATGATTCATGGCCTAAAGTACTCTTATTAAACTCAGCGCTATAAAGAATCCTCAATAACAATCCTCTCACAGGAGCTATCATGATTCATGGCCTAAAGTACTCTTATTAAACTCAGCGCTATAAAGAATCCTCAATAACAATCCTCTCACAGGAGCTATCATGATTCATGGCCTAAAGTACTCTTATTAAACTCAGCGCTATAAAGAATCCTCAATAACAATCCTCTCACAGGAGCTATCATGATTCATGGCCTAAAGTACTCTTATTAAACTCAGCGCTATAAAGAATCCTCAATAACAATCCTCTCTATAAAGAATCCTCAATAACAATCCTCTCACAGGAGCTATCATGATTCATGGCCTAAAGTACTCTTATTAAACTCAGCGCTATAAAGAATCCTCAATAACAATCCTCTCACAGGAGCTATCATGATTCATGGCCTAAAGTACTCTTATTAAACTCAGCGCTATAAAGAATCCTCAATAACAATCCTCTCACAGGAGCTATCATGATTCATGGCCTAAAGTACTCTTATTAAACTCAGGACTCCTCACACAGGAGATAATGGCCTTTAAAGACTGCACACTGCAGTTATAAACATTTCCACAATCATCAAAAACTGCAGTTTCATACTACGCTGTACCCACAGCGAAAAATCCGTCGACATTTTAAATTCAGCACTGTACAGGCATTTCACACTTCCCAAAAAAACACTGTCTTCCTACCCGGTCAAAACGCCCGGAACACTCTCCCTAGATAACACACTCGTCCCGCTCAAAAGCAGACACGAGAGTTCCTCACGGTCAACACAACTCAGTCAACCAATCATCTGCGGGCTAGCCGCGAGCTATTCTCACTCCGTTCAAAACATTACAGAATAAATATATCAGCGCTTTTCACGCTGTCTGTAATCTGTCTCTCGAAACTATCACGAGATACTCTCTAAATAATTCGATAGCTAACAAGCAACTAAGTGCTATAACTCAAAATCTATTTCAACTACTAACATACTCCAGTTTACTTCCCCTTACACCAGTTCTATTCTTAACATACCGCTTGTTTGTGATTCCTTTTATCCGTACATGAAAGGCGATGCTAGTTGTTTTGGACTAGCAGCAATGTTTCCGGCTGTCGTCTGAAAATAGACATACACACATACACATGATTAACCAGTTAGCAAGTTATAACAATTATTATCTGTATACATATATATAAACGCTCAACTCCCAGCTCCTCTTTTTTCACAGTACAAATACACCCTCTTTCAGGCTTCCAGATGGCAGAGCAGTACTATGGCCCGACATAACTGCGTAAATGAGTTTGCATACCGCTCGAGCTTGTCTACTTCTTGCCTATCTCTCTAAATGAGAGACTGGAACTCTTTTATTCTGTCGCATCGGGGGAAGCGGAGTTTCCAACGCCTTTGTCACGGGCCAATTTCGTCGCTATTAGTGCCCACCTGCACAATATACGAGACACTTCACAAGCATAGTTGGGAAACATTTTTGGCATATAAGGAAGTTCTGAAATCCATCCTTTACTTGCAGCAAGGAAAACCCGACACGCGAAGTGGATTACTATAATCTAATTATACAGTTGCCTACAACCTCAGACACTTACAGATTTTCCTCGGACACTTTCACTGAGAGATATTTCAACAGGATACATTTTCTGCTTTGGGGTAAGCAACACTCAGTTAATTAGTAGTTTTAATTTGGTATATCATATTACTAATTTATTTTAACTGATCTAGAAAGATTATATCCATAAATTAATAAGTGAAGTGTCTTTTTTTGGCCAAGCTATTTAATCGCAGGATGTAAATACTCTCTCAGAAGGGAAACATCATAAAGTTATGTGAGATAAATTCATAAATAAATAATACTTTTGGTCTTTTCAGGTCTTGTTAAAGTGAAGGAGTTGTATTTTTGGTGGCGGACCTCTAACAAACAAACAAAAAGGGCCTTGTATAATCGAAATGTTTCGACATGTAAGTGTTATATTGAGTAAGATCGTTGAATTTAGCTTGTCAAATCCTCAATCAACTCTTGGCTTCTGAACGCCCCCAGACGCTCAATTTCACTTATCGCCCCTTTGGATCCTCCCAACATCCACCAAGGGTGTAGTACCGCCCACTTTTGGTACCATTACAGTATATAATTGTCGATTAGGGTTATCGTTTGCCTGAATCACTGCTCTTGCAGAAAATATTGCGAAAAGTGCCTCTGTATTTACTGCTCATATGATAGTATATACAAATATTAGTAGACGAATTGATAGATTCGAAAATAAATCCTAATGCACCGATCACTGTTCCTATGTTCACGTATTTACCACCTATAACCAGATTTGGTTCAAACGCCACGGCCAACATAATGATGGTGCAAGGAACAAAGCAGCAAATGAAGAGTGTGGAAATCATTACAACCATTTTGGCCACATTTTGGTTACGGATTGAAACGTCATCGGCAATTGTAGAGATTTTACGCCATTTTGTTCTCTTCTGGAGATTAATAACCAGTATTACTGTACAGCTAATATTAACGATAAAGGCAGCGATCGGCAAGAAGAAACTATTGATCATAAAAGTTATTCCCTGAACAGTGTCTCGATCTTGAGTTACCACAAGACCAAAAATAGTTTTGTTTCTCTCATAAGAAAATTTCGTGTCCAGCCGGTTAACAAAGTACAGTGGCGCGTCACTTGATAGGAGGATTATGAAAACGGAGACGATGATGATCTTCACTCTTGGTGGCGTGATGAAGTTTTTTACCTTTAGAAAGAAACAAACCAGAGAACGGCATTTAGAAGTGTGGATATGCTTGGAGTTGTAACTGAAAAGGGAAGAATATCAACATGACACACTAACGGATTATGCATGTAACGAAAGTTAATTATCTGTATTTTGATAAATGTGAAGCTAAAACAAGGACATATGTTACGTGCTGTAACTAACGTTATAACAAGAAATGTCAACGACAACGTGCAACGATACAGTTGCAGCTAAGATACATGTCCTCAGCAACAGCACCTCACCGAGGTAGCCTAAAAAAAAGATTGGACGTAAACGTGCTGAGAAATGAAACAAAATATAAAACTGCTACTACTTAGTAGTTCCTCTTCTGCCTTGGGATGTAGAGCTTCACCAGAGATAGCGCCATGATATCATTTCATATGTCATCCTTTAGGGCTGGTTCCAATCTCGCCCTCGATTCCTCAGAGATGGTCTTATGTTTTGTCCTCCCAGTGAAGTATGGGTAGTCGTAGAGGTCTAGATCACTGGCTCTTGGTTTCACGTATTTGGCGCAATGATGTCGATTCTGAACCAAAATACAATAACCTAGCATAAACCCATTATCATATGAACGTATATATATATATATATATTATATATATATATATATATATATATATATATATATATATATATATATATATATATATATATATATATATATATATATATATATATATATATAAGTGTGTGTGATAGGGTGGGCGAGATGATAATGATGCTGTTGTGATATGTGATCACTCTCTTGCACACTCTCAACCGACCCGATCAACAATAAAACTGATTCTAAGGCAGGGGCTGTATTTATTCATACAGCCATGTCAGTGACCATAACCCACAAAGCAAACTAATGAACAAGCATTAAACCAGTAAGCAAACAAACAAAACACCCAGCCAGTGCTCAACTGCTAATCTGAAACGCAAACAAAGCACAGACTAGTTAAAATCATAATAGTTAAATAATGAGAAACGATACTCTCACCTGCCAAACAGTCTTTCCACGCCACCTGACACACTCGACTATCACACACACACACACTCACTCATGCATGTCGTCCAATGAGACTAGTATGGTGTTGTGCATGAGGCTGGCAATCTCACCATCTAACACAGATTGCGACCGAAACCACTATTGCACGAGCATATGAATACTTTGTGAGGGTTTCATGTGGATGCCAGCCATATTGGTGGCCCCATGCTCCATAAGGAGCGAGAAGAGGGATAATTTGTTCCCAAGGGGACCCACGTGCTCTCAAATTATCCGACACATAACAATAACTAGATAATAATGAAAGATGCATAAAATAATATTAATCGATATGTACAACGAATACTCTCATTAATGAGCATAAACCACCACCTCGCAACTGATCCATCTCAACATCCGTCCCTGCGCTCTAAAGCATGTTGTACATGCCGACTGATGAGATTGGGAACTCATCATATAAAACACATTGTTACAGAAACAAACCACTGCCATAGCATATAAATGCTTCGTCCACGCTTCTGTCGGATTCACCCGCACTGGTGTCGCCCTGCTCCGCAAGGAGCAAACAGGAACGTTTATGTCTCAAATGTGCTCCACGCACCAAAAGTAGGGGTATCATATTTACAATGCATATTAATGACTAGAACTAAAAACCTCACTAGGCCTATAACACGTGGCTGCCATCTTGCGAAGACAGCATACAGCACGCTAACAACCCAGGTAAGCTGCGTGGTTGTACATTCTATAGTAACCTTACATTATAATACTAAATATTATATAATTAATGGCTTAGCAAAGCTATTTAAAGCAGTACCGATAACCAATAGAGATTTTACATTGTATAAAGGACTATGAAACTAAGAAAGCTAACACCAATTAGCTATAGCCGATCTTACTAATACTCGTACTTACACCACATTATCAGTCTAACATTACTGAAGAAGCACAGGGCTTATCTAGTAAGCTGTAACATATTAATAAATTACAGCACTCATCACA
Organism: Oreohelix idahoensis; assembly: GCA_024509875.1. Classification (NCBI taxonomy): domain Eukaryota; kingdom Metazoa; phylum Mollusca; class Gastropoda; order Stylommatophora; family Oreohelicidae; genus Oreohelix; species Oreohelix idahoensis. Next base: position 239,734 of record JAMPIV010014635.1, on the reverse strand, counting down.
CTAAAATAAACTATTTTGGCATCAGCACCGTAGTTAATAAATATAACAATCTAAATCGCGCCACAATTAAATATTATTCAAACCGACGTGTCGGATTTACATAAGATCATTGAAGGTTTCCTTAACCCCAAACAATATGCAAATACTTAACCATTAATTTCATTTACACAAATGTAATAACCGAATATGTCAGTTCTCGTACCGGCCACGTGTTATATTTCCTGAACATGGACCATCTGCTCCAGCTATGCCATGTCTGAATAAATTTAGATCTGAAACCAACCGCACGCGAAATATAAATAACATTGACTTAAGCATATAATTATTTACAATACTACGGCACAAAGATGGTGATCCTATATCCTTTCTAACACTATAAAGACTTGAGAATGTTGGAGAATAATATTATATCTACTCACAAATTTAAGGCATGTTCTTGCTTCAACTAGACTTCAGCATTTCTCTCTCCACGACAGGCGATCAGAATGATAAAGAATTTAAACTGATGCGATAGCCTGGGCGCTTCTCTTCTCTGATTGGCTGCTATCCGTAAGCGATATGACTAATGTTCTATTTTTAGATCCTGACTGAGTAACAATAAAATGGCTGCCAAATCGCTATGTTGTTGTAAATAGGTAGAGAACGACAGACAAAATGGCGATGACAAGATGGTGCTGTCCCATATGTATATATATATATATATTAAGGGAGGCTAGGCTGCTGAGCAGCACCTATAGGTTTGCCAAGAGTGCAATAAAGTCGAGTATGTTCAACAAAAATAATAACAAAAACCTATTTCCCATTCATTTGCCCCACCGTCACACAAGCACATTGACATATCAGCGTGTTCTGGTTATCAAAAAGAAGTATATTTAAAATTAGTTCTATATAGTTTTAAGGCATGTAATGGCTTTCCTTCACTTGGATTTTGGCATTTTTTAATTGCCTCCATCAGTCAACATTTGATGTTTACAGACTTACCTGAAAGCCTTCATGGAAGATTTTAGGCGATGCTTTTTTTTAGAATAAATTTGAACATCAATCTCCTGTTTTACTATTGCTAACCTTTAAGGGCGCTACTATACACAGACATCTCTCCAGCGTGATTATGGCGGTGATCCAGCTGGACACTCTCAGGAAGGCAAAGTGCGGCATACCAACTGTAACGTAAAGAACGTCTAACGGGTCGAAAGGCACATCTGCTGCACTGGCCGAAAGCGTAAAATAGCTATTTATCGCAACCAGCGTTATGAGAGACCCCAGGTCAGAGACTGCCAGGCCTAAACATTGATAAATTAACAGCGTTTTACTTGTTAACATTACCCACGAGTAGACTGAGCAGTGAAATGATAAATTTGCATGTTAAATGTAACTTACAACAGCTTTTTATAACATATTTTATTGTTCTTTAGTAGTTGTTGTAGTAAAGATAGTGTATGCTTACCATTTCAAACCTTCAGTTCATTCTCCCGATCACTGGATTTCTTTGAAACTTAATGCTATAAGCTTACACACAATGTATTGGTTTACAGTTGCCTGGGTTACTTCTCAAAGGTTCTGTAATTCTGTGTTGCTCAATATACGAGTATATCATTCTAATCGTAATAAACTAGTGTATCTGTGTAATACATTTATTTTTACTACTGTTCTTTTGTTTGCCTTTTTTATGCACCAAATTCTGAAGACTGTGTTTGCATAATTAATGTCCAAACTCTTCTGGCTCCGATGGTCGGTTCTAAACTGAGTTGTTTACTTGTTCAAGTGTATCTACACAAAGACATTTTAAAACTGCGTTACTTCACATCTTACCCAGTAGACTGATGTTAATCGGTTCCTTGTAGCCCTGCTTCCCAAAGCAGATGATGTTGATGATATTGGTTGCAATGCCAAAAACATTAATTATCTGGCAAACCCCAGTGATGACAATCCATTTAAAAATTAGTACTACTGAATCACTGATACCAGGCGTGTTCTGGTCAGGGACATCCGAAATCGTCAGTGTTTCTGACATCTCAGGTTCATTCATTCTATAAAGTCTAACCTGTGTAGAAAATATAAATCAAGGCAAACAAATACACATATAAACAAAATTAAAATAACAAACAAAAAACCAGATTGTACTAAAAACTAGTTACTCTTGTGCCTGAAATGATGTACATACTTATTATACGAGGTATTATTAACCTTTTCAACCGAGGTAAATGTAAACATATTCCAACTATATTGGTAACATTTTCAACTAAAGTTAAATATCAAACTATTCATTCTAAATGTAAAGACAGTTTTTCGCCCACTGGGATTAATATTAACTCTCAGTGGCGGTAAAAGTTCTGAGGTAGATGGGAGGTAGATGGGATGGTGGAATGAAAAGAGGGGGGCACATAAGTATGTGACGAAACGAGGCGACCTCTATCGATCTTTGGTTCTCTCCGGCAGTATCGGTACATTTGTGGTACTGATTTTTATTAGGTGCTATCAATTATCGCACTTTTCTGTCTTTCTTTCTTTCTTTCTTTATTTGTCTGCTACGTAGCAGATATGTGATTTTATCAAATCACCCTGTAGGTGATAACTATCACAGTTGTGACACTCCTTGCAAATATGTCACCGGTTTGTTACCTGGTCATCCCAGCCTATGAAGATAGTCGCCGGCCCGTTTAGATTGAACCGCTGATAAAACGACATTGCCGTCTGTGTGACATGGGTGTGCAGACAAATGTGATGTAATTGCTTCCGGTTTTTGGTTAAAAATTAATCATGGATTTATTACATTTTAGACAATATGAGTCTACAAATATGTTTGTAAGAGTGTATACAACGCATCAGATGTCCATATACGGTAATACGTGATCTTTGCAGGCACGCACCTTATTTCACGTGGGACTTTTTTGAAATATCACAGCCTATCCTGCAGGATTTGAAATGATTGGATCTTTCTGATTAGATTCATAACATCACTGGAGGGAATATAGGCTGACAATTGCACAGTTTTTTTTTCTTTGTGATTTGCACGCTCGCCAAGACATCAGACCTTCGCCAGAGGAAGAACTAGATTCCTAATTGTAATCTGGACATTTTATTGGAGAACCAGATAAGACTTATAAAGCACAGGAAATCTCTTTCAAATTTTAATAAGGAATAACCTGGACTAGGAAACTGAAGAAACACGAAGTCAGAAGGGCAATCTATGTTAAAATTAAAAGAAATCCCAGACACGTGTTGTAAGAGAACGATTAGTCTCTTTTATTCATCTGTGCAACAAGTCTGTAGCCAGGATTGGCGTAAGTTGGATTTACATTTCATATTTTATTACTAACATGTAAACTAACATATATATGTATATATTACCATGTGAATTTTATTGTGTGAAACTCGCTATTGGATGTCAAATTCATTTGGGACTGGCAACCTCAGCGTATAGAATGATGATTCATAAACCGCAACTGCACGGGCTGGTGATTGCTTTATTGATAGTTTCGTAAAGAGAACTACCTGCCTGTTCATGGGCCATATGGAGCATCAGATATGGCAACAATACTCCGGTCCTTTCCCCGGGTTTTACCGCAGATATATCGATGATGGCATAGGTCTCACAGATATGTCTGAGACTGATTTATATCGCTTCATCGACTTTGTCAACCACTTCCACCCCACCATCAAGTTCACCTCCCTTGTCTCCACAGTATCTGTCAACTTCCTTGACATTACTATTTCTATCACGCCCTCCGGCCTTAATACCTCAGTATACTACAAGCCGACAGATGCCCACAGCTACCTCCTGTATACCTCTTCTCATCCTCGGGCCTGTCGTGACTCCCTTCCTTTTTTCACAACTTCTCCGCCTCCGCCGTTTGTGCCAAGACGACGATGACTTCCACTTCCGAGCAAATGAGATGTTGGATTTCTTCCGTAGCAGACTTTATCCGGAACATGTTCTCACCTCTGCTCTCCAACGTGTGCTCCCCATCTCTCGTCAGGAGGCCCTCATACCTCACTATAAATCCACTTCAGATAGAGTCAAATTAATCTTGACCCATCACCCTCACAGCACTGCTGTCCAACGGATCCTTTTCCGCCACCTCCCTATCCTCCAAGCAGAGCCTGCGACCCAAGCAGTATTCGGTGAAGCACCTTTGGTGGCATATAGACGCGACAAGAACTTGAAGGATCTTCTTGTTCACAGCCGTCTCCCAAAGGAGAAGGCCACTCACTTTGGCACACTACCCTGTGGTCGGACACGATGCAACACGTGCAAGTATGTCATCTCAACCCAGAAGGTGTCCTTTCCTAAGGCTACGTACACCATCACTAGTAGCTTCACGTGTGAATCGCGTAATGTCATTTATACGATCATATGTAAACGTTGCTGCAAAACCTATATTGGCCAAACAGGCAAACGACTTGGGGACAGATTCAGCCAGCACTTAAATGACATCTCTCAGCAAAAGTCCACACCAGTTGCCACACACTTCAATAGTCCTGACCACCAGGGTCCCATCGACATCCAGGTCACTGCGATCCGATCCTGCTCCTCTGACACTGCCAGCCGAGAACAGCTTGAGAACCGTCTTATCCACCGCATGGGGTGTCTAAAACTAGCCGGTCTCAACACTTTCCACACCTTTGTCTGAGGTCACCCTTTCCTCTCTTGCTCTATTTGGACTCTTTCCACTCTTATCCTATTCTTCTATTTTTATGCCATCCTCCATAATATGTATGGATGTACACGTTTTCTAATTTGTCTTGATTTTTTATTTCATATTCATTTCTCTCCTACTTATTCTGTCCTCTTCTATTTCCAGTCCCCACTTTTATTATATTTGGGTAGTTTTTTGTTCAGCTTCGTTTTTTTAGTTTTTAGCTTCTTAGTATGTACTGTGTACTTCCGGGCTCAGAAGTCACTTCCTTTTCAGCCATGCTTCGCTTTCAGGGAAGTACCTAGATTTTATTTTTATTATTATTATTATTTTTATTTATTTTTATATTTCTTTAAGTTCTTATGTCTCCTATCTAGCCTTCACTTTCTTTCTTTTCCTGACGAAGGCCTTGTGGCCGTAACGTAGACTACTTTCTTTGTCTTTTGTCCTCGTAAGACGAATCACCTTTTTTCGATTTTTTTTCAAACCCACCCATTGTAAAGAGAACTAAAAGCATAAAGTAGTTCCAGGTTCCCTATGGAGCAGGGAGAGAAAGATGAAAAGAAATGATGTCCATTCTAAGCATAAGACTTACATTTTCAAAGCAGTGTAAATGTCTCTATAAACATATTCACTTTAAAATTAATGTATGGTTTCAAGCTTTAAACCAGTGTAAATGTCCATGGGAAAATATTAATTTTAAATTAATAGAAGTTTCAAACTTTTCCACAAGTGTAAATGTACAAATGAAACACGAATTAATTTATATTGTGAAACTTTTTAAACAGTGGAGATGTAAATGTAAAACATATTATATCTGTACGTTTAACCTTTCTCATTTAAATGCAATGTAAAGCTAAAGCTATTCAGTTTAAATGTAAAGGAAGTTTTATCCCGAGGGATTAAATTTAATTCTCATCGAGGGTAAACTCTGAGTTAACTCGAATGGTGAAATAGAAGAGGGGGGATACATAACTATGTCGGAGAACGCCATACCCAGAAGAGCGTTCTTTTCTATTCTTCTGTCACAGTTATTGGTGGTGTGGATTTATAATAACAAATAAAGGCTCGTTCTTCCAAGAGTATCACCACACAACAATGGCTGACATAAGAAATAAACGCCTTTAACAGGTACTTCCCGTTAATACTTTATACACACAATAAGGCCTCACACGGCCGTCACAGTCATCAAAAACAATAATGAAATACCACTGCAAATTTGTCTTAGCAGCTTTAACTATTATGCGAATTATACCAAAATCAAGGCTATTAATATCGCTCACCTGAGCGGAAAAAACCTTGGCAATGACACACTCAAATCATCGACATCCTGTTAAACTATGGCCTGTAGATATTACACTCTAGACTCCTATACTGCTCTAGAATTACCACGTAATTATCACCATCAGAAAATATGGCAGGCACTCAGTTTACAGTCCTCACTATAAATCACACAGCGAACTCGCTGGCATAAGGGAAAAATAGGAACTCCTTCCTGGACGAAGGCTAGTGCATCGGTGGCGTTATAAGTTTATAATATTCAATCGAATATTGTGCCCGTTTTCACACTGTGTCTAGGTTTATATATCATAGGTCCACAAAGTTCAGGACAGCCACAATAGTTCGTTAACGATAACTTCTATAACTCGAAGATTCCACACAACGATCAATATAACAGCTGGATACTTTAGTGACATTCCATTATTTAATCACATAGACAGTACATCATTACACGGCATTCATTACAAGGCATGACAAGTTAGGTAGATTCAGCAACTTCCATAATCCGTAGGTCCATATAAACATTACCTCATTCCTCTTCCTACCTTTAGTTGTATTTAATAAACATTAATATGTTTCAAGACACTTCTCTTTTAACATTTACCATATTTCTACCATTTGGTAGAAAACACACACACAAGCCGCCCATTCAGGGTCAATACACGCTCGTCCATCTTTTTTCCCAAAACTGCTCACGTCATGTGCGCAATACACATATCGACAAATCACTATCGTGCAGCGCTCATCAGCACCAAAATCCTATTTATCTTCTGGCAGGTGGCGTGCAAAGCCAGCGCCACATTACCCCCCCCCCCCCCCTCGAACAACTGAAAACATAGTTTTCAGACAGGCAAATATAATATGGAGCGAGATTAAATCATTAAGATCATCACTTATTATTACCAATCAAACAATTAAATGGTATCTATCTAGATTTAAAGGAAAAAAAATAATGTCAGTAATAACAATATGAATAAATAAGTAATTATTGTCCAATAAGTTTTATCATCACAGATAACAATCTGGTCTGTGTTCGCATAGTAATCCAACTGTCCACAGTGGCCATTGTTACAAAGCCTATACACTATCAACCTTGTTGCATGTGAAATATGGACAGCAAGAAACATATCCGTATTCGCGTTATTCCATAACTCTAGAGAGAGTGTCTGCAAGAACGTTGTCCTTTCCTGCTATTGGTAGAAAGTCAAAATCATACCCTTGCATTTGTAGCGCCCATCGGGTGAGACGTGCATTAGTCGATTTAAAAGTCTGTAAATATGTGATTGTCTTTTGATCAGTGTATAATTTAAAATGCGTACCCACCAAGAACTTCTGTAGTTTATGTAATGTCCATACCAATGACAATAGTTCCCTTTCCACAATTGGATATCTGGATTCTGTCTCTGAAAGTTTTCTGCTGAGGTAGAATATCGGGTGGCACTCGCCATCAAAGGTCTGCATTAAACATCCCCCGATTACTTTCAGAGATGCGTCTGTAACAACTAGAAAAGGTCGTCGTAAGTCTGGTAGTCTTAGTATTGGACTTTTTGAAAATTGTGTTTTGATGTTCTGTAAGGCATGGTCACACTCTTTGTTCCATATTATTTTGTCAGGCATATCCTTTTTTGTCAGGGCAGATAGAACAGAAGTTAAAAGGGAAAATCGTGGTATAAACCTGTGGTAAAAGTTTATGAGTCCCAGCAAACTACGAACTTGTTTCTTAGTAGTTGGTATGGCAAGATCTAGTACCCTTTTTAGTGTAGACTCATCAGGTTGTATTGTATGTCGGCCAATCTTATGACCCAGAAATGAAATCTCACCAAACCCAATTTCGACTTTGGAAGGTCGAGCTGTGAGGTTATGTACTTTGAGAGTTTGGAGCAAAGATTGTATTCCAGCGATATGCTCTTCCCAAGTTTCATGGAAAATGCAAATATCGTCCATATACGAAATGAGATCCGTGCGATTACCTAAAACGCGACGCATCATGCGTACAAATGTCGCTGGGGCATTCCGTAAACCAAAACACATGACATTGTACTTAAACAATCCACGAGAAGTGGCAAAAGCAGTCAAAGAATTTGACACCTCAGCCAGAGGAATCTGCCAGTAACCTTTAGATAGGTCAAACTTGCTGAAGAAAGTGGCGGATGATAGGCGTGGCAACAAATCCTCCAGCAAAGGCATTGGTTCAGAATCGGATATGGTCACCTTGTTAAGGCGACGAAAGTCAATACAAATACGAATTGACTTGTCTTTCTTTCGTACTGGCACCATAGGAAAACAGAAAGGTGAATCAGACGGTGAAATAATACCCAGTTTTAACATACCATCTACCTCACTTTCCACGTGATCTCTAACATGTAGAGGAACGGCGTATGGTTGTAATGAAATCGGGGTGTAATCTGACGATTTGATTTCGTGCGTGATAATGTTGGTATGTCCTGGAAGATCAGACAAAACATCCTGAAAGGATACCAACATTGAACGAATTTGATCCCCATGATCTGCAGGTAAATCAGTACAAATTATAACATCATTCCATGTTTCCGAAGACTTAATAGGTGCTACCGGAAACGTGAAAGGTACATCAGCGAAATTGGTTTGTACCTCATCCACCAACGCGATAGATGCATGATGGGTAGGTTGGTTCATGGTAGCATCACAAATGAATTGTAACTGAGGAGGACGAGTGATGTATGGTAGGAGCATGTTAACATGGAATGTTTTTTGTTTACCCCGCATATTGATGACGTAGTCCACGTCCGTTCTCTTTGCAACAACTTTAAACGGACCTTGCCATGTTACTAACAAGTGATCTACTTTGAGTGGCAAGAGAACAAAAACATCGTCATTGATTGAGAAAGAAGTTAGTCGTCTATCTCGATTAATGCGAGATCTGGTCTTATATTTTGCCATCTAAGATGCTTCAGTCGCCACCTGACATGCATCCACCAGATGTTGGCGTAAATCTGTAACGTATTGATAAGTGGATTTCTTATTATTATTATTCACATCAGATTCCATTAACAAATCATGTAAGAGAGAGACATTGGACCTCTTGGGTTCGCCCCAAATACTAACTGAAAAGGCGAAAAACCAGTATGATTAGGAACCTCTCTGTACGCAAACAGTACAGCAGGAATAAAACGATCCCATTCTTGAGGAAATGATGTAGTCACCTTCCCTAACAATTGTTTTAATGTCCCGTTCCAACGTTCCACGACCCCGTTAGAGTTAGGGTGAAATATAGCACTAAGAGAATGACGGATACGAAGTGTGTTGAAAACATCTGACATCATACCTGACACGAACTGAGATCCATGATCAGAGAGGATTTCTTCCGGAAACCCGATGCGTGAAAATATAGACAGCAACGCATCTGTTACCGACACTGTGGTAATATTTTTTAAAGGAATGGCTTCTGGCCATCTCGTATACAGGTCAATACATGTTAATATGTATTGAAAACCTCTGGTAGACCTTACAGATAGTGGTCCTATGATATCAATAGCCAAACACTGAGCCTCCCATATCTGTGGCGTTATAAGTTTATAATATTCAATCGAATATTGTGCCCGTTTTCACACTGTGTCTAGGTTTATATATCATAGGTCCACAAAGTTCAGGACAGCCACAATAGTTCGTTAACGATAACTTCTATAACTCGAAGATTCCACACAACGATCAATATAACAGCTGGATACTTTAGTGACATTCCATTATTTATTCACATAGACAGTACATCATTACACGGCATTCATTACAAGGCATGACAAGTTAGGTAGATTCAGCAACTTCCATAATCCGTAGGTCCATATAAACATTACCTCATTCCTCTTCCTACCTTTAGTTGTATTTAATAAACATTAATATGTTTCAAGACACTTCTCTTTTAACATTTACCATATTTCTACCATTTGGTAGAAAACACACACACAAGCCGCCCATTCAGGGTCAATACACGCTCGTCCATCTTTTTTCCCAAAACTGCTCACGTCATGTGCGCAATACACATATCGACAAATCACTATCGTGCAGCGCTCATCAGCACCAAAATCCTATTTATCTTCTGGCAGGTGGCGTGCAAAGCCAGCGCCACAGTCTCACTAACTCATTTTGCGCCCTTTTCCTCCGACTTCCGGTAGTAACATGACCCACTAGTTCGGCTAACCTCGGCCTTTCCGATTAGACTTTTCCGCCGAACACAAGACATAAGACGCACTGCGAAATAACGCTGTGATATTCAAACCCCCCCCCCCCCCCTTAAGAGAGAAAACGTAATTTTCTTCCATCAGGAGGAAGCTTCGCCCGACCCCCATAGGAATTAGGACGACCATATGCCACTAACAGCATATCCTCATATGAACAGAGTATAACATCGTTCTCCTCTACCATTGTCGTTATTGCATTCTCCAACCAACCACAAAAACAAACAAACCCCAACATGAGTACCAAATAGGTGACCCAAGGTTATGGCAGTCGTGAAAAATGACACCGACTGTCCACCCCTGGTCAAACATAACACAGTGCGCTGTCTACCAATAGCACTTTCCACATAAGCAAACATTAATGTTGACATCGAATTAGCACAAACAAAATTTGTAACAAAATTCAATCATATCCTGTATTGCCTTCAAGGCGCCATAATACATAAAATTCATAAGCATACCATTTTGCATAAACATGATCTTAACATTTGAAATCCACCTCCTTAGTCACCCTCGCCAAATTATAAAGCTGCATAGAACAACTTATATTTTATCAGAACAGTACTGGTGGCGTGGGTCAGACTCTACAGTTCAGTTCGCGTTAACCGAAACACCCTAATCGTACTTGTTTGATAGTCTTGAATTTGATAGTCTTTGAATCTCATGTTGATGTTGAATTTTTTTAATCCAAAGGGAATCAGTTACTGCTGAGTAAAAGACTCGCATTTTTGACAGTGAGATGTGATATTTTTTTTTTGTAACACTTGCCTTCACAATGTAATGGTAAATACTTCAGTAGTGTAATTATGATGAAAGCATAGCTGACGTCTAGCTAACGCGACATAACACCAGCATATTTTGTAGAACTGACATGTAATTGTACAGATTTACAGGACCCAAAGATGCAGCAATAGAGAATGCAGTCAGCGACCCATAGCTTGACTGCTTGCATCAAGGTCAGCGAACCAGATCTGACCAAGACCCTACTCCACCTCCACGTGGTGGTCCTGGAAACAGGCTGCGTCACTGCAGTCTGGCTGAGCGAGTAGGGATCGCAGAGGGAAGGCAAACCCGGTCCCTAAAAAATGCCGTGCTGAAGTCGGATGTGTCGACCGAAAGGTGCAGATATCACAGCTCCGGAGTAAACAGACACAACACAACCAACGTCCTTTTCAGGACGAACGAGGAAGAAGAAGAAGTATAGATTTACATAATTTTTTTCGGGTTTGTTGGAATGGATCTATATAGCATTTATTGTAATGGTAATGTATGATACTGTTGTGATAGTCCTCTGCAGTAAGGATTACAATGAGATAGAGGAATGGAGATATCAAATCTCGTTTTCCTTAGAGAATCAAGTTGCTGGATAACGCATTCTCGACACGAGCATAGTCCTTGAGGTATAGGAAGCAGTGAAGAAAGAGCTATCATTATCTGCCAGAACTTCACATATACATTTGTGATATAAGCAAAGTTTTGGATCGGACAACTAAAGTATTTGAGAGGAATTTATCTTTGTGGGTCAAAGCGATCGGAGTGAAGGAAACCAGATCTTCTTAGAATGGATTAAGAACTAAGAGCTTTGGTGTTATACAGTAAGAAAAGTACATACGAGTACATCACATACATCAATAATTTTGAAATTATAGTTTGTTCAGATTATTCACTGGATAACTGACACATTTTGATAAAGCAACATGGTTTGTTGCTTAATTAATTTATTTTGTAGTGTGCTTGACTGAGGTACTGATGTGTATAGGACTAAGTTTTTCACGAGATGTAGTTCATTTGGATAACAGGTGTCATAAGAAATTGCTAATAATTGTCCTTCTGTAATGTATTGTCCATTGGAGTAAATAGCTGTTAGTTATTGCAAGAATCTTTTTTTTCACGGGTGTTATGAAATTGCATTCAACTGTATAATTTGTTTCCATTAGTGGAATGGTATGACAGTATGTTGTAAGCATTTGCACCATGTGATAGGTAGTTTGGAGAACTGTGGTATGGGTTAGAGTGTGACTCAGCCAGTGAAGTTTATTGTGTAAATGTTCCAGTCACGATAATATGACAACGGTTTCAGTAAGACCATATGTTTGCATCCAATTATGTGTTGGTACATGAGGGGTTCTGTGGCTTGTACTCAGGTCTTCGGTGCAAAACTCTGTTTTCCATCTGGAGAGTGTGTTGGATGTCACAAAACAGTTTCATGAGTGTAAATGATGATATTGATTGGTGTTAAAGGTCACTGAACTGTTGTTAACACTTGGTTAAGTGTAACTCAGGAATTGAGTTAAGGTCTGACTTAATGTCAGCATTGTTGTGACTTGTGCGTGCGCTGGGAGAGAGCGTTTGAGTGAATACAAGTCTGGGGTGACTGAGACAGTCTGTGTTTGGCAGCCGAGCTGTACGCTCGAGTCTGTGATTAGTAGCCGAGCTGTGAGATCGTATTGTGTGACTGTGGAGAACCACAGATGTGATTATTCTAATATGTGAGGATATGTTTATTATGTTGTGTAGGTCCTACCTATTGTACAGGCGAAGATTATTGTACCGCCTGGAAGTGTTCATGTTGAAACCATATTGATATTCCTGTTCGTGGAGAACAGTATAGGTCGTTGCAGTGTCTGCCCCTGGAGCTACTGGAAGAAATGCGACGCGTTTCCCGCCTTGCAGCTGTATTGGAATAATACAGGCGTTGTTGAATTCCCGCCTGGGGGAGATTCTGAGAGAATGTAAATGGCGATGCTTAATGCCGCCAACTACTAATAATAAGTGAATTACGCCTGGGTGGTGTTATGATTGTGCGAGGAGGATATGCCGCACAAAGGACTTTATGTGTACTGCTAGTGTGTGTTCCTGTAAAGTCAGTTCGTGAACACGAGAGTTCAGAGTTAATTCCTGCAGGCAATGTCAGCCTGGATGTAATGTCAGTATGCTTGCTAAATGTAATTGATTTCCACGATTTATCTATCAGTCTAATAAATGTTATGGAACTGTACCAGTGGCGTTGGGTTAATTCGTACGAGCCATTGTTGATCTTCATCTACATACAACCCACACCCACAATAATATTGTTCCTGACAACTATATTATGCTCTGACAAGTAGGATACATCTTTTATATCCTGACAACTGGGGACATCGTCTATACAGTGTCCTGACAGGTGGTACCAGCAGAACGTACTATTTCTGTAAAAGACGGGATCTGTGGCCTACGTTTTAAGACAAAGAACACTGTGTAGACTTTACTTGAAGTTTCTGGGAGACGAGCTACACCCGACAACCTTGACCAGAGACGAGTGATCAGTGTGAAAAGAGAGAACCGTCATTGGCAGCTAAGTTCAAATATATGCTGCCATCTGAACTTTCTTAACCTTTTTGCAATCCCTAAATACGAGGATGATAGTTTTTCTTTATCCATAACTATTCAAATTATTTTCAAACTGTTAAAACTAAAGTGACGATTAAATTTTGTTATTTGTAATGTTACAAATTTACTTCAATTTGATCATTTTAAAGTTACTGCATGTTTGTCTCAGTTAATTACTACACACATTCTAAACAGAGCTATACTTGAATAAGAGAATTCCACTGCGTAAATCATGGGTGGAGGCTTATGTCATGTAGGTCTTTATATCATTAAATTACCTACATCTTCTTCCTATTCTCTCACCCAAATCCTTTTGTTTTATTATCTTTCCTTACTTGTTTTTCCTGTATTTTTCGCATCACCCGTCTGCGAAAAATATTTTCTTCAGTATTCTAAAACTTTACCGGGTTTTTTTTTTTTTCTCATACTGGGATGCGTAATTTTAATACATAGATGTCAGTCAGACGTAAAGTGCGATTTAGTTGCAGTCCATCTCAGACATCGAGCCGACTTGGGTCTGCACCTTCAGATGACACGACACTCCTGAGTTAGATTCTCGACGTAAACGCGTGAGAATGCTAGGAGAGAGCCGACATCCGTCTGCATTTTCAACGGCCAACAAGTAGTTGCATCGGCCAAACGCTTAAGCAGGAGCGAATATTTACACCTTATAGTCGCAGTTTCAGACATCTGTCGTCTGGAAATCCCAGCTGACACGGCTCACTGTTGGCCGGGTCAGCGCGAGGTGCGGAAATGCAGAAGTGTCAGTTATGTAAGACGTCTAGTAATGGTAATGTTAAACGTAAGGTGTTTTACAGGGAAAGGGGAGATGATTTGGGAGTTTGAGAAAATGTGGGATTGTTTGCCCCTGTTTTCAAATATCCACCCAGGAGCTGAAATCGGATTTCATTGTCAGTCTCCAACATCTCCAGTAGACGGAACACACGTGCTTAGCGAATGAAGCTTGTATAGAAAATTTCATAGTTCTCGTCAGATTTGTGACGAGCTTCTAAATACCTATCTAGTGAATTATCCTAGTCGTGGCGTTACCGTAGTGCTGTGGTGAGATTAATAAAATAGATATCTAGTATTTTGGAAAGTGATTTAGTGTTATAATCGCCTATTTCATTCTAAACTAGTCCTGTGTCCAGAGTGCTTAATTTATAGTTTGTATTATTTTCTAGTTACGCATACAGTGGAAATACATAATAAATTATATCTTTAGCTTACTAAAAAATGTAGCTATAATGAAGTTAATTTTACTGCTAAGAAATCAGACGAGATCATATTTTTCTAAACTAACTTACAAATGCTAGAAACCTCATGAGATGTTGACGAACACGCACGTGTTCCTAAATTCATGGGGTTGATGATTTTTTTTTAAGATATAACTTACTTTACGGGAAATTTAAATGATAAGTCAAGCAGTACACTTGCGGTTTAATAATGTAAGTTATAGTGGGTACATATTGTAAAATTATTTGATATGTGTTCTTTCTTTATATAGTGAAACGGTGGTACCCAACTTTACCAGCGTTCTAGTACGTGAACATTATTTGGGAAGAAACAAATCACTTTCATTACCTGAACTGTAACACTTAAATGAAGTAAGAGGCCTTCGCGCCAGAATTAATTCTTCCAGAATAACTCTTCAGTACAATTCAGCCCGTTGTGGCAAGCAAAGATCAGAAACATTCCGACAGAGTTTTGACTAGTACTGTGGTGACCAAATATAGTAACTTCCTGAAAGTAGACACCGATCTGACATTCCTTAAATTCTAGAAACCAAAGCTAATGACATTGTGCTCTGCTAACTTTCGTGCCTGGACAATATTTTTATGTGACTTAATCAGACATTCGAAAAAATTAGAACACCCAAGGAATCGTTCCCTGAGAGTTTAGTACGTCTTTTGGAACTGGGGATTTCTTGGTCAAGGACTGCATTTTCGGGTCTGTGTGAAGGTCCTAGAATTGAGTATGTTCCCAGAGGCAGCGAGCAAAGTTGTGAGTATAACTGTGTATCCATGGCCATGGCTGAATGAATGAGTGTACGCAGATCAGAGTGTTATTTTACAGTTATAGATTGTCACCCATTTACTGTCTTAATTCTTTTTGTTTAACCTGCAGAATTTGTTACTATTTGCTAGAGTTTCTTTACTTCTTAGGCTAAATCAGATTATTCAACTCTGTGCATACATTTACGAGAAAAGAAGAAAAACTCTTAGCCTCAACCCTACGTATCTATAACTCTTTGGGCCATCATCTGTTCTCTTAACGGGGCTGTGGGCTAAACCTAGAGTAAGATTTTAACGGGCTATCATCCTTGTAGCATTTTCTTAAATTTTATGACTATTTGTATATGTTTTTCCTTGATGTAATTTTTTTGGTGTTGTGAGAAATTTTGATATGATAATTAAAATATCTCTCTTGAACAAAAAAAAAAAAAATCAGTGCGTTGGTCAGCTCGATCCCAATTATCTGTATAAGCATTGTTATAGATTTTCCAAGTCTGTGTGTTTAACTGTCGTCACGTGTATGTGCGTGCCCGTGAGTAGATAATAATATATATGTAATATATATATGGTTTAGACTGTCGGACGCTGTTAAAAGCGGTCGTAGAAGATAGGTGAGAGAGAGAAGATTATTTCGATTCTCAGCGACAGCCTCTATACCACATCCTATCATCTCACCTGTGGAAATTCTATTGTGTTTTTTCAAATTCTCACTGTGCCAATCACTCATTCCAACCTATTCAGAAGGGACAAACCCTAGTCTTAATTTGTCCTATCCAAAATCTACGACAAATGGGTTATCGTCCGACGGATTGTTGAACTTAGAATAGGAAGACGACTACGACAAATGGGTTCTCGTCCGACGGATTTTTGAACTTAGAATAGGAAGACGAGTACGACAAATGTGGACTCGTCTATCTGGATTTTGTATTTAGGATTCTTTATTCTGTAATAGAGTAAGAGGGTGATTGTCTTGTGAGTTTTATTTTTAAATAATTTATCCCCTAGACTAACGATCTGTTTACGGGCGTGCTGACCACACAAACTGATAGTTTTTTTTCCACAGCATTTAGAAATAATATACATTTCAGTTACAGGTTGATTGTCGGAATATATGTTAATTACTGATTTTGTAATACTAAACGCTGGTAAAGTAGTGAGTGTATAACATTCACTGGGTTTTGAAGAAGTAGGTGTTTGAGCAAAAGCTAAGGAGTGCGTTTCGGACTATTTGTCCAGATTAATTGCCTCCCTTACCCTAACTGTCTTCAGGGGTGAACTTGATAGTGGACTTTATAATTAAGGGATTATTTTTTCTCTTTAATTTTTGCAATAATTATTTTGCTTTTCCACTGTAGCAACTTATTTTTCAGAAGTAATCTTAACTACCATTTAGTTGGCGTAGTCGTGTTTTGCATTAAGTGCTTTATTGCCGATAATAGCAGCGATAGTTAGATTTTAATTTGGAGGAGGTATCCCAGGGTTAAGGATATCATCTTTTGATTTTTGGTAATTTTTTTTCTCGTAAGTGGTAGGAACCAGTGTATCCTTTTTCCTATTTTCGTTCTCCACTAGTCTCAGTCACTGACATAATATGGCCGAGAGGGCAAAGCTTAGACAACTCCTCAGGGAAGAAGCGAGAGAGGAGGGACTGGAAGGAGAGGAAGCGAAAGCATTTGTCAGGGACGAACTTGAGAGATATGATGCGGAGAGGAAAGCAGCTGAAGCTAAAGAGGAAAAAGAAGAAGCTAGGAGGAAAGAAGCGGAAGACCGGCTATTACAGCAGAAGAAGATTGAGGAAGAAATGGAAATTCGCAGGATGCAGCATGAGGAAAAAGAGAAGGAGAGACAGCATGAGAAGGAAAGGGAGGAGAGACAGCATGAGAAGGAGAGGGAGGAGAGAGACAACATGAGTTGGCTCTTAAAGCTCTTGAACTTCAAAGTCGTGGTGCTGCCTCTACCTCCAGCAATGGAGAGTCTTCTCCTCATTCTTCCTTAACTGATCCTTCTAACACTCAATCTACTCATCTCACTGCTATGTCTTTTCCACTAGAATCTTTCCCTTGTCCAAATGAGAAGATTGACACTTGGCTAGAAAAAATTTGAGAAAATTGCAACTCTGTACGGTTTAGAGAGGTCGCGTTGGAACATGAAGCTTTCCCAGGCTTTGAAAAGTTCTGCGTATGATGTTTACGCCAAACTGGAAAGTAGCCAACAAGACAACTATGATCTGTTGAAGAAAGCGTTACTGGAGCGCTTTGAAATGAACGCTCGCAAATTTTTGCAACTGTTTCGCAACAGCAGAAAGGAGAATTCTGAATCTTTTCACCAGTTCTCTTCCCGTCTAAAGGGATATTTGACAAAGTGCCTTGAGCTCTCGCAGCTCCCCTCTACCTATGAAGGTCTTGAGGAATTTGTTTTAACAGAACAAATAAAGAACACTTTGTCTGCGGATACCCGGAGATTTCTCGCTGAGCAGGGGGCAGAAAAACTTGAAGACATTTTGGAAAAGTCTGAGCGTTATCACAATGCGCTGGCTGAACTACCGGCCACAAAGCGGAAACCGACAGAGGAGCATTTTCGAAAACATAACCTAGAGCAATCTTCTCAGGCTTCTAACCAAAATAACCACAGAGAAACTGGACCTCAAAACCCCCCTCCTGAAAAATCCAAGTTCTACAAGAACAAGTACCCCAACCACCCCAAACAGTCTGATCAACCCGACCGCCCTACATGGCAGCGTAGCCAGAAAGGACAAGGTGGCAAAGGGAGAACCCCTGAGCACGGGACATATGATCAGACCGAGCATACCGAGCCGAAACGCATAGGATGCTTATTGACAGTCTCGCAAGGCGGAATTATTGACAGTGATTCCCAACCTGTTGGGGATAGACCCTCAACGCGAGGTACTGTTACTTTGAACGGTTCTCAAACTTCTTGCTTATTTGACACGGGGCTTTCTTACGATTGCATTGTTGCCAGAAACCTGGTTAAACCCGGTCAAGAGACAGGAGAGACCGTCAAACTTTGTGGAGTTCGTAAGAGTGATGCACCTACAGCGCTTCCCATCGCATTGGTGGAGATACACTCTGACTTTGTCAGAGGCGTGATCAAAGCGGCTGTTATGGATGATCCCATCTACCCAGTCATACTTGGCGGTAGATACGTGTGTATTGGGAAACCGAAAGAGCCGATTGTGGCAGCAGTAACTACAAGAGGGCAAACCAAGAAGGAACGGGAGCCTGCGCCTAATTTGTTACCTATGGAACTTAAAGAAGCGCAATACAAGGACCCTACTTTGGCACCCTGCTTTAGGAAACTGCCCATGGCTAAGGAACCCAGACAGCACGGGGACATTTTTTCGGAGGATGGCGTACTTTATCGGAGAACGGGCAAGCCTGACCAAGGTTACAACCAGCTCCTAGTACCGAAACAGTACAGAAGCCAAATCCTAGAAATGGGGCACTCTCTTCCCTTTAGCGGACACATGGGACAGAACGCCACAAACCAACGTATAACCACTCATTATTGGTGGCCAGGAGTAAATACTGATATTATCAGATATGTCAAATCCTGTGCCCAGTGCCAACGTGTGCCACCCAAGCAACGGGCACCCCCAGTCTCTTTGGGGGAAATGCCAATAGTGGGAACACCATTAGAACGGGCTGTGATCGACATTTTAGGGCCTTTCGAAAGGACTAAAAGAAGGAACAGGTTCATCCTGACCTTAGTCGATACATGCACTTTATGGGCAGAAGCTATCCCGCTAACATGCGCAGATGCCAAGCATGTCGCAGAAGCCCTCGTGCAGATTTTCACTCGGTTGGGATTCCCTCAACAAGTGTTGACGGATAACGGATCTCCATACCGAAACCTGTTGATGGATGAGATCGTTAAGATCTTGAGGACCAAACACATCCACACTAAGCCATATACTCCGGCCGGAAATGGGCTCGTGGAACGTGCAAATGGAAACCTCAACATGATGCTAAGTAAACTGGCACAAGTGAAACCTGAAGATTGGGATCTTTGTATTCCTGGAGCTTTATTTGGCTACAGAGAATCTCCTCATACTTCCACAGGATTTCCGCCAGCTACACTCTTATTCGGCAGACCCATTAAGGGCCCGCTTGAAGCCTTACTTCAGTCTCTGACAGACGAGAAGGCGGATGAGACAGTCGTCTCAGCAAGTAAATATGTGTCGGTTTTAAAGGAAAGGTTGAAACTAGGGTGGGACCTAGCAACGACTAACTTTAAGCGAGCACGCACCAAGCACGCTAACCGATACAGAAAAGTCGCGAAAGAGAGAGAACTGGAAGCAGGAGAGAAAGTTTTGGTGTTACTCCCTACCGAGAACAACCAACTGAAGATCGGATGGCAAGGGCCGTTTACTGTCCTGAAAAAGATTTCTAAGGCTAACTACCAGATCTCTATTCAAGGAAAGGAGAAGGTTTTCCATTTAAATCTCTTAAAGAGATACTTGGAAAGACCAGTGCCAACCTCCGACCATCTCCTGACGATAGCCAGAGCTGACGAAGATGATGATAGTGGCAGGGATATTCCACCGCTATCACAAGAAATCTTTCAAAAATGTCAGAAGCGGCGACGCTCTTTCAAGCGCGCATGGGAGACATTCCAGAGGAAGGAAACTTTGGGGAGTAGACTTGAGTAGGAATTGGAGAGAGATGGAGGGGGAAGATGAGAAGGAAGAAGACAGACACCCCGAAGCTACGGTTATAGGAAATTTAATTCCATAACGTAGACATGGAGTGCTTCCATATCTTAAGGGGGGACGTCCTGTCACGTAGGTCTTTATATCATTAAATTACCTACATCTTCTTCCTATTCTCTCACCCAAATCCTTTTGTTTTATTATCATTCCTTACTTGTTTTTCCTGTATTTTTCGCATCACCCGTTTGCGAAAAATATTTTCTTCAGTATTCTAAAACTTTACCGGGTTTTTTTTCTCATACTGGGATGCGTAATTTTAATACATAGATGTCAGTCAGACGTAAAGTGCGATTTAGTTGCAGTCCATCTCAGACATCGAGCCGACTTGGGTCTGCACCTTCAGATGACACGACACTCCTGAGTTAGATTCTCGACGTAAACGCGTGAGAATGCTAGGAGACAGCCGACATCCGTCTGCATTTTCAACGGCCAACAAGTAGTTGCATCGGCCAAACGCTTAAGCAGGAGCGAATATTTACACCTTATAGTCGCAGTTTCAGACATCTGTCGTCTGGAAATCCCAGCTGACACGGCTCACTGTTGGCCGGGTCATCGCGAGGTGCGGAAATGCAGAAGTGTCAGTTATGTAAGACGTCTAGTAATGGTAATGTTAAACGTAAGGTGTTTTACATGGGAAAGGGGAGATGATTTGGGAGTTTGAGAAAATGTGGGATTGTTTGCCCCTGTTTTCAAATATCCACCCAGGAGCTGAAATCGGATTTCATTGTCAGTCTCCAACATCTCCAGTAGACGGAACACACGTGCTTAGCGAATGAAGCTTGTATAGAAAAATTTCATAGTTCTCGTCAGATTTGTGACGAGCTTCTAAATACCTATCTAGTGAATTATCCTAGTCGTGGCGTTACCGTAGTGCTGTGGTGAGATTAATAAAATAGATATCTAGTATTTTGGAAAGTGATTTAGTGTTATAATCGCCTATTTCATTCTAAACTAGTCCTGTGTCCAGAGTGCTTAATTTATAGTTTGTATTATTTTCTAGTGACGCATACAGTGGAAATACATAATAAATTATATCTTTAGCTTACTAAAAAATGTAGCTATAATGAAGTTAATTTTACTGCTAAGAAATCAGACGAGATCATATTTTTCTAAACTAACTTACAAATGCTAGAAACCTCATGAGATGTTGACGGAACACGCACGTGTTCCTAAATTCATGGGGATTGATGATTTTTTTTTAAATATAACTTACTTTACGGGAAATTTAAATGATAAGTCAAGCAGTACACTTGCGGTTTAATAATGTAAGTTATAGTGGGTACATATTGTAAAATTATTTGATATGTGTTCTTTCTTTCATATAGTGAAACGGTGGTACCCAACTTTACCAGCGTTCTAGTACGTGAACTTTATTTGGGAAGAAACAAATCACTTTCATTACCTGAACTGTAACAGTTAAATGAAGTAAGAGGCCTTCGCGCCAGAATTAATTCTTCCAGAATAACTCTTCAGTACAATTCAGCCCGTTGTGGCAAGCAAAGATCAGAAACATTCCGACAGAGTTTTGACTAGTACTGTGGTGACCAAATATAGTAACTTCCTGAAAGTAGACACCGATCTGACATTCCTTAAATTCTAGAAACCAAAGCTAATGACATTGTGCTCTGCTAACTTTCGTGCCTGGACAATATTTTATGTGACTTAATCAGACATTCGAAAAATTAGAACACCCAAGGAATCGTTCCCTGAGAGTTTAGTACGTCTTTTGGAACTGGGGATTTCTTGGTCAAGGACTGCATTTTCGGGTCTGTGTGAAGGTCCTAGAATTGAGTATGTTCCCAGAGGCAGCGAGCAAAGTTGTGAGTATAACTGTGTATCCATGGCCATGGCTGAATGAATGAGTGTACGCAGATCAGAGTGTTATTTTACAGTTATAGATTGTCACCCATTTACTGTCTTAATTCTTTTTGTTTAACCTGCAGAATTTGTTACTATTTGCTAGAGTTTCTTTACTTCTTAGGCTAAATCAGATTATTCAACTCTGTGCATACATTTACGAGAAAAGAAGAAAAACTCTTAGCCTCAACCCTACGTATCTATAACTCTTTGGGCCATCATCTGTTCTCTTAACGGGGCTGTGGGCTAAACCTAGAGTAAGATTTTAACGGGCCATCATCCTTGTAGCATTTTTCTTAAATTTTATGACTATTTGTATATGTTTTTTCCTTGATGTAATTTTTTGGTGTTGTGAGAAATTTTGATATGATAATTAAAATATCTCTCTTGAACAAAAAAACAAAAAAATCAGTGCGTTGGTCAGCTCGAACCCAATTATCTGTATAAGCATTGTTATAGATTTTCCAAGTCTGTGTGTCTAACTGTCGTCACGTGTATGTGCGTGCCCGTGAGTAGATAGAATTATATGTAATATATATGTGGTTTAGACTGTCGGACTCTGTAAAAGCCGTCGTAGAGGATAGGTGAAAGAGAGAAGAATTCTTTTCGCTTTCAGCGACAGCCTCTATACCACAGTCTATCATCTCACCTGTGTGGAAACTCTATTGTTTTTTTTTCAAATTCTCACGGTGCCAATCACCTATTCAAACCTATTCAGAAGGGACCAAACCCAAGTCTTAATACTCCTATCTAAAATCTACGACAGCTTAACGAGCTGATAAATAAGTGCTTAAATTCTTCATAAAAGTGGTCGGCAGGTTACAGAATTAATGTGCTTAGCGACAGCCAGCATTGTTTTCGCTTACCTGAATTTCTTGTGAAGACTCCCATGTAATAGAAGCTTTACTACTCTTCTATCTACATATCTGCCAAGAGTATGCTTGTGTACAAGTAGACTTCATTGAAGCCTATATTAGATACTCTTGAGTTTTGGCCATTGTTGGACCACTACTGCAAAGCAGGGGAGGCAATACCGTCACAAAGTATTTGTCGGGAAACTCAATACTAAGAGAGTATTTGTTTCTCTTCTTTTGCCATACTAGTTGGTGGTACCTAAGTGTACAAATAATAGCTGCCAAGTGAAACTTCCCCTTAAATTAATCCCCATTAACATCATATGATGATGACAATTTTTGTTAAAGACTTATTCAATTTTTAATAACTGTTAAAACCTAATTGATTATTAAATTTGTTACTTATATCTATCCAAATCTAAAGTTGATTTAATCATTTTGAATGTACTACATTCCTTATGTCTCAGACAATTTCTTAAATACACGTAAACAGGGTTAATAATAATAAGAGGAAATTAGCTGAATTAACTCAGCTGGGGGATGAACGAGCTAACGATTTATAAGACAACCCTATCCTTAACAAAAGTTTACGGCAGATACTAGAGCTAACACGTACAGCCAATGAAAATCGTATAGTGTAAATCAGCATTTACGCGTCGTGCATCAAATAGTATCTGCATAATGGCTACATTTAAAACACAAGATGTCATACTTTGTTAGACACAATGTAATTACTGTCACGTAGTGACGCACGCAACGATGATTAAATAGAGGTAACAATATTAGAAACAGTTCTTATAATCATACACTTCTAGCAGCATAGAATGATAATGTCGTTATTCCATAATTAAATTTAAATAACATGACAATGACATTATCGAACACG
Organism: Oreohelix idahoensis; assembly: GCA_024509875.1. Classification (NCBI taxonomy): domain Eukaryota; kingdom Metazoa; phylum Mollusca; class Gastropoda; order Stylommatophora; family Oreohelicidae; genus Oreohelix; species Oreohelix idahoensis. The sequence continues at coordinate 215,895 of JAMPIV010014635.1, read as the reverse complement.
TCATTGCCAGCAGAAGTTTTTTTAAGCAGGCAAATAAAGGAAGTCGCTGAACACTGTCTACCGCGTTTACTGGCTGTTGTTTTTATTGTGAACTTGCATTAAGCGGGTATCAGTTTTTTAAAAAGTATTCTGGCTATCACAGTCGACATTCAAATACAATTATAGAGTATCATTCATTAAATGTAAGCCTTCGCGTTTTGATAACTCCTGGAAAACTGCACTAAGCTCGTGACTTCAGTGTCATTTGAAAAAAAAATCACTCATCAGAAAATATGTCTTTTCTTGTCTCCCTCCTCTGCTAAATATTATAATGTTGACCTCCCCACCTTTCATATGTCTAAAACCATTTTCACCGTTCACGACCACTTGCATCTAAATCAAACTGAGATGGGTTGTGCTTAATTTGCTTTTAACAAACATATGAAACTTGTAATGGATACTTTGAATGATTTATTTTTCTTAATTGCGAATATTGTGAAGAGTCGGCTGTGGGATTGGTTAACGGTTTCGGATTTATTGCCCCTACTATAGCCCGGCGTGCTGTCAAGCGATGTTTCTTTAAATGTGTCAGTCATACCTCGATCCAACTTCTCATGGATCCTCCTCTTTTCCTAATTTGTTTCTGTATTACTTCATCATAGCCTACGTCGCCTTATATTTGACATATTTAGCTTCATTTTCCTCCACATTTTAAAAGTTGTTAACATTCAGCAACATCATATTAAACTATTACTTTATTTCACGTCATTTAACTCACATAGAGCGTCGTGGTTTCCTCAGATTTAATGCAAGGAGTTTTCTTTTACTTTAGGTTTTCACGTAATGTTAACATTTAAGGGCTGCTTCTTTCCAATTTGTATAAAAGGAATGGTAATGTAATGCATAGTTGTAATGGAAAATGAATGAAAATGAAATAAAATATAAAATTTTGACTAAACAATAACTTTGTTTAAATATGCCAGCCCAAAAATAAAACTGGAGCCCCTGGGAAAACTGGCACCGAAAATTGGTCTCTCGACCTTTAACAGATAAGTAATATATTATTTAAAAAATACTGGAACTGTATTATAATCCTGCTTGTGATGAGCTACTGTTAATTTTTATTTTCAACTCGCCCCATTTCTTGTTCCATTTATTTATTTTTGGGTTTTTCTTATTCTAATGCGTTCAAGTTCGTATTTGTTTTAATTCTGGGTTATTCTGTATGGCGGTAGGATGACTCATACCGCCAACACCAACCCTTCTCGGTTGGAGATGGGAGAAAACCCCTACACGTGTTGTAACGGGGGCTAGTGAGTCATTTTTTTTGGTTGATAGGCGGTTAGTTTAGTTAGGTAAGATTACGAACATTTGTCAGCGAGTTTCGAGGGGAGTCTATTTTCTTTGATTCCCCCCCCTCCCCCGGGTCCAGCAGGGGGGATAACTCTTCGTCGCTAGTGGATTGGCAGAGTTAGTATAATGTTATGGCGGGAAACGGGAAGAGCTAACGATTGGGTTCGATTTTTAATTTATGTAGCAATCATAAGATTACGTCAGAAGTGGGTTCGAAGCGGATTTTGGGAGACGATGCTAGAAGCTATGACTCACCGCGTCGGTCTTGCATCAGAATATGGGCACTATATATGCAGGGCCAAATTAGTAGTTAGTGCTCCCAAGTCCAAGAATTTTATTGCCGTGAATAGCGTCAGTTCAGTCTGCCAGGTCTTGGATATTCTGATAGTCTGGGTACGTTCGTAAACTTAATTAGTGGTGTAAGAATTTTAGCTAAAAGATTTAGCAAGTAAGAGTAAGCTTCCTTCTGGGATTTAATTTTATTGTTAGTCAGTAGTTGCCATCCATTGCCGACTTCTACAAAGCTAGAGCCCGTGTAGTGTAAGTTTTGTTGTAATTATACTATGTCTAGCTAACGAGTTCAGAGTAACCCCATTTGATTATGATAAATAGAAGTGTATGTACGCGGGGTTTTTGTAAGTATAATGAATGTAATTCAGAAGGAGAAGGGGTGAAGAGTGTTTAGTATTATGATATATGGTGTAGGCATTTGTGTGTTAATAAGTTGTGCTATTTGATAATGCAGGTCAGAAGGAAAATGGGGTGAAGAGTGTTTAGTATTATGATATATTCGTATATGGTGTATGCATTGCTGTGCTAAATAATTTGTTTAATTTGATAACCTTCCATGGGCTGCCTTTAATTAAGAATAGTGCTGGGAAATTATTCAGTAAAGTTATAATATTGGGATACAGCGAAGCAGTGTTCTGACGCATACCTGCCGTGGTCACAGTTACAGCCTCAAACACAGCCAGGCAAGCCGCTCCTGGGTTAGGCGTAACAGACAAGCAGTTGGATTTTGCATGGGAGGAGAAGGAGTGAGCGTTAAGTCTGACCCAAGGGCAGAAATAATACTTAGAGATGGGAGCTTGTATTTAGGGAAGTTTTATTATGGTATGGGAAACCAGGTGTAGGTAAATCTCGGTTGTTAATGTGTTTTGAATTATGTATTTTTTTGAATTGGTGTAAAATAGTTGTTATTTTGTCTTACAGCAATTCACGGCGGAGGGTAGGTAACCCTAAGCCTGCAACGGACTTTGCCTTCACAGAGAGGGAGGCAAGAGACAACATGGTTATTGAAGAGAACTGTGGTACGCGCAAAGTAACTGGCGCCCTAGTTACGTCAGCAATACGGAGTGGCATTAGAAGTTCTCATGACGTGAGGAAATTTATACCTCAGCGTGATATTGCCTAGGAATTAGAGCTCTTAAGCTTGTACGGTCCAATTCAGAACAGGCTACTTTGCCTGGTATTGTTTACATACTACCAGAATAATGCAGTAGGCCATAATCCGCGGATAAATACATTTCTACTGCGATTTATTCGTTGTTTGGGTAATAATAGATTGTTCTTGCTTCAGAATATCTATGGCCTGAATTTATGTGTATTGTTTGTCTGAGTAGGACAAGTCTGTCTTATATCTGTATATCTTTACATATCTAAGTCGAACTATATGTTCTGTTGTCTCTAGAGAGGTCAAAGGCTATTCGGCGGATGTGTCGCTTGAGTGGGGTGATTTGGCTTCGTCCTGATAGGGAATGTGTGTGTTTTGCTATGTCGGCTTGATGCCTTGAAAAAGTGATCTCAGTGGTTTTGGGGAAAGTGATAGTCGTCTAGACCTATCGTGTATGCTTTACCCCAGTGTTTATTCATCTTGCCAAGGAATGGCAGTTTCATATTCCCTCTACCAAGGTAATCAAAGATACTCTTATGAACTCTCGATCGAAGCCACCATTGTCGATAATTACGATTTGAATGTTTAAGAGAATATATTTGACTCGATGAAAAACGACTTCGATTCCTAGCAGCACTATATTCTGTAGAATGCAGTCTATTGTTCATGACCAAATCTACAGAGCAACGAAATGTTGTATGAATGACTAACTTTAGAACAGATTCATTATCTGTATTCAAACGTGAGTGACAGTTCACGAGTGGAGCCATCTTGGAACCAAAACATGTAGGACTTTCAAGAAGAGAAAAGGGATGCCCGTATTATCGCTTGATCAGTCCAGAGATCACTGCTACACATGAGAACCCATTGTTAGCGGTTCAATATTATTATATGGAAAAATATGTGCTGAACATTATGTTGAAGAATCGTTGCTAAACGAGATTAGGTTTAGAAGTCATCTGAAATATTGTTTACAAGCTGACGTGCTCAGTCAGTGACGTCAGATGATATATGTATGGGCGATACTGAGTGCTTGGCTATTGACAGTCCATTATACCATTATTCTACATGAGTGCCCATGTAACATTGCAAGACCATTTGTCCACTGTACTATGATGTATTATGGCAACCTGTGATTTGTCACTATCTGTGCTGTCGAGTGTGTACGTCCAATTAAACTTTAGAAAAGGTACACAGTCGTTGGTGTCGATGACTTCCGGTCATACATGAGTGTGAGAAGAGAACATTTGTCAACAACACGAACCCTTATCATCATTCGCACATTATACACTCCATCCATGTCTACACAACACTGCGTAGGTCAAGTTGACATTCCATACACTACAGTGGGGCAGGCAACACCATAGGGATCTTGTCAACTGATGATGATAGACGCCTGTCTTCCCGCCTAGGAGTGTTCTGGTGTACTTTATCAACATATATTATATCCAACTAAATATCAACTTTATCAACTGGTGGACCAGCTTTCTGGGTTTGACCTCGCAGAAATTCAGAAGTCAACAGATTACCGATACCAGACCGTTTCCTGTGGCTGATACGACACACTTGCAGTATTGGTTTGCTCTTTGTCAACGCTTCGTCACGTGACCTGTCAAGTGAATGCAGTATGTAGGTCAGCGTTGTTGACATTTTTTTACATTAGACATTATAGAGTTTCACAGAACAGTTGGATCAATTCTTGTCAGTGTTAACAGAAAGACAGTATTTGTGAACTAAGAAGTCCTGGTTTCATCGATGGATCTTCTTGTTTGCCATATATGAACTTTAATATTTAAGGCCAGAATGTTTAATTGAATAAAGTGGCAGTTTGTTTGTTTTCATGAAAAATAACTTTGCCATTACTGTAAGACTGAGCCTATTTTGCAACACATACTATCATACACATAATTTATATATATTTATGTTTACATGTTATTTGTTTGTATAGTATGTTAGTTTCTATGTCAGCGGGTTGTGTTTAAGGTTGGGCGGCGTCCTCACAACAGAGTATCCCACGTCATAGAGGGTCCGTTGTGGGCGTTTTCTATAGGTGCAATTTTCTTGATTGAAAATTTGCTGCGACAACTGTTGCTTTTGTGTTAGCTGTGAAGTCTGTAATTATTGTTATTTTTGTAATATTTCTTTGTTCTTTAGTTTTGTTTTGATTTGTTTGTAATTTGTTGGTCTAACCTTTTCTATCTTTCAGTTCTATTCATAATTTATATTCATATATTGTGACGTCATTTGTGTTGTTATTCTTTGCAGATTCAGTGATTATCTTCATTGATTTCCCTATTTGATTTATTTTGATTTCTGCAAACGTTCTTGTATTGTCAGTCCTATTTGTACTTTATGTATTCTGTTGGTTGACATATTTTTTATATGGGTATATTTCATAAGACACAATTGCCTGTGCACTGCACTTGGATTATGGTATAGACCAGTACCTGATTATTATTACTATTATACAAGACCTTATTAAAGGCTTGTGACCCACAGATATTGGGATAGTATACTGATTAATCAGGTCATTGAGAACTTGGGGTATTATTATTGATTCAGGTGATTAGTATTATTGTTAGGCATCATGTCTACTCTAGATTATTTCATTACTCAAGGGAAAGCTCTTGATAAGACTGGTCAACAATTAGAACAATGGGCAGTTGCTCAATATGACAAAGCATTAGCTGCAGAAGAGAAAAGATTAGCTGCAGAAGAGAAAAGATTAGCTGCAGAAGAAAGAAAAGCTATGGCGGAAGAGAAAAGATTAGAAAAAGAAGCTGAGGCTGCTGCTGAACAAAAGAAATTGCAGATGCAGGTAGAGGAAAGGAGATTTGAAGCTGAACAAAAAAAAATTGGAAAGAGAAGCTGCGGCTGAACAAAAAAGATTAGACAGTGAAGCTGAACAAAAAAGATTAGACAGTGAAGCTGAACAAAAAAGATTAGACAGGGAAGCTGAACAAAAAAAATTGGAAAGAGAAGCTGCGGCTGAACAAAAAAGATTAGACAGTGAAGCTGAACAAAAAAAATTGGAAAGAGAAGCTGCGGCTGAACAAAAAAGATTAGACAGGGAGGCTGAACAAAAAAGATTAGATGCTGAAGAGAAAAAAGCAATAAGAGAACATGAATTTGAGTTGGAGAAATTGAGATTGACAAGTATGAGTAATGTTAATCAGGCATCTAGTGGTAATGGTAAACCTTCTACTTACAAGGTTAAGGTTCCACCGTTCAATCAGTCCAGTGACGATATTACATTCTGGCTGGATAGATTTGAACGTTCTTGTCGTACACATAATGTGGATAAATCACAATACGCTAATCAATTATCAGAAAACTTGAAAGGTGAATCTTTGACTAGATTATGCCTTGTAGGAGAAGCAGATAAGGATAATTATGATGTCATTAGGGCGGCTTTGATAAAAAAATATCAGCTAAGTGAGGAAGGCTATCGCCTTTTATTTAAGACGATGGTACCTGAGACGGGGGTAGAATTCTCAGAATTCACTGCAAAGGCACGTCTCACAGTTGATCGTTGGATTGAGCTTTCCAAAACAGAAAAAACGTATGAAGGACTTATGGATTTGTTGCTCAGAGATAAGATTATGTCATGTGTGAACAAACCTTTCCTTGAATTTATACATGAGCGTAAACCTAAATCTCTAAAAGAAATGGAAGAATATTGTTCCCAATATGTCACTGCACACCCCGACGTGACTTTTGGCAACACTAAGATTAAGGAGAGTATGCCAGTTGCTTCAGCAACACCATACAATCCCAATTATTCACACAGATTTCAGGGACCTCAAAACAGATTTGATAAAAAAGGTAACCATAATAGTTATCAAAACCAAGGTAACCAATCATTTCAGGGTTCTTCTTCAAAGAACTGGAGACGACCTGATAGCTCTCGACACAGGGGTGGTCATAATTATAGGAATTTCCGTAGAGGAAGTAATTATAGAAACTATCAGGGTTATCCGTCTTGGAGTCAACAAGATCATAATTACAGAGATACTCATTATAATGAATATGATAAAGGTAACCAAGGGTACTATGACTCAAACCCAAATAGGGGTTACAATAGAGGTAACAATAACTACAGAGGTGATAATAACCGAGGTAGATCTCAATACAAAAGACATAAACCACATTTTCAGGCAAACTCTGCACAACAAGAGTCCCATGAAGCCTATAAACAGAGTAAAGATAATAATGATGCTAGTAATATGGCATGTGCCGCTTTTGATTTTGGGAGAGCATCTCAGTGCCCCCAATGCAAAACGTTATTTGAGCCAACCACAGTGACTACTTTAAGCTGTGGCCATCCTCTTCCTGCTCTTCCAGCATCAGTCGCGCATGATGGAAGAGGGTCTCTTGTCTTACATAAGGGTTTAGTGAATAACAATCCAGTCTCTGTGCTATTTGATTCTGGATGCACCACAATTGGTGTTAGGCAGTCACTCGTAGATCCTTCCCGTGCCACTGGACAAGTAGTCAAATGTGTAACATTTGGCGGCACATTAGAGAAATACTCTACCGCTATCATTAGGATTGCTACTCCTTTCTTTACAGGAGATGTACACGCATGTCTTCTTCCGAATCCGATCGCTGACCTCATCATCGGTCGCATTCATGGAGTCAAGGAATGCACTCCGCAACAAATTTCCACTTGGGAAAGGCAAAACATGCAGATTGCTAACGCTGTAGTCACTAGAGCTCAGGCTCTTAATGTGCCTCAAACTTCATCTACTGAAGATAATGAAGTGCATAACCAAGATAATCCCTTGGTAATTTCTCGTGACTCGTTTATAAAACAGCAAGAAGATGATCCCACTCTGAAGAAATTCTTCATTCTTGCAACTAAAGGTGATCCGAATAAGGACACAAGTCGTAAATCGTGGATTACAAAGAAGAATGGCGTACTTGTACGTATGGTTCAAGACTCCATTACGTCAAGTCATTCTCAAATCCTGGTTCCCAAGAATTTGAGAGTTAAAATTTTGCAGCACGCTCACGACTCTCAGTGTGCTGGACACATGGGTTTTTCCCGTACTAAGTCAAGAGTCCTTGCGGCTTTCTTTTGGCCATTGGTAAACAAGGACATACGGATTTATTGTCGATCTTGTAAAGTATGTCAGGAAGTTAAATCCAAAGGTCCACGGCATGCTGCACCCATTCAGGCGGCGGACATTCCTATTCGGCCGTTTCAAAAAATGGCCATAGACATTATTGGTCCATTTAAGATCAAGTCTGCCAGAGGACATCAGTTTATCTTGACGTGTGTTGATATGTGCACACGTTGGCCAGAGGCTATTCCTCTGAAGAGCATTACTACTGCTGATATTGCAGATGCTCTTTGGCTTATATTTTCTCGTCTGGGGTTCCCCGGAGAGATATTGTCAGACCATGGCACCCAACTAATATCAGATACCATGTCTCAAGTAATGTCTACCCTGCAGATAGATAGATCTTTAAGTAGTATCTACCATCCAATGTCTAATGGTATGGTCGAACGCCTTAATAGAACACTTAAAAACTTACTGGGGAAGATAACTGAGGATCATCCTCAAGACTGGGACAGAGTTTTACCTGCGGCCCTCTTCGCTTACAGAGAGGTACCCCATGAACATACGGGATTTTCTCCCTTTGAACTCGTCTTTGGCGCGCGTCCGCGTGGCCCTATGTCGTTGCTTCACGATCTCATAACATCTGACAATATTGACGATGACACAAAGTCATCCTACGAATATGTCATCGCGTTGAGACAAAAGATTATCGAAGCATGCAAATTAGCAACTTCTTCTTCTGAATTTGCGAAACAGAAGGCAAGGCAATTTGCCAATAAGAAGAGATGCTTACGACAACTTTGTCCCGGTGACAAAGCATTTGTATTACTACCTTGTAGGGAAAACAGATTACTTATTTCTTGGAAAGGTCCGTACGATATAATATCGAAAATTTCCGATGTCGACTATATTGTCGATATTGATGGGAAGCATAAAACCTTCCACATCAATATGCTTACTGAATTCCATGAACGTCCGGATTATTTGCAACCCATTTTCCAAGCAACGGACAATTCTCCAGTACCACATGGTCATTACTCATCACTGTCCGTGATACAGGATGAGGAAACAAGTTTTTCAGATGTAAATCTTCCTCTTCCAATGATCCCACTTCATTCCAGTGAATCATGGAAGAACGTTTCTGTCTCTCCTGATTTGTCTCTAGGAGAACAGCGACAAGTTTCAACTATGTTGCAAACATTTCAGGATGTACTCACTGACATCCCTGGACAAACTAATGTCATTCAACATGACATTGTGCTAACTGACCATACTCCTATTAGGGTTAGACCTTATCCTATACCTATACATTTCCAAGCACAGGTCGAGAAAGAGTTGGATGTGATGATAGATTTGAAAATAATCGAACCATCCACCTCTGCGTATTCTTCGCCGATGGTTATTGTGCGTAAAAAAAGACAATAACATACGTCTTTGCGTTGACTATCGAAAATTGAATCAAGTAACGAAGTTCGATGCCGAACCTATGCCTTTACTGGAAGAGCTACTTACTCGACTCTCCAAATCTCATTTTTTTCACTAAACTTGATTTGTCTAAGGGATATTGGCAAGTTCCTTTATCTGAACGCGCCAAACCTCTCACGGCTTTTTCAACACCTAGAGGTTTGTTCCAATGGAATTTTATGCCTTTCGGTCTTATGAACGCACCAGCTACGTTCGTACGCATGATGCGCCGAATCCTATCTTATCGGTCAGATGTCATTGCATATCTAGACGACATCTGTCTTTTCAGCGATACTTGGGAAGATCACTATTCAGGGTTAGATGAATTGCTGTCTACTTTGCGTGAGCACAACCTGACAGCGAAACCCTCTAAAGCCTATATTGGTTTTAGCGAAATTTCTTTCCTAGGCCACCGAGTTGGTCATGGTTTCCTAAAGACAGAGGACCATAATACTAGTAAGATACTTAACATCTCAATCCCTAAGACTAAAAAACAGGTGAGAAGTCTGTTAGGTCTTATTCAATTTTATGGCAGATTCATTCAGAATCTATCCTCTATCATGGCACCTCTCTCAACACTTCTAAAGAAAGGTTCGCCTAATGTGGTCCACTGGTCTCAGGAATGCCAATGCTCTCTGGATAAGATTAAAACACTGTTTTCAACACCACCTATTTTAGTGCTACCCACTAAAGATAAGACATTCGTTCTTCGTAGTGACGCTTCATCCACTGGGATTGGAGCGGCACTAATGCAAGAGTACTCTGGAACTCTGCATCCTGTAATGTATATTTCCAGAAAACTTAATGCGGCAGAAAGGAATTATTCGGTTTTAGACCGTGAGCTATTAGCTATGGTTTGGTCGATCCTCAAACTACAGAGATTCCTTCTAGGCGCACATTTCATAGTAGAAACAGACCAAAAAGCTCTTACTGCTATACAGAGTAAGAATTTGAAGAGCTCGAGGTCTACTCGATATGCAATTGCTCTTCAACCTTTTCATTTCTCTGTGCGAGCTATTCGGGGATCAGATAATGTGATGGCAGACATTCTGTCAAGATGCCCACATGATTCCACATAACTATTAGGGCTTAGACTTCTTGATATGTCTAGTTCTATAGTAGTTCCTTTTCTATATCATGATAGATACACATTTGTAATTTAATAATATAATGATTGTATCACTACATAGCGGTTCATGTATGTTTATTCACCGCTGTGCTTTGATGATTTTTACTTCATAAATCATAAATTTAAGATATCTAATACGTAGTGATGATATGAATTTTTTTAGGCATTGTGTAATTGCCAGAATTGTATTATACTTTGATGACACCTTCCTGGAAAAATATACTTGTAGAGAAATAATTTCTCTCAGTTTATGAGACACATTCTCACCAGTCGCTCCATAAGTCGACTTAGCCTCATATTAGGCGTTATAGGTATTCCTGATATTTTCATCTGCGCATTATTCATGCGTTGTGAGCCTATTGTACGTTGCTCCTAGATGTATTTCAAAAAAAAAAAATGTTCCATTTTTTTTTTTCCCGGGAGGTGTGGTAAGACTGTTACGTGCAGTCTTTGATATCTTACAATATTATACATAGGTAATTTTTTAGTGCTTAAGGGAAAGTCATTATTGAGTTACTTCCCTTGAACTCCGCGGATAAATACATTTTACTGCGATTTATTCGTTGTTTGGGTAATAATAGATTGTTCTTGCTTCAGAATATCTATGGCCTGAATTTATGTGTATTGTTTGTCTGAGTAGGACAAGTCTGTCTTATATCTGTATATCTTTACATATCTAAGTCGAACTATATGTTCTGTTGTCTCTAGAGAGGTCAAAGGCTATTCGGCGGATGTGTCGCTTGAGTGGGTGTGATTTGGCTTCGTCCTGATAGGGACTGTGTGTGTTTTGCTATGTCGGCTTGATGCCTTGAAAAAGTGATCTCAGTGGTTTTGGGGAAAGTGATAGTCGTCTAGACCTATCGTGTATGCTTTACCCCAGTGTTTATTCATCTTGCCAAGGAATGGCAGTTTCATATTCCCTCTACCAAGGTAATCAAAGATACTCTTATGAACTCTCGATCGAAGCCACCATTGTCGATAATTACGATTTGAATGTTTAAGAGAATATATTTGACTCGATGAAAAACGACTTCGATTCCTAGCAGCACTATATTCTGTAGAATGCAGTCTATTGTTCATGACCAAATCTACAGAGCAACGAAATGTTGTATGAATGACTAACTTTAGAACAGATTCATTATCTGTATTCAAACGTGAGTGACAGTTCACGAGTGGAGCCATCTTGGAACCAAAACATGTAGGACTTTCAAGAAGAGAAAAGGGATGCCCGTATTATCGCTTGATCAGTCCAGAGATCACTGCTACACATGAGAACCCATTGTTAGCGGTTCAATATTATTATATGGAAAAATATGTGCTGAACATTATGTTGAAGAATCGTTGCTAAACGAGATTAGGTTTAGAAGTCATCTGAAATATTGTTTACAAGCTGACGTGCTCAGTCAGTGACGTCAGATGATATATGTATGGGCGATACTGAGTGCTTGGCTATTGACAGTCCATTATACCATTATTCTACATGAGTGCCCATGTAACATTGCAAGACCATTTGTCCACTGTACTATGATGTATTATGGCAACCTGTGATTTGTCACTATCTGTGCTGTCGAGTGTGTACGTCCAATTAAACTTTAGAAAAGGTACACAGTCGTTGGTGTCGATGACTTCCGGTCATACATGAGTGTGAGAAGAGAACATTTGTCAACAACACGAACCCTTATCATCATTCGCACATTATACACTCCATCCATGTCTACACAACACTGCGTAGGTCAAGTTGACATTCCATACACTACAGTGGGGCAGGCAACACCATAGGGATCTTGTCAACTGATGATGATAGACGCCTGTCTTCCCGCCTAGGAGTGTTCTGGTGTACTTTATCAACATATATTATATCCAACTAAATATCAACTTTATCAGTAACGCATCTGAGCTTCAGACGAGGACGATAGCGTACGGAAGGCAGCGAACTGAAGGAGAGGAGAGAGAGTGGAGTTAGTTGTTTTCCCCCGGAACTGTAGAGTTAGATAATACTTGGAGGAGAGCCTATGAGTTAGTTCTGCAGAATTCAGGAGAGTAGGATTTATGTGGTGTTTAAGTTAGTTGTGCAGGACTGCCTAGAGCGCCTTTGAGTCAGTATAGTCAAAGTTAGTTAATACATCTTAACCGGAACAGAGTGAACACTAGTGAAGAGCAGTCAGGGGGCGGAGGACTCAACAGTGTGTTTAGTTAGCAACAATAGAGTGGTCAGGGGTGGTGGCTCTTGCTTAGAGACCTCCGCCCGGTATATTTCTTTAACCTTAGTTGTTTTTGTGTAGGTGTGGAAGAGAGCGTGGTAATTTGAAAATTTAGCCTTTCATTGATTGTTCTTTTTTTTCAGGTTGTGTGAACTCGCACGTTATTGTTGTGGGTTTTTTTTCGCTGTGGTATACATTTGTTTGTTTTAATAAACTATAAAATGTGCACTGGATCAGTTTGTATTTCGCTATACTGTACCTGTATTCTTTAACTGTACAGTTGTGTCTGTGGCTAGTAATTAGTGCACTCCTTATCTCAGCTGAGCGAGAGGTGGTGAGATAGTAGTTAATAAAACAAGTGATAAATGGCGAGGGAGAGTCAATCTAGGTTCTCACCCTTGAAGCTATAAATCTCATCCTCCACAGTCACTTAATTTCTCATCTTAATCTATCTTCTCAGACTGTCCTTAAAACTGGTGTCTTGTCTCATTACTCAGACAGACTCTTAATTAAGCCACTGTGTGACACTGCTCAATATATTACCACAAATTGTCCACGTCTTCTTCTTCTTTGATCCATAGCCGCCTACCGTCAAAGCAGGCAGTGACCATCACGCCTGGTGGCGTCTTGTAGGGCAGCAACAAATTGATTCCACTTTTTTCGGTCGCCGGCCATCCTTCGTACAGTGCCCCAACTGTGGTTCATTCTTTGCATCTCGGCTTCCACAGTTCTCCGCCAGGTTTTTTGGTCGGCCTCTCTTTCGCTTTGCTTCGGGAGTCCATAGCATTGCTGTTCTTGAAATGGTATCAAGGTCCCTTCTGAGAACGTGTCCAACCCAACTCCAGCATCTGCCAGCTATGATGGTGTGCATTCCTCCTGGTTACACCGAATAAGTAGTTCTTGGTTGCTGATGGTATTCGGCCAAAAGATTCGGAGAATTTTTCTTAGGCAGATTGTGTGGAAGGAGGACAGTTTCGACATTTCGTTCTCTTTTACTCTCCAGCACTCCGCACCATAGAGAAGCACAGAAAGTACACAGCTCTCATACAGTATTAATTTGGTTTTTGTGCTGTAATGGGAAGACCTCCAAATGTTGCTGAGACCAGCAAAGGCTGTTCTCGCTTTATTCATTCTGTTGTTAATGTCTTTGCTTGTTCCGCCGTCTGGTGTTACTATGCATCCTAGGTAATTAAATTTGTCTGTCTGATCTAACTTCTGGTTCCTTATTGTTATTGGCTCAGGATTGCCTACATTGAGTGTCATGGCCTCTGTCTTCTTCAGATTGATGTTCAGACCAACGTGCTGGCTATACTTATTTTTATTTTATTTTTTATTTTTTCGTACGCCCGCTAATACTCGTGGCGAAATCTTAGGTTATTATTAATGTCTAACCTGACATTGATTTTACGTGAGTATCTCTTTTTTTTCTTGTACAGAGACAGGTGTCCCTCGCCATTCAGGCAGATACTCGCCGATTTCGGAGGTACCCATTAGAGCTGGGTCGGCTCAGGAGCCGCCAATCCCTGGTCGACGACACTCCTTCAAATGTCCTCGCCAGGTCTCGAGTTAATCCAGTCCAAATCCCGGTCGACGAAAAATCCTCAAATGCCGTCGCCCGGGTTTGATCCTGTATCACCCTGTCGCCAGAGCGGTGTGGTAACCACTACGCTAGCGCGGCTCCCGCTATACTTATTCAGTCTATCGGTTTTTTTCTTGGATGTGTTGATTTGAATGTACGAATAGTGTAATGTCATCTGCATATTCCAGGTCTTCCAGCGTAGAAAACGTCCATCTAATTCCTCTTTGATTGCCCTCTGTTGTCTAACGCATAACCCAGTCTATGGCTGTCAAAAATAATGTTGTTGAAAAGGGGCATCCCTGTCGTACTCCTGTTTTCACTTCGAAATTAGATTACTCAATCCAACACTGCATGTGAAGTTAGAATAGATGCTTTTTATAATGGAAACAAAGCAGCTGGGAATTCCAAAAACGCTAAGTATTTTCCGTAGGCTTTCCATGTGTATGCAGTCAAAAGCCTTTTCAAAATCAACAAAGTTTTAGTACAGCTGTCTCTGCCATTACGAGCACTGCTCTATGATGTTCCCGAGGGTGAATATATGATCTGCACATCTTCTGTTCTTTCTAAAACCCGCTTGTTCTTTCCTCAGTTTATGGTCAACTGCTTTTGAATGTCCACGTCTGGTACGGTGTAAATGTTGCCAAAGGACTTTTGTAGTAGATATATATATATGGGACAATGCACTTAAAACAATAGAAGAAATCTAAGCTTTCGTTGAGGAATTTATTTCTTGGACCAAAGATGGGCAAGGCCACTATCTCGGTCCACCGTTGATCCCCTGAAAGATATAAGGTGAAATGTTAGGACTTAGCTGCGGCGAAGCAGAGCAAATCTCTATCATATTAAGTCTATATTATTACATCTTTGGTAATAATTAGCAGTAGCAGTAGCCCCATCAGTCGTAACTGACTATGGGAATGCGCCCCTGAGATGATAGTCCTCAGCTTTTCTTTTCTTTTTTTGGTTTGTTTTGCCATGTGCTCCTTTCGGAGTGTTATTTTCTCTTCTGCTTGTCGTGAGATCTTCTTTTCGCCCAGTCTGGGGTGACGCCAGAGAGAGTATCGCAACTTGGTGCGATCGGCAGCTTCATCATCCCATTTTGCTGGATTTATGTTCAGTGCCTTATATCTTTCTTGCACACATCTTTGAACCTCAGCTGCGGTCGCCCAACTGTTCTTTTGTAATCTGCCAGTTGTCCGTAGAAGATATCTTTGGGGATACAAACATATTTTATGCGGCGGGCATGGCCAAATCAGCGTAGTCTGCACTGTCTAAGCAGTGTATCCATGCTTTGAAGGCCAGCACGTGACAGCACCTCGACATTTGTCAATTTTTCTGTCCACGAAATACCCAGGATGTGGCGTTGACAACGTAGATAGAAAGTATTAAGCCTTCTTTCTTGCTTAGCATAGCATTTGGTTATAATAGTACTTTAATATTATATGTTTCTTTGAGTTTTTTTCTTATTAATGAAATATCTTTTCCCTTGCCCATGCATATTTATTTGGGGGCGGGTGTGGGGATGTGCGTGGTTCTTCCATTAATAAACATTTTTTGCTTGCCTTCACGGTTGTCTTTTACTTTACTGTGGAGTTTTTGTGTTATTTATTGTTGAAAACTTGTAAAAGTAGCTACAACGAAAAATTGTATTTGGTAGATATCATCTTTTTTTGACAAAAGTTAAAGTCGAATTCTCATGCTAACGTGAGGCTGCCTTATGCTACTAAAAAATTGTAATCTTAGATGTTACAGACGACGAGCCTTTCAACTATAAATGTGTCTGCGGAGGTGGTTACTGGTATCAGCCATGAAACAACAGTGATTCTAGTATTGGTTATCTGTACTGGCTTATTCTTCTTCTTCTTCCGTCCTTAGCCAAAGACCGACCAAGCAGTCAGAGGCCATCACGCCTTGTGGCGTCTTAAGGGCAACAGCAGATTGATTTTCTCTGTTGTAGTTTCCCATCACGCCTAGCGGCGTCTTTAGGGCAACAACAAATAGATCCATCTGCCGTTGTTTCCGTAATCGGTGTGACAAGCCAACGGGTGATCAGCCCATTGGGCGTACTGGCTTATGTCAGAATATTAATGTTTTTGGCGCTGTCACCAACATTATCAACATCATCTGCTTTATCAAACAAGGCTTCAAGGAGGCGATTACTCTGGCTTCTGGATGTCGTTAGAATATCTTTCCACATTCTTGTTTTTGTTGCGACTGTCAAACTGTACCTTCTCTCTTTGTCGATATCTTGTTTTGTTTCAATCATTCCTGTTATGACGATACATTCCAGCTTTATTCTGCCCTTAACATGCCCATAGATTGCATCTTTCTAACATTAGGAATCAGATTTCTGTGCGCGCTGGCCTATTTCAGGAATTCTTTTTTTTTTTCTTTTTCTTTTTTTAAGCTACCAATCGTATTTTTGTGTTCGACAACCTTTCGTTATCTGATATGCTAAGTAAGTGTGCAAGATAACAGTTCTTGATATATTTTAATTCTAAAAATACGTATATCTATTCTAACCCATAGATATTCTTAGAGCACCCTCACCCCGTTCTCCCCCACCCCCACGCGACGTACTTGTACTCATACAAGAGACGCAATTTCATGCTATTGAGTCGGATGAGGCTGTTTTCGCAAGTGAATTTCACTGTAGCATTTTACTAAAAATATAATTCACAGTGTTTTGTTTATTTTTAAATCAATGTTCAATTACAGATAGCCGCTCAGTGTGCTGCGTTTGGGAAAAAAGGAATAAGAAGAAGAAGCAGAATATAAGCATGTGGTTATCGAAAAGGGTATATTTCATAAATAAATGTAAAACATAAAAATTGTTCGTACTTTAAGCTCCGAAATAAACCAGTTTCAATAGCAGTTTTAACATTTTCAACATGTACTTATTATACACTCACACCCCGCCCAGTCAAAAGTTAGCCCTGGGTGTACTTAATTTTTAAATTAAACTATATCATGACCAGCAATCCTCAAATCTACTCGTGTTTACTCAACATCACGAATAACGAAAGACGGCCGAACACTGATTGATTAACTATGATCTTTTATTTATCACTGTGCTAATGAAAACAAATAGCAGTCTATAATACCATAATTGTTAACAAGGATGAAAATTGTTAAATCAAATCAAAATCATCAAATGTTTATCAGTTGCAATCACCGTTTGATCAAATTGTATATACCCCTAATGTTATGATTACATCAGTGGGTCTCAACGTGGGCCATGTGGCCCCCCAGGGGGCCACTGCAAGATAGTAACGTACATTTTTCCAGCTAACCGTCACTAATGGGGGAGGGGGGAGGGGGGAGTGGCTACAGATGTAAATGAGGCTCATAAGGGCGCCATGAGCAAGAACAGGTTGAGAACCCCTGGTTAAAGCACATTTGTTTGTTTTTTTTGTTTTGTTTTTCTGTTTCTTTTTTAAATATTTAAAACCCCATTAAAATGTTCATCCACTGTTTAACAAAGTTCTCATTTGTTACTTTATCCATTTTCAGGTCTGGCTGTCTGTGACCTGTGCTCGCTTGTGGCCCTTATTTGGATCAACGGATCCTTTACCCTTGTCTACACTGCAGCAGATGTGCCTTTCGACATTCTAGGAGTCCTCTATCTCGTGGGCGCACATTCACATATGACCATCGTTAGAGTGTCGAGCTAGATTACTGCAGTAATCATACTGGAGAGATGTTTGTGTGTCATAGCGCCTTTAAAGGTTAATTTTCACACCCAAATTATTTCATTGGTATTTCTCTAATTACGCACAAGCTATTATAGACCGAAAAATTAATATGAAACAAACATAAAGGTATGTTTTCAGGCACTCGTAAGAAATAAAGAAGTAGAACACTAAACAACAGAAAAACAACAGACATGAGTGGCTTACCCAGGATTTGAACACCGGACCTTCCGAGCGACAACCCCCGCCTAGCTATGCAAGCGAATCACACTATCCTCCCTGCCATCTACGCATCACCAAAAAATGATGCTTTGACGACAGGTCAATAGTGCGAACCGAAAGACATAACACCGGAAGTCCACAGTGGGCAGTACGGCCTATTAAGGACACAATCACTTCTGTTGTTTCCCTATCAGACAGCATAGGCCAGTGCACACAAGACAAAGATACCTTAATACTGTGTCTAGTACATGAAAGTAGATTTAGAACAGTAAGTACAGGACAGAGGGTAGGTTTTTTGGTATTGTATAAACATTTATAACATATAAGGAAGGGAAACCCGATGCCTGTAAACGGTAAATTAATATGAAACAAACATAAAGGTATGTTTTCAGGCACTCGTAAGAAATAAAGAAGTAAAACACTAGACAACAGAAAAACAACAGACATGAGTGGCTTACCCAGGATTTGAACACTGGACCTTCCGTGCGACAACCCCGCCTAGCTATGCAAGCGAATCACACTATCATCCCTGCCATCTATGCATCACCTTAATTTACCGTTTACATGCCTCGGGTTTCCTTCCTTATATGTTATTATAGACCGAAAGGTCCATGACTTGCATCCATATGTCAAGACTGGGACATAGGTGGAGCGGTATATAACCATCTTCGTTTTCTTACCAACCTCTCTCTTGCTGAGGAATCCTCGATTTATGGCCTGAAAAAGTCTCCCAGCTGCTGCTTTTCGAGTGGCCATCTCTTCTTTGATGCCCCCCTTTCGGTCTATACTAGCTCTAAGGTATTTAAAGTGGTCGACCTGCTCCAGGACCTGTTCTCACAGCTTAATCTGATGTCTTCTTTCTTCTCGTGATATCACCATGGATTTTATTTTAGAGCTGCTTATAACCATCCCTCTCTTCTCCAGCTCTTCCTTCCAGGCTTGCAGGTTGGATTGGAGATGTGCCTCTGATTTAGCAATCAGGGCAACATCATCAGCAAATGCCAGCTCTGAAATACAGACCTGTCTCATCTTCCAGTACCCCACTGAATACTTTCTTGTTCTCTCCTTACATGCCTTGATGACATCGTCCATGAGGAGTATGAAAAGATAAGGTGACAGGACATCACCTTGTCTTACACCAGTGGTGGACCTGAACTCTTCTGACTTATGGTTTGCTGTCCTCACATAATTTCTGCAAGACTTGTAGAAGCTCTGTGTAGCATGAATAAGAGGTGCTGGAATGTTCTTCCTTGCCATACAGTCCCAAAGGTTACTCCAGGGGACCCTGTCAAACGCCTTTTCCAGATCTATGAAACAAAGATGGATCTCACTCTTATAGTCAAGGGTCCTTTTCACTCAGCTGTCTTCTTCTTCTTCCTCGTTCGCCCTGAAAAGGACAGTGGTTGCGTTGTGTCTGTTTACGCCGTAGCTGTGATATCTGCACCTTTCGGTCGACACATCCGACTTTAGCACGTCTGAGTGTGAATATTAGGTCTTGAGTACTTCGGTTTGCAGAAGACAAAATTATTAAATACTTATAGTCGTGTGATAGCAATGGGAGATTACTGAGATAGGAATAAGAAGGGATAATTATTGAGTAGCAGGACTTAGTTCTACGTCATGTGTGACACGAGAAGTCCGTGCGCTTAGTGAAGAGTTGGGATCACTCTTCACTGGTCGTCAGCTGAGATTAGGTTAGGGAGAGACTAACTGTAACGACCATCTACAAAGTTATGGCCAGCTCAAGTACCATGTTGTTTATGGTTCCGCTGCAGTGTGCAGAAGAGAAGAAGACTGATGTAAGATGTTTCCATAACAAATAGTTTTCATGTCGAGCTGTGTCCAGTAGATCGCCAGCAGATATCGCCAGCAGTTTATTCTGGTATGTAAACACTCGTATAATTAACCGAGCGCAGATAGACAAGGACAAGTGTTAGAACAGTGGTCCAATGTCAGACGTGTAGGTAGTTTACAAAGAACGGTTTATGGCTAAGAATAAGTTACCAGCACTGGTGGTGACCCAGACAATACTTCGAAGCTGAATTTAATAGATTGAGAACAGCCCATTAATCAGTAGTGATGTGTAGTAGTGATGGGTAGATAGAAAACCAAAGTAGACAGCAGAGATCCTGAGTTAATCAAGAGATAATAAAAATAGTTCCTGACCAGTGCAGTACGTGATGTAGAAATGTCAACAATGAAGTCTCATATGTTATATTTATTGATAATCAGGCTCGGAGATAGCCATTTTGTGAATATGTTCCTTGACAACAAATAAAGAACTTTTGTTGTCAGCTCTGAGTCGTCAAGTCATTCCAGGCATTGTAGTTGTCAGATAATTTAATCTCATTCAGCAGTCACAGGAGCAAGGTAGGCCACAAAGGTACGGCGCATACAATTACAGCCAGCGTAAATAAGACAGGGACATTAACGATCATCATTAGTACAAGAATGTATACACAGTAGTGTCAGGTGGTAACTTAATAACATCAAAACCAAGAACCTAGAAGTTGTGATACATCTCTTTTTGCAGTGATCACACAAGTGAGTTTGTTATGGTGCCAGTGACCACTTGTATGAGTATTACGTTTGTTACAAAACAGTGCACTTGTCAAAACACTAGCGATTGAAAAGATAACATCAAGATCAACGAAGCATGAACTCAAGTCAACGGTGACGAAAAACATATAAGAAAACAAGACTGTTACGTGCCGAGTCATATGAAGATCAGCCGAGGGTGACAAGGTCAACGAAGGAACTCAGGTCAACGGTGACGAAAATACACACGAAGAGACATTTTCTTTACAACGTAACTCCACAATCGGGGAACGGGTCAAGCAACATCACACCAGAGTGATTTTCTATGAACAGTGTAGTACGAGTATCAACAACCGCCGCTCATAACACAGAAAACAACAGGGAAGAAATAACGAAACAAAAACAGTGTGCACACTCACGTCAACAGTCCAGAAAAGACACAAGAATTATTGTTTGTGTATAACTTTGAACTTATGCATGTATCATAATTTCCTTGATATTTCTGTTATATGGATTTGCTGTGAATAGCAATTGTTTTGTTACAACGTCAACATAATTAACCAAAGCAATTTTTTTTCAGAGCCCCAAGAAGTCCCGATAATATAATTTTTTTTTTCTTTAAGTGCCAAGATGGAACAAGGGACAGAAACAGTAGTAGGCGTGTTACGCCAGGTATCTGAGACATTGGATAAGCTAGACAAAAACAGCAAACTTACCAATGTTAAGGGTAATGTTGACACGTTGTCAGGTAAATCTACTGAATGTAAGGCCTGGTTCTTACAGTTAGAGAGATATTCTTTATCGGTTTTGGCCTCAGACAATGAAAAGAGATTGTTAGCTTTTCTTACTATCACACATTTAGTGGCCGATTTCATTAGAAGAAGGTTAGACACAGTGCCAGAGGAATCATGGCAAGATTTCAAACAGGAATTGGTGAGGAGATATGGAGAATTACAAGATGTACACCTAGGATAGCAGAAACTTAGGAAGATAAAACAAAGCAAAGAGGAAACGATACAGATGTATACTGATAGAATGTTTAACATCATTGAAGATGTATTCCCAGCTGAAACGATAGACAGACAAGGAATAGATAGCCAATTGATCGGTATCTTCGTAGACGGATTATGTAGTGATGCCATCAAACTCCACTTAATAAGGAAAGATCATAAGACGTTAAAAGACACTATGGCTTCTGCCATTGCGGAAGAAAACATAAGGAGAAGGTTTGAGTTGAGAGTAGAACAGGCAAGGGCTGAAGAGGAGGAACCAATGGAAATAGATAACATAGGTCGTAGAAACAATGGTGGAAGAAGACAACAAACAGGTAGCAGGCTGTTGCAGGACATTGAATGTTACAATTGCCATCAGCGGGGACGCAGAGCTAGCACATGTACACGGAGACCGCCACGCGTGTATCAAAGCAGTAGGTCTGCACATTTGGCTAGTAGTCTTAGTCTACGACAGACTATGTGTAGGGACAGGGACGACACCTGGTGTCAACCCCAATACACCCGCACACGGGGGCACATTCATGCACGCACCACACGAGGGATTTGGAGACGCCTCGGTACGGTAGATACAGTAGTCAGGGAAAAATCAGACCTACTCCCATAAAGGAGACAGACATGGGTAGGATAAATAATAGGTCTCAGAATAATAAGCAGATACCTATGGGAAGGAAAGCAAGGATAAGGAAACAGAATGGAGATATACCAACAGTGAACGCAACGTACCATACAAATCCGAGTTCTTGTTTGATGACAATAGGTGACAGAAAAATCAGAAGTCTCTTG
Organism: Oreohelix idahoensis; assembly: GCA_024509875.1. Lineage (NCBI taxonomy): Eukaryota > Metazoa > Mollusca > Gastropoda > Stylommatophora > Oreohelicidae > Oreohelix > Oreohelix idahoensis. The sequence continues at coordinate 193,483 of JAMPIV010014635.1, read as the reverse complement.
GACTCAGGCGCTAGTGTTAGCTTGTTAAGATTTGGGTTGTACAAACAGCTACGTCAGCCACTCAAATTAGAAAAAAACACACATGCAACTCACGTCAGCGTCGGATAAAAGGTTAAAGGTGATGGGAATGTCAACGTTACGGTTTAGCATTGGAACGAAGTCGTTTATGCAAACGTTTATTATAGTGAAAGGTATGTCACGGAATTGCATGTTAGGCAGAGATTTTTTGACGAAATACAGCGAAGATTGTACTTTGACATACAGAAGCTAAGGATTCAGGACATGCAAGATGATATGCATATCGCATCAATGATTAGGTTACAGAAGCCAATCACTTTACGTCCGAATACGGTGAACATATTTGCAGGAAATGATAAAGAGGTAACCATATTATAAAATTTGGCAGACGGTCAGAACAGTAGAATTCCAGGATGCAGACATAGCCGATGAACCAGACATAAACATGACGGAGGGGATAATAGTGATAGGAAAAAGGTCTCAGTTTCCAGTTATGCTGTTCATTACAGCAGCAAAGCATGTCACGATACCAAGAGGATTCATCTTGGGGAGAGTACAACACATGTCACACACTGAAAGCAGCAGACAAGGACAGGATAACTACGACGAAAGGAAAGATAGACATAGTGGTATCCGAAATTGGAGAACATACACTAGGAGGGGTAGCCAACAGTTAGGATGGGATTATAGGAATACCAGTAATTGTCTAGCGTGTAGAGAACAGGAACGTACGTGGAGGGAAAGAAGATGGAGCCATAGAAACAACAATCGCATAGAATACAGGGAAAGAGACACCAGATGGAGAAACAATTGTCTCAGACCGTACTGCACATTCGATCGAGTACATAGGATAGAAATGGTTCAAGAAAGGAGTCGACAACCTTGTTTTGAAGACAGACATACAAATAGGAAGCTATATGAGACTGGAAGCAGTCAACAAAGAGATAGAATGGAATGCAGGGACGAATTATACAACAGGATAACATGAAGGATAGGATGACAGAAATTAAGTCACAGATAAGGACAGACCCCCACAAAAAAAAGAAGATTACAAGACTTTATCACGAAACATCATGATGTATTTGCGCTAAATGACATGGAACTACGAAGAACACAGTCCAAATGGAAATAGAAACCACGACGGACAAACCTGTTAGCATGAAACCATATCGTACGCCGCTGAAGAATAGACAGATAGTAGAGCAAGCGATACATGACATGCTACAGGCAGGAATAATCGAACGGTCCAGGTCAGAGTGGGCATCGCCGATGGTCATTGTTGAGAAGAAAGACGGAACCAACAGATTTTGTTGTGTCTACCGGGCATTAAACAAGATTACAAAAACGATATCGTATCCGATGCCTAGAATAGATGACATATTGGCAACACTGGGGAAGTCACAATGGTTTACAACCTTAGATGCGAGGTCAGGATTCTGGTGCATCCCAATGTCACCAGACGCCAAAATGAAGAGCACTTTCTGCGCACATGTTGGCACGTTCACATGGAACGTGATGTCTTTTGGGCTAAAGGGAAGCCCGACGACATATATGGCATTAATGAACGAAGTGTTTCAAGGGGTGCAAGCATTCGCCACAGCATACATTGATGATATACTGGTACATACGACGGGGTCGATGGAAGATCATCTATACCACGTAGAGAAAGTATTGAATAGATTACGACATCACAATGTGAAACTCAAGTTGAACAAATGCAACTTCTTACAGCAAGAGATTAAATACTTAGGGTTTGTAATCAATAGGGAAGGCATTAGACCAGATGAAGAGAAAGTGCGAGCCATCAGACAAATGCCAGCACCAACAAATGTCCGTCAAACGAGAGGATTCTTAGGAACATGTGGGTATTTTCGGAACCAAATCGTAAATTTTTCACAAGCAGCGGAACCCTTGATAAGCCTCACAAGGAAATTTGCCAGGTTCACATGGACACAAGACTGCCAGAGGGCTTTCGAATACCTCAAGAACGCATTAACAGAAATCCCATATCTAGCACATCCAGACCCGAATAGGGAAATGATATTGTATACTGATGCATCGGATACAGCGATAGGGGCATGCTTAGTGCAACCGGCAAAGGAAGATGAGGAACCGGTGGTGAAGAACGTGAGAAACGAGAAACCACTAGTATTTCTATCACTTGCGCTGAGCAAAACGCAGCGGAAATGGCCTACAATAGAGAAAGAGGCGTTTGCCATCCACTATTCTGTACATAAATTGGACTTTTACCTAAGGGGAATGCCATTTACAGTTAAAACAGACCATCAGCCACTAGTGACATGGTTAACTAGAAGCGAAAGATCAGCCAAGGAAATTGCAAACGTGGGCGTTGAACTTACAAAGCTATAACATGAAAATAGAGTACATCAAAGGTACCCACAATACATGCGCGGATCTATTGTCAAGAATACCGTACCAGAAAGGGATGACAATAGAAGGGGATAATACGCCAGAGATAGATGATCGATTCAAAAAGGTCAACATTGTGGCGAGAGGTTTTATTTGGCTCTTGGATCAGTATAGTACTGACAATTACAGAAATAGAATTTCTGCAGAAAATGGTGAAGTCACAGTGTCTGAGAGGACTACCGGTATCACAAATTAGTTACGGCTGTGAATGATCTGATCTCGAAACAATAGTAGAGAGGAGACCGACATAAAGTGCCACCTCCGCTGTGTAACTAACTGTGATATTAAAAAAACAAGGAAACAGATTTTGCTTAACAATGATAAAATTGACAAGTCTTCAAATACAATTTCCTTATTATTTATTTAGTATATACACTATCTACTCTTGTGCTGAAGGGTGAATGTTGAAAAATGGAATGTAATGAATTTGTAAGTTTACATATGATTTACAAATATTTATTATATATATATATATATGTAAATAAATATTACAACAAGTTTTCCAATTATAGGAACAAAAATTATATCAGCTGTGCTGTTATTCAATTATAGTACATGTATCAGCTGTGCTGTTAATTAAGGATATAACACTTATCAGCTATGCTGTTATTTTTGTCTCTTGCTATGCTACTTCACTTTCTCATCACTGACAGTTTCTATGCTCACAATGCTGACAGAAATGGTACTAATGTGTACTCATCTCTCTAAGGTCTGTTCTTCTTTGGTTGGTTCACACAACATCGGCTGAGTATCGTTCCTTTAGCCCACCCAAGACTGAGGGGGACCAAAGATGTAGAGTCAGGACAACCTCTATGCTCCTGCGGAGTTCCAGGCCGCTGGATTGACGACCCACGATCTCAGGTTTTAGGACACGAATAAGGCCCTCTAAGATTAAACAGGCCAGTTTTTGACTCGACTTAGCGAAGCAGGTGCAGGTCAATGCCCTCAGGTAAGCTATAAATCAAGGTGACAGCTTCTCCTCTTCAGTCGGTCGAGATCTCTGGCGTCGTGTCGGTGATGTGTGATTATGCATAAAATCCGCCCGATTATATAGGTAGGTAAATGCTTAAGGAAAGCGTTTGGTTGGTTCCTGGCGGAGCAAAATGATTGGTTTCCTCCGGTTTAGTCTCAAGCGCTGTACAGCCTAATTTTATGCAGTTTTCATCTCAGAGACTGGTAAACGTTGCTCGTTTATTGGTTGAAGCAAATCTGTATCTCGACATAGTGATTAACAAAGTAGTGGGTTACACTCGTTTCACGACATAGCCCCCTCCTTTCCTAGCTGTGACTTGTCATAGCTGACGTGTAAACCCCTGCTGTGGTTAATCCTTTTGCGTCTGTCCTTCCAGAGTACTAGGGTGTCGACTTAAAAAATCAGCTCCTACATTGTCTCTTCCCGGAATGTAATTCACGGTAAAGGAATAAGGCGCCAGAAGCAGACTCCAGCTTAACAATCTCGAATTTAGCTTTTTAGATGCAGCCAAGAATGTTAAAGGTTGCTGATCGCTGTGGACAATGAAGTGTGTCCCATACAGATAAGGTGAAAATTTGTTGATGGACCAAATTAGAGCTAAACATTCTTTCTCTATGGTCGAGTAGTTCAACTCAGCTGCATTCAGCTTCCTACTGGCGTAGGCGACTGGTAAACGTACCTCCGGCTGGGCTTTTGATTTCTGCAAGAGAGTTGCACCAATCCCTATACTGCTAGAGTCCGTCCTTAATACAAATTCCTGTGTGATATCGGGTAGCGTAAGGATAGGTTTGCTGGTGAGTTTTGCTTTTAGCTCTGTGTAAGCTTTTTCACAATCAGCATTCCATTGGATTTTGTCAGGCTGTCCTTTCTTCGTTAAGTTAGTTAATGGTGCACACAGAGAGTTAAAGTGGGGTATGTACTTCTGATAGAACCCACATAATGACACGAATGATCTCACATCTTTCTTCGTTTGAGGTCGGGGTGCCTTCTTTAGCTTCTCTATATTCTTTGAGTCAGGAGACATATGACCTGTAGAAATAGTGTGACCTAGGAATTCCAACTCCTTACAACCGATATAGCACTTGGTTGGACGTGCAGTCAATCCAGTTTCTCTCAGTCTGTCAAACAACATGGAGAGCGCTACTATATGCTCTTCAAAGGTGTTTGTAGTAACAAGAATGTCATCCATAAAGTTAGTGATATGGGGATTTTGTAGAGGTTCCAATAATTTCCTCATCATTCTTGAAAAGATACTGGGAGCATTTTTCAGCCCAAAGGGTAGTACATTAAACTCGTAGTGTCCGTCTGATGTACTAAATGCCAGCATTTTCCTAACTTCTGGTTTCACTGGTATTTGGTAGTATCCCTTGCTTAGATCTACCTTCGATAAATACCTAGCCTTTTTCAGTGTAGAGAACAGCTGGTTGGTGTCAGGTAATGGGTCCACCTGAGATTCTGTGATCGCATTAAGCTTCCGGTAGTCAATACATAACCTGTGTTCACCACTCGGTTTTCTCAAAAGCACCACACTTGAGCTATAGGAAGAGTCTGACTTCGAGATAATTTTCTCCTTCAACAGATAATCAACTTCCTCCCTTAGTGCTTGGGTTTTCGCATAGGGTATAGGGTATGTTCTCATGCATACTGGGGTAGGGTCTGTAACCTTCATGTCGTACACTAACAGATTCGTACGACCTGGCTTATCTGTGAGCACATCAGCATGGGTTTCCAACACTTTCTGAACCCTCTTCTTCTGCTCTGGAGTTAAATGTTCACTAATATTTACTTGAACATAATCCTCTGTAGTTGTGAGTGAATACTCCATAGAGTGAAGTGGTTCACCGTGCATTTCTGTTGCAATGGCTAGGGTCATGATATGTGCAACTTCTGATTATTCCTTGTCATACTATTTTTTAAGAAGATTGACATGATATACCTTCTCCTTTCCTTTCTTGTCAATCTTATAATTGGTCCTGGAAAGTTTCTCCAGTATGACATAGGGTCCCTGCCATCCAATCTGCAATTTATTATTGCTGCTTTGGAACAGTAATAACACCTTTTCACCCACCTCCAGTTCCCTATCCTTTGCTTTTTTGTTGTAGTACGCAGCATGCTTCCTCCTGGCCTGTCTTAAGTTATCATTGGCCAGTTTCCAACCTGCTTTCAATCGAGATGTCAACTCGTTGACGTACTGGTATGAGGAAGTCACTGTTTCCTCTGCCTTTTCATCAGTCCATGTCCGCATCAATGCTTCCAGTGGACCTTTTATTGGTCTTCCAAACAACAATGTAGCTGGAGCCAATCCAGTTGAATTGTGGGGTACTTCCCTATATGCAAATAGTGCAGCGGGTAAGTATGTATCCCAAGTATCAGGTTTTTCACTCGCCAGCTTTCTAAGGATTGAAATTAGCGTACCATTGAACCGCTCTACTTGACCGTTCCCTTGGGCATGGTAGGGACTACAATGATAGTGCCTGCTTGAAATATCCTGAATACTTCTTGTGTTAGCTTTCCCTTAAACTGAGACCCATTGTCAGTCAATATCTGATGCGGGAAACCTAATCGGGTAAATATTGTCAACAGGGCCTCTGCCACGTGCTTTGAATCTAAAGCTGACATGGCCACTGCTTCTCCCCACATAGAGCAAGTATCAACCAAGGTTAAGATGTAAGCATTTCTCTTCTTGGTCCTAGTGAGGGGTCCAACAATATCTACTGCAACACGTTCAAAAGGGGTTCCCATAATAGGCATTTCTCCCAGTGTTGCTGGTGCAGTCCTATGCTTAGGAGCTACTCTTTGGCATTCTGGACAGGATCTTACATATCTTTTTATGTCCTCTGTAATTCCTGGCCAAAAGTAGTGACAGGCTATCCTTTGTCCAGTGGCCCCTATTCCCATATGTCCACTGAAGGGTATAGCATGTCCTAGCGTCATAACCTTCTCCCTGTAAGATTTTGGCACTACAAGCTGTCCATGCCCTTTAGATCCTGTTCCAGCTTTTCTGTATAGTAGACCATTCTTCATATACAAGTCTCCTTTCTCTGGAGGGTTATGTGCTTTAGTCAATTTGCCAAAACAAGGCTTCAGTGTGCTATCTACTGCCTGAGCCTTTTTCATCTCTTCTGGATGAGTATTGATAGGATTCTCCTCCATTTTCCTGGAGCTTTCCCTGGTCTGGACTGTTGCCATAACTACAGGTTTTATAGGTTCCCAAGGAAAACATACCTACACCCCAAAATCAAAGGGTAAATAGGGTCGTCCATCACTGCTGCTTTGATTTCTCCTTCCACATAGCGAGATCTTATGTTGATTCGGGCTATGGGTAATGTCATGGTTCTTGCTCCCTTGATAGGTCCTCTGATTTCCACTGTTTCTGTGGTTATCTGGTCAGGACTTACTAGAGAAGAGCACACAACTGAATCAAAGTCCAATATTGTGTCATATAAACACAGTACTTGAGTGCCATTCACGGTCACTTCCTCACAGACAGTGGGATGATGGAAGTCTTTCTGACTTACTGCCATTTCCTTCCTTCCCTGATTCCCTGTTGTAAGACATGCAGCATGATGAGGAGGATTCTTCTTTCTGCAGTCCGCAGTATTGTGGTTACTCATTAGACAAGTTTTACACCACTTTCCTTCCTTCAGGTAAGGTGTCTTATCCGATCTTAGAGGGTTTTTGTCCTTTTGGTCAAACCTTTGTTTGTTCCTTGTGGTATGGTCCTTTTGTTCATATTTGGTATAGTTTTGTGATGATTTGAAGTTTTCACCCTGCTTCTTCTTATTTCCTAATAATTCTGCCTGAGCTGCTTGATACCTCTCAGCAACAGTTACAATATCTTCCAATCTCTCACAAAACAAACAGGAGGAACGGGAGAGAGGAAGCGAGGAAGATAAGAAAAAACAGGATACAGAGAGAAAAAGACAGAGAAAGCAGACAGAGGTAGAAATAGAGGAAGAAGAGGAAGACGTACAGCGTGATCAGACTAGAACGTCAGAAAGAGAAAAAGTTGACAGAACAATACCAGAAGAATTAAGGAGGTTGAGAAACGTAAGAGATAACTCGGAGAGCGAAGAGGACATTCCGCTTATGGAATATGTTCAGAGACTGTAAGAGAGAGAGAATAGATTAGCAGAGCAAGAAAATCAATTGCGACAGATGCAGGAAGCGGAGAGGCAACAAGAAAATCAGCAGGAAGAAGAGGAGATGGAGGAAAATGGACAAACAGATGAGCAGGAGGACAGGGTAAGAGACATTATACGTGGAAAGAAGAGATATTATACGTCATCCGACGATTCGTCAGAATACAATATGCAACTCGCGAAGTTAAGAAATACAGCAGAAATGCAGGTACGCCCGAAGTGGAGAGGCAGACACATGGAAACACAAGAGGAGGATAGACCGACACGAGGAAAGGGTCGGAAAACGATTAGTGGGGTAGAAAATAGGAGCAGACGGACAAGGACTCCAGAAGAGGTATCGATGTCAAGTGACTCAGACAGTATGTTGTCTAAGGAGAGTGATGAGCGTCACAGACATAGCAAACGGAGATTCCATAGAAGAGAGATAGTGGAAGGGAGTACACAAAAGACGAAGAGATGTTGGTCGTCTACAGACAATTTATCAGATTATAGAAGGCGCCTCGAAAAGTTGAGACAAGTAGAACAGGTGGATGTGAGATCGGAGAGTAGAGATACTATGGAGGCAAGTAGGGAGACGGGTCGAAGAGAATATCGACCCAAGACTAGAGTCAGCAAGGAAAATAGGAGAGATAATAGTATAGAAAGAAGGAGGGATACAGATTGAGGGGATTTCCGATCTAAGAGCCGAGATAGGCTGAGACATAGAAGGGATGATAGAAGAAGGAATACGGATCGAAGGGATTACCGATCCAACAGCCGAGAAGCTAAGAAGGAGGAGACAAATAGAAGCAGTAGTAGAAGTAGAGAAACTACTAAGGATCGAAGGAGATACCGATCTAGTAGTAGAGAGGAGTCAAAGACGAGAAATAAGGATGGAGAAGGTACAAGTAGAGGTCGAGGTAGCGACAAATTGAGTAGAGACCCTGGGAGGAACCCAGGGAATACGAGAAATGAAGAAATTGAAAAAAGAGAAAAACCGAAGCAAACGGTCGATGAAGTAATGAGTAGAGAAGTGGAGGGAAACTCAAGAGACATGAAAGATAGAGAGGTTGAGGGAAATTCTGGAGATATGAGAAACAGAGAAGCAGAGAGGAAACAAAGTATTGATGAAGTCAGAATAGTAGAGGAAACAAAAAAATTGTGATAAACTAGCGTTGGAAACGCTTAGAGCCAAGGAGGCCATGATGATGAAAATGTTTGGGTTGATGGAAATTATGAATAAGTAAGTAAGGTAGTGGAGGAGGAGACTATGTGAGGAGAGGCATAGTATTAAGGAGGCTATGGGAGGAGACATAGCATATTAAGAAGTATAACCAAGATGGCGGCGGTTGCTGGTCTTAAGGAGACTTAAGTATGATTGGTCTATACCGCACATATGAGGTAAACTGAGTACACCTGACCAATAGGGTACTGCACTACAGGATGAGAAAAATGTGAGGATTGGAGAGCATAGTTCCAATGAGGGAACGAGAGGTAGAAGAGATAAGGGTGAGGAGAAAAATGTGAGGATTGGAGAGCACAGTTCCAATGAGGGAACGAGAGGTAGAGAAGATAAGGGTGAGAAGGAGAGAAGTAAAAAATTGCAGCGGGAGTCTAGTTGTGGGGAAACTAGATGCAATCGTTCTACACTGAACATATTAAGAAGCTGAGTAGGTCTGAACGATAGACTAATGCAATGTAGAGAGAATAATTAAGACTCGAGTGTTTAGAGGTCAGAACAGAGGCCATGGGAGATTGACGATAATAGTAGAGAAAGAAAAGACATGGATAATGTCAGAAGATATGGGAAGAAAAATTGTGAAGATAAACCATGCGGAAAATGGCAAATGGGGGAATTGAGAAGCTTGGAGTATGGGAGGATTGAGAAGCTTGGAGTATGGGAGAATTTAGAAGCTTGTAGTATGGGAGAAATTAAGAAGCCAGGGGGGAAGTAGCAAAAGGTTGGAGATCGGAGAAGTCATAGGGGATGACAGACAAGAGTATTTAGGGATACTGTTCCAGATGGAACGAATACTGTGGATAAGGGAGGAGGAGTTGGCAGAGATAATTAAGTTTGCGAAACCATAGAGATATAACAGAGAGATACATGGAGAGTACACATAAGTATGTTGGGAAAAGCCACGTGTAAATGGCAGAGATATAGAGAAAGGTTCTAGAAGAAACCGATATGTAACGAACATATAAAGGTAGGAATTATAAGTGAGACGACAAGAGGTAAATGTGAGTTCTGGACTGAACAAATATAGTAAGAGAAGTTTTACGAAAAAGGGCAGAATGTTATGAGGAACAGAAGAATGGGGAAGAAAGAGATTTAAATACACGAAAAATGAAAGCGGGACAGATGAGTGCGGAGGCATATGAAATAAGAGAAATAGAAAGAAGATTCAAGATATTAGGAATAGATGGACGATATGGAAACGCAAGTAGTTCGTATTAATAATAATAATAATAAATTCTTTAAGCACCAAACACGGCGCATAAGGCAGAAACCAGTGCTCTCCAGGTTGTTCGTTGTGACGCCACTCCTCTTAGCTCTTGCACATTATTTAGGCCCAACGTTCTTCCTTCTCTTATTATTGTTCTTCTGAGTGTTTCTTTGGTCTTCCTTTTTTTCCTCTTACCCTCAGGAACCCAAGTGAGCGCCTGTAGTGGTATTCTGTTGTTTTGCATTCGTAGGACATGACCGATATATGACCATCGTCTTTTCCTTATATAGTCGGAGACATATTTCTGCCTAGAGTCTTCTCTTATTTGTCGATTAGTCTTGAATTCTTTCCAACTGATGTTCATGAGTTTTCTAAGACATTTGTTCTCGAATGTATTCAGCTTGTTCTCCAATGATTTTGTTATTTTCCAACTCTCACAGCCGTATGTTAACACTGAGATAACATTTGAATTAAACAGACGAAGCTTGGTATGTATATTCAATGATCGTAATTTCCAAATGTTAGATAATCTATTAGGAGTATTAGGTTCGTATTAGGGACCACATAATTTTTCAGGGGGGATAGCAATAATAAAGAATCAGTGACACCATGATGTTTTAAATGGGTCACAAACGATTGTATATATTATAAATTAAGTGTAACAGGCAGTTACAGTATATTATGTGAAAAGGTGTTAACTACAGAAGAAGTAAATAAGAAAGTGAGTACGAGTATGATGATGCTCGGTAGGTCATGATGGAATGACTTACAATAATAGACAAATAGAGCTGGATATGACAGGATATTTAAAAAGGTTGAGCTCAGAAACAAAGTAGGGAATGGAGAGGTTCAGGGTGAAAATGGAGTGTGAAAAATATAATAAATTGTGGATGAAAGAAGCGTACAAGGTATACATAGGTCACAGTTAGTAGTGATTACATATTATGTTTTGTGGTCAGCATCATAGAATTACAATATGATGAGGTAGTAGGAAGATGATGATGAACACATAATGGATTATTCCATATGAGTAGAATGATGACATATATTTGATTTATGTGTTTATGTGTAGTAGTACTGGTCAAGGAGGTATACATATTAAGTTTAAGGTAGAGGTAGGTGTAGTAATCAAGGGAAGAGAAAAATTTGTCCTCAGAGACAAATCTTTTTTTAGGATAGGGAAGGTAATGTAATAGCAATAGGAGATAACTGAGATAGGAATAAGAAAGGATAATTATTGAGTAGCAGTTCTTAGTTCTACGTCATGTGTGACATGAGAAGTCCGTGCGCTTAGTGAAGAGTTGGGATCACTCTTCACTGGTCGTCAGCTGAGAACAGGTTAGAGAGAGACTAACCGTAACGACCATCTACAAAATTATGGCCAGCTCAGGTAACATGTTGTTTATGGTTCCGCTGCAGTGTGCAGAAGAGAAGAAGACTGATGTAAGATGTTTCCATAACAAATAGTTTTCATGTCAAGCTGTGTCCAGTAGATCGCCAGCAGATATCGCCAGCAGTTTATTCTGGTATATAAACACTCGTATAATTAACCGAGCGCAGATAGACAAGGACAAGTGTTAGAACAGTGGTCCAGTGTCAGACGTGTAGGCAGTTTATAAAGAACAGTTTATGGCTAAGAATAAGTTACCAGCACTGGTGGTGACCCAGACAATACTTCGAAGCTGAATTTAATAGATTGAGAACAGCCCATTAATCAGTAGTGATGTGTAGTAGTGATGGGTAGATAGAAAACCAAAGTAGACAGCAGAGATCCTGAGTTAATCAAGAGATAATAAAAATAGTTCCTGACCAGTGCAGTACGTGATGTAGAACTGTCAACAATGAAGTCTCATATGTTATATTTATTGATAATCAGGCTCGGAGATAGCCATTTTGTGAATATGTTCCTTGACAACAAATAAAGAACTTTTGTTGTCAGCTCTGAGTCGTCAAGTCATTCCAGCAAGCATGCTGACATTACATCCAGGCTGACATTGCCTGCAGGAAATAACTCTGAACTCTCGTGTTCACGAACTGACTTTACAGGAACACACACTAACAGTACACATAAAGTCCTTTGTGCGGCATATCCTCCTCGCACAATCATAACACCATCCAGGTGTGATTCACTTATTATTAGTAGTTGGCGGCGTTAAGCATCGTCATCTAGATTCTCTCAGAATCTCCTCCATGCGGGAATTCAACAACACCTGTATTAATCCGAAACAGCTACAAGGCGGGAAACGCGTCGCCTTTCTTCCCAGTAGCTCCAGGGGCGGAGACTGCAACGCCCTAAACTGTTCTCCACGAACAGGAGTATAAATATGGTTCCAACAGGAACATTTCGAGGCGGTACAATAATCTTCGCCTGTACAATAATCTTCGCCTGTACAATAGGTAGGACCTACACAATATAATAAATATCTTCTTCTTCTTCGATCCTTAACCACCGACTGTCAAAACAGTCAGTGGCCATCACGCCTAGTGGCGTCTTGTAGGGCAACAACAAATTGATTCCACTTTGCACGGTCGGTGGCCATCCTTCTTACAGTGCCCCAACTCTGGTTCATTCTTTTCATCTCAGCCTCCACAGTCCTCCGCCAAGTTGTTTTTGGTCGGCCTCTCTTTCGCTTTCCTTCAGGGGTCCAAAGCATAGCTGTTCTTGTGATGGCATCGGGAACTCTTCTGAGGACATGACCAACCCAGCTCCAGCGTCTGCCAGCTATGATGGTATGCATGTCCTCTTGCTTGCTACGAGTAAGCAGATCTTGGTTGGTGATGGTATTCGGCCAAAAATTTTTCTTAGGCATGAATTATTTTTCTTAGGCATGTTGTGAAAAAAGAGGACAATTTTGACATTTCCTTCTCTGTGACTCTCCAGCATTCCGCACCATAGAGAAGCACAGAAAGCACGCAACTCTGGTATAATCTTAATTTTTGTGCTTGTGCTGTATTGGGAGGACTTCCAGATGTTATTTAGGCTAAAGAAGGCTGTTCTTGCCTTATTCATTCTGATGTTGATGTCTTTGCCTGCCCCACCGTCTGGTGTTACTATGACTTCTAGGTATGTGAAGGTATTGTATTCACTCAAACGCTCTCTCAGAGCGCACCCACAAGTCACAACACTGCTGACATAAAGTCAGACTTTAACTCAATACCTGAGTTACACTTAACCAAGTGTTAACAACAGTTCAGTGACTTTAACACCAATCACTATCATCATTTACACTCATGAAACTGTTCTGTGACACATGTAAATTATACCATTTACAAGGCCCAGGGGGTTTTCCCTTTTTTATTTTTTGTTTCTTTGTTAGCGCTCCGCCACCAAAAACATTTCTTCACTTTACACAAGACCTGACAAGCCCAAAAGTATTATGTATTTATGAATTTATCTCACATAGCTTTATGATGTTTCCCTTCTGAGAGAGTAGTGCTGGCACTTCAATTAATTTGGTGGATATGGTCAGTTAAATAAATTTAGTACCAAATTAAAACTACTAATTAACTGGTGTTTTGCTTTACCCCATAGCAGAAAATGTATCTTGTAGAAGGGTGTGTGTGATGATATAATTCTGTTGCCAAGGGCATTAGTGCTGGCACAGTCATGGTGTACAGGACTGGTGGTACATGTGTAAAATAGTTGCAGTTACCAACAGGAACGCCACACCAAATCACGACGTATGGAGTCAATGAATGTTGTAAAATCCTTGTGACGTTTATATTATTTAATGAAGACGCCACGTTGACGAAAATGCGTAGACATAAACAAGTAGGTACATCATAGGTACAATCAAACAGTCATTGTTACAGCAACATAATCAATACAGCAATGGACGGTAGACAGCATCATAGTTAAAGATGAATTACATGCATATCAGTACATCATAGGGCTGTAAATGTATTCAGGCGGAAATCTCCATCCCTTTCTATAACAGCTGGAAGATATCAATATGATAGGAGATCAAATCCTCTCTCCTAAATCTAACCTCAGCAAAGACAGAGACGTCTTCTGAAGTGTATCAATAATGTCCTCAAAAATCCTCCAAATTCCTTTAGTTATCCAAGATATCAAATCTGGAACAAGCAGTAAAGTTTAGCAGGCAGATAGTTCTTAAGACATGCATCCATCGATGCAGTAACAGCGAACATGATTCGTGAGCTGACGAAAAACTTCTCATAGCGTAGACCCTCCTATAATCGGGCTACAAACAAAATGTCAATCTCGAAAGATATCGATAAGTGTCAAAAATGTCATTACCTTTACTTCAGGAAATAAACATATAACTCACAGGCTTCCAAGCCCTAAGAATCACCACAGATATATCATCTCCGAAGGAACAATATGAATAGGACATTATTTCCTGAACAGTTTAAGCACAGACGCTGGCAAACCAAACGCGTCTTGCTTATCACGCATCTGCCACACTCTCTGAATGTCGGGGCGGAACCCGTGCAAAAAAAGCGATCAAGACCAGACATGCGCAGACAAGCGCGACTCGAACCGTGTTCAGCCAACTTACGAACCAAAGAATATTCTGGAGAACAATCGTACAGATTCGAACCTAATAAGGAAATGAATCTTGAAACATTGCGATTGTCAACTGTTTATAAGAACTGACGACCTGAGCGCTCCGTATATGGAGATGACTCAAAATCGTTCACACAAACTATCGGCAACTATCGTCACACGATTAAACAACTAGTAGAAATAAAAAAAGTGACTACAATACATGAGTTATTTCCCATGCATTAGAAAATAAATACATAGACGAAAAACGTTGCAACAATCGTCGCAACAGTATCCTGTGGAAATATCTCTCAGTGAAAGTGTCCGAGGAAAATCTCTAACAGAAAGTGTCTGAGGTTGTAGGCGACTGTATAATTAGATTATAGAAATCCACTTCGCGTGTCGGGTTTTCCTTGCTGCAAGAAAAGGATGGATTTGAGAACTTCCTTATATGCCAAAAATGTGTCCCAACTATGTTTCTGAAGTGTCTCGTATATTGTGCAGGTGGGCACGAATAGCAACGAAATTGGCCCGTGACAAATGCGTTGGAAACTCCGCTTTCCCCGATGCAACAGAATAAAAGTTTTCAAGTCTCTCAGTTGACAGGGCGATTTTAAGGTGCGACCGGGCCTCAAAGGGTTACTCCGAGCGAGCCAGCGGAGAAAGAAAGCGTTGCTTTACCAGTGGTCCCACGTCGTTCGTCGATTTCAAACGACCGGAGGGAGCAATAGCCGACCGACATCATAGAATATTTTGTCGGCTAATGTAGAAGAAACAAGAGAACCGTGTGAGGGCGTCCTCCGGCTGCTGTTAGGATGAGGGCGGACACGCATACAATGCGCGACACTACACTAAAAGGTCAAGAAAATTTAACTAGGGCGTGGACACAAATAGAGGTAGGCAAAGCGCGAGAAATGACAGTCCGGTTGACTGAATAATTGAAGTCGACTCACCACACCTAGGCTTGAGTGAAACAAGATCCGTTATTAAAATACTAAGAATTAATTTTGGTTTAGTAAACTGATAATTGGTCATAACTTGAACCAAGCTTTTATTGAGTTCACAACGATTTTAGAACATCCTCGCTGCAAAGAGTAATAACTGCACGAAACACGATCGAATAATTATTACATTGTGTTCATATAACAGGTATTTATTCCAATGAAGGTGCTGGGGGAAAGGTTGACTGTGATTAATGCAATAATACTTGGATATTCCTTTACAATCTGCATTCAAAGCATCTCGTCCCAACGGGTTTGAATTATAGCGTGCTCTTTTTGCTGTATGTCCTGATGATATCACTATTTCTCTTGCCGTTCTTTGATTCCTTTACATTCCAGTTTATCTTCATTGACTCTCAGTAGTCAAACATAACTTGATGCATTGGCTATGAAGCCAGGTAGCAACCCTTTACAAATGATATTTGAAGAAGTGAAAGAAAGCCAATGGAATTAAATATGGCTAATTAATTTCATTCATTTCATTTCATAATCCTCCACTCCCAAAAGAGCACAGGCCTTCAACAAACACATGCCAAGTCCTCCTGTCACGTGTCATCATCTCACGTTCTTTCCACGTTCTCATCATTTTCACCTCTGTTTCCAGCTCTCTTCTCCGAGTGCTTCTTGGTCTACCTCTGCCTCTCTTGCCCTGGGGGTTCCAGGACAAGGGCTGCCTTGTAATGCTATCAACAGCTTTCCTCAGTGTGAGTCCTATCCATCGCCATCGTCTTCTTCTCATCTCTTGTTCCACTGGCACTTGTCTAGTTCTTGTCATCAGTTCCACGTTGGTAACCTTGTCATACCATTTTAATCCCTCTATTCTACGCAAGCACCCATTTATGAAAGTCTGTAGCTTTTTGGTTGTTGTCCTTGTTGTTCTCCATCTCTCAGAGCCATATAATAGGACTGACTTCACATTTGAGTTGAAGATTCTTATTTTTGTGTTGGATCCGATTTCTCTTGGACTCCATATATTTCCCAATGCAATGACAGCTCCTCTTGTTTTTTGTATTCTTATTTTGATATCACTGTCTGTCCCTCCAACTTTGTCTATATTGCTGCCAAGATATGTGTACGATTCTACATCTTGTATTGGTGTTTCTTCAAGTTCAACCCTGTTTTCATTACCTGCATTTATTCTCATTATTTTTGTCTTTTTCCTGTGTATTTTCAGACCCAATTGCTGTGACTTTTCATCGAGTGTTTTCAATTTGTCCTGCATCTGATTACGGTTACGGGACAAAAGAGCCTAGTCATCAGCAAAATCCAGAACATCCAACTGCTTAGTCAGAGTCCACTGGATTCCATTTCTGTTGTGTGTTGTCGATGTTCTCACAACCCAGTCTATTGCTAGTAAGAAAAGAAATGGAGACAAGAGGCATCCCTGTCGCACTCCTGTTCTTATCCCAAACAGTTCTGTAAGCTGTCCTTCATGAAGAACTCTGCATGTCATGTCTTCATATGTTTTCTTTATTAAATTAATGATCTTCAGGGGAACTCCATAATGCCACATCAATTTCCAAAGTGATTCTCTATCTACACTGTCAAATGCCTTTTCATAGTCCACAAATCCGATGTATTAGACCAAGAAGCACATGGAGAAGAGAGCTGGAAACAGAGGTGAAAATAATGAGGAGAACATGGAAAGAACTTGAGATGATGGCACGTGACAGGAGGACTTGGCATGTGTTTGTTGAAGGCCTATGCTCCTTTGGGAGTGGAGGGTTATGAAATGAAATCCGATGTATAGTGGTGAATTCCATTTCAGACTTTGTTCAACTATTATTTTCAATGTGGCTATCTGGTCTGTACAGGATCTGTTTTGACTAAAACCTGCTTGTTCATCTCTCAGTTTCTTGTCTATGGACTCTTTTAATCTCTCAAGGATAATCCTGTTTAACACTTTTCCTGGCACTGATAGTAACATTATTCCTCTATAATTTGTGCAGTCTTGAAAATTTCCCTTCTTAGGCAACTTAACCAGATATCCTTTCTTCCATTCTGCTGGTTTCTCTTCCTTTTCCCAGAGTTTACCAAGTAATTTATATAACATCTCTGTAGCCGTGTCGATATCTGCTTTGATGGCCATCAGGTCCAGACGCTTTTCCATCTCTTAGAAGCTTTATGGCTTTCTTTATTTCTTCCTTGGTATGTTAAAAAGAAAAAAAAACACACACAACAAAATGCCTAATTCACCTTTTATTAATCCGTCAACGAATCACATTTTGCACATATCAGTTTTACAACACATTTAATAAATTATACTCATTATCCACTGCTAAGTATGAATCTGAGATGGAGGTGCGTATTCTTGCTTACCGCAATGCATTTCAAAGAACACTGAATAAGATAAACGGAGAAAAAAATTCCAAAATTTTTCCCTCTAAGGTGTGAATAATTATAACAGATGGAAAGGCAGTTAAAGAAATAATTTTTCGAAGTTAAATAAACTTGTTTAACCTCTAATACAGGGGATGGCAACTCAGGACCATTTGGGATTAACTTCAGTAACATTGAGCGCTCTGAAGATCTAACAAACCACCCATTGAGATCTACCGGTAGATCTGGATCGATCCCTGCTCTAATAGGCGTTATGAATAGTGTGTCTAATTCCTATATATATATATATATATATATATATATATATATATATATATATATATATATATATATATATATATATATATATATATATATATATATATATATATATATATATACTTACTACCTACTTACTTTGTCGTTCCTCTTCTACCGTGAGGGGTAGAGATTTGTAAGAGAGAGAGCGCCATACTATTCTATCGACTGTCTTCCAGTCGGAAGGAGTCGGCCACACACCAGGATCTCAAAATCCAACCAATCATCTATCAACAGTGAATACCTGCTTCTCAGATAGTAATTATGACCTTGACTTTCCACCATTACTTACTACTTCTAACAACACCCACTCAACATCATCTCATAATCAGGAACATCAAATCACACCTGTTCTTATAAATCGCGAAGTGCAGGGAACAGCTTGTGATGTCTCCCTACAGCAACAACCACCTATGTTTTCTGCACTTACTCAAAAGGAACGATGTGATAGACTCTATCCTCAAAAGTGTACAAACGAAGCAACTCAACAAACTCAGTCTTCATGTCCTGATACACTCCATCCATCAATGTCACAGACACAATAAGCCTACCCCACGTCACCGCATTTGTACCATCTTCCTATGTATCAACATCTGTGCCCGACCTTTTCTAATTTCTCGCTACAACAAAGACTCTTGGACTATTTACCTTCTGCCTGGAGATCATACTGGTCAGCATACTCCCATCCCACAACAAGAACACAGGAATATCCCGCAACCTCATTCTACCCCGTGCATCATCCTTCACGTCCTAATCTACTTAATTTATACTTTCAACAGCCCTGTTATCAATGAAATTTTAGTGATCATCAATTTCACAAAATATGGCTCCCACAATCACAACGGAATACCCAAATCGTCAGGGACTCAGGTTGGGACATCTGAATGTTTGTCATCTCTGCAATGTGAGTAAATTGGCTGAAATTACTTCCATACTCTATAATAACAATGCATACTTTCATATTTTGGTGTAACAGAAACTAGACTTAATGAACACATTTCTAACCAAGAACTGCAAATTGCAAATTATGAAATTTTCCGTCGGGATCCATCAATTAGGTTTGAAACTGGTGTGGCTGCCTATGTGCACACAAGCATCAAAGCTATAAGACGCGTTGATCTTGAATGTCCTGAAGTTGAATGCATGTGGCTGGAAGTCCGACTTCCACACTCTACCTCTATATTAATTGGCTTTATATACCGCAATCCGGATGCCAGAATGGAATGGCTAGATCAGTTCTCGGACATGATGGACAAAGTCTGGATAACTTCTTTGGAACTATTAATAATGGAAGACTTCAATATTGATGTCTTGAAGCGAAACGTTAATTGGGATAATTTGTATGCCCTGTACAACCTGAACCAGTTGATATCGCTACCAACCCGTGTCACAGACAAGCCATCAACCTGCATAGATCATCTGTATGTTACTAACACTGCTCACATCATTGAAGTCTGCGTTCCCGTATGTGGTCTAAGCGATCACTACCCCATATGTTGCACCTGGACCAAAAAGGGAGTTCAAACTCCTAAACTCTGACACCAGGTTATACAAGCACGAATATTCAAGAACTTTGATAGCTCCAAGTTCTTGTCTGATCTCTTAGCGACACCTTTTGATAATGTCTATGGAGTATCTGACCCGACTGAAGCCCTAGAAATATGGCTGACAGCATTCACTTCAGTTCTTAACAAACATGCTCCTGTGCGTATAAAACGTGTCAAGTCAAAAATTATGCCTCCATGGATAACTTCGGAATACCTGAAAACTAGGCATCAGCGAGACTATTTCAAGAAGATTGGAGACCATGTAAGCTTTATAAAATATAGAAACTTAGCGCAGTACATTTTAAGGAAATCTAAAATACAGCACCTCAGATCCATTATTGACGACGGCCGGAGCTCATCTAAAATCTGGAGCGCTATTAACCTTCTCACAAATGTACGCCAACATAACATCCGACAGCAAGCTACAAACATTAATGCTGATGAATTTTGCCAGTTCTTCTCGTCGATCGCACGAACATCCGGGATAAATCATCAGCAACTGAATTGTACTGCTCTTTCTGATTTCGTTCAATCGAGGTTAAACGAAGCCCACCTTCCTGAATTACCTTTACTGTCAATTTTGGAGGTCTCTATTTTAATTAAGTCATTAGCTCAGAAGAAATCGTGCGGTGAAGATGGAATATCTTCGAGGATACTTCAGATTGCAGAGCCTGTTGTATGCGACTCACTCACTTAAATTTACAATCTGTGCCTCACAAAGAAAGTGTTTCCTCAACGACTGAAAACAGGCTTAGTGGTACCAGTACCTAAAAAAGGTAATATTGATGTCGTCACAAACTACCGGCCGATTTCCCTACTATCAGTCATAACTAAGCCTCTTGAACGACACATGTATAAACATATTCTTTCTTCACTGAACAGCTACAATCTACATGAAAACCAATCTGGATTTCGACGCAAACACTCTTGTCAATCCTTGTTGACTAAGGTTACCGAAATCTGGCATTCAAATATCAACTGCGAAAAAATAAATGGAGTATTATTAATCGACCTTTACAAAACATTTGACACAATTGACCACTCGTTGCTGATACAAAAGCTTGCGGTATACAAATCTCATCCACAAGTGATCACATTAATAAAATCATTCCTTGAAAACAGAACACAACAAGTCTTATACAATAATGTGCTCTCTAAATCATACACCACTACAATGGGTGTCCCGCAGGGCTCGATACTAGGACCCTTACTCTTCAGCATCTTCATCAATGACCTTCCCTTGTCATTGCCACATGACGATTGTCTTATGTTTGCTGATGATACCACAGTAACAGTGGCTGGCACCGACATTAACACTGTTCAGTCTCTTTTACAGCATCACCTGGACATTGTACAAGATTGGTGCACTATTAATAGTATGTCCATTAATAAAAACAAAATTCAATCTTTGATTATCTCAACCCGCCAAAAGATTCTGCACTGTCAACCAAATACGTTATCTTTATCTCTAGACGTCCGCACTCTAGACTTATATTCTATTATGCACATATTCAAAGTCACCTTTCTTATTGCTCAAATATCTGGAGTGGCTGTGGCTTGTCGTTTTTGAAACGCCTAGAATCCCTACATAAAAGGGCGCTACGACTTGTTTGCCTGAATGATAACATTCCCAGTGCTCAGCTATTTTCACAGCTGAATGTTCTTCCTCCTAAAAATTATTCTTCTTCCAAGATCTCCTATTTGTGCATCAAATTTTACACGGCAGAACGCCTTCATACTTGCAAATGTTCTTTCGCTATAAGTACTGCTCATATTTTATACGTGGCGACCTACTTTTGGACCTTGCAAAACCTCGAACTGACCTCTTCCGAAGTTGTTTTAGTTATGCAGGTGGTTTAGCATGGAATTCCCTACCCAAGTCTGTCAAAACTGATAATTACACCACATTCAAAAGACATCTGCATTCACATGTCATGAAATCTTGTACACACATTTAACGACAATTCTGTTTCAGTTATTTCAACGTTTCCACTAGCATTTAACTATCATTGTAATATTTTCATTTTAAATTGAATTTTTTATATTAAGTAGCTTTATTGCTTGACCTCTCTCTCTCTCTCTCTCTCTCTCTCTGTCTGTCTCTCTCTCTCTCTCTCCTCTCTCTCTCTCTCCCCCCTCTCTCTATGTGCGTGAATGACTATGAGTAAATGTACTTATTTGTGCTAAGTTTTTGATTGTGATGATAATATTAATTGATCCTGTCTCAATTATGCCTATTTCTTTACCCTGATGAAATAAAGATTTCGTTCGTTCGTTCCTTCGTTCGTTCCTCCTGGCTTGGTTCCATTCTAGTTCTCGTTCCTTCAAAGACTGTCTAATGTTGTCCTTCCAGCGGACTTTGGGTCGTCCTGGAGGTCTGGATCCCTGGCTCTTAGTTTCCCATGCTTGCCGTGGTAGCAGATCTCCCATTCTGCAGACATGGCAAAACCATCTCAGTTTGGATCTGCAGGGGTTGGATTTTTAGGCCTTGACGCATCGTCTGGTTGCGGACCATGTCTCTTCTTGTTACTTCAACCACTTTCCTCAGATACCTCATTTCTGAGGTTTAGATCTGGCTTTTGTGGGTTGTAGTCATTGCCCTTGACTCGCATCCATACGTCAAGACTGGGACATAGGTGGAGCGGTATACAGCCATCTTCTTCTTCTTACTGTAATGGGGCCGAAAAGGAGACGCCCGCCCCTACCTGTTTCTAGGGTGATGGGGCCGAAAAGGAGACGCCCGCCCCCTACCTGTTTCTAGGCAGATTATTTTCGATGTGCGCGAAGCATTCTGGGTTGTGAAAAGTCTGAAGTAGAAGATATGTAATGAGGCCACAATAATGCCTTTAAATTAAGTTGTGGTGTAGAATTGTGTTATATTAAATAGCTGTAGGTTTTATTTGTGTTTTCGCTATTCCTAAGCGATAATCGCGTGTGATATTTAAGTAGCCAAGATTAATACGCCCAGCGCGCAGTAGTTGAGTGATTTAATTGTTGCGTATGGTTTTTTACAACATTGTGGTGTTGCGCATCAAAGAGCGCTGAGTTGAGTTTGGGGAAAATATTTGAAGATATGTGAATAGTACACTTAGGTGCATTATTATTGCGCGCAGTTAAAAAAAAAATGACGTAGGAGTTTTTTGGGTATTGAAACAATGACGTGGAGAACAAAAATGGACCCAAGAAATAAACAACACGCGAACAGCCTTGTGTGTGCTGGTTTGCTTGAAAACCCGTAGAAAAGGGTTATATTGATTCGTGCCATGAATGGGAATGTATACCAGGATGAGTACTATTAATACTGTACAATGTGATGCTTATACATTTTTTAGACTGGCAGGTCTATACACCGTAAAAATCGGAGTCTTAAAGATCCTGCCTGCTCTGTCGCTAATGTGTACTGACTTTTGGGGAACTTCATGTTAATGAAGTTAAATGAGTTTGAACAGAAGGTACGGGAGAAGGGCACGGATATAATCAATACATAGAGATGTATAGAAGTATTGGGACTAATAAGCAACAATGTATTACCGTCAAGGAGTATAACACTATGTTACGAATAGACAGAATGACATTAACTAAGGACGGTTCATCATGTCTCATGGATCATGAGTTTTCATCATTAAACTGTGTTGTTAATTTACCGGAACAGCATTGGCTTCTTACCTGGTTATAGTTGAGCTGTTGGGCATATCTGAGACATTACTAATTCGTGATCCCTTGTGAGAGAACACTGCATAAATAATACAGGGACGATACAGTGCAGTTTTTGGCACACCCACGAACAAAACATTCGCGTGACACTTTTTGTTGTATACCAATGTTCTAACATTCATATAGACACATATGGGAATAATGATGGTATACATATATCAAATGCAGACAAACTCTTTTAATACACGGGAATAAACGAACGGGCGAACAGTACTTTAACATGGTGGCCAATATAATGTACCTTCCCGTTCTATAAATTCAGATATTTGGAGCTCAATTAATTGCCACGCATATTGGAACAATGACACTTGTTGCATGCTCAATCAATCGATCGTTATGTCAAAGTCGTAACCTTGACTTGGAAGGTCAACGTTCGTGTGATGTACATATTCAAGTCTCCAGAGAAGTATCATAATTGTGCCGGGGGGAATTATGCTACAGTTTTCGATTTCCATTTTCAAGTCCTGCTGTGTACCTGCGGAGGTTACATTGAGTGACGTCATTCGGTAACAGATACTTTCAACCAGAGCAAATTACTGTTCGTTTTGGAGAATTGCTAATCTTGAATTCAGCTGTATGAATTTCATAACCTGTGTTGGATCGAAATATGTACGAGGAGTATTGGGATTCCCTCAGATAAGTAGACATTGTTATTATGGTGTCAGTACCCTGGTTATTATTAGTGAGCCCCTTTCTTTGTCATTTTAACTCGTAAGATGCTTGTTCTTCATCATAGGTGTCCTGAGGTGTTTTCCTAGGTTGATTTCAGGTCGATGAATCGCAAAGGCTTATAGCCAATTTCTTTGGGGCTGCTGAAATGTTGTAGATTTTGTGTTGACTCCGTGGTTCTTTACGACATGATCTCTTCTTTAATTGTTGAGGTTCGGTGATTGTCATTGCTAACGTATATATTTCTATGTAATTGATTCTCTTCATGGATCATTATGTTTTCAGTAGTACTATTATCTTGTATAATTTCTTAGTTGATTGATTTATAGCTGCATATTTTATTAAATAAAAGATGATTAATCTCCAATAATGAGTATCGATAAGGTTTCGATTATAAGATATTACTTATAAGACTACAGTTTATTTGATGAGGTAAATATTAGAATTCAGAATTTGAAATGTCGACGGCGGAATACTTCATTAAACAGGGTAAAATTCTTGGTTTATCAGGAGACAAATTACAAGAGTTTGCTCAAACAGAATATAAAGAGGCGCAGGAAAGAGAGAAACGTCAGTTGGAATTAAAAGATAGAGAATTAGCCAATCAAGAACGTATGAAACGGTTGGAAATGGAAGAAAATGAGAAAAGGAGACAATATGAATTTACACTTGAGGGAGAAAAACGAGCGCATGAAGAGAGAATGTTGCAGTTAGAAATTGAAAGACAGAAGTTGCAAAATGGAAATGCTACTAGTCAATCACACACTCAGAATGATGGTCAAAAAGGTGACATTAAAATCCATTTGCCCATGTTTAAACCAGGGGTCGACGATATTACGTTCTTCTTGTCAAGATTCCAATTGGTATGCACAGAATATAAAATTGATAAAAGTAAGTGGTGTAGCAAACTGATGAATTTTTTATCAGGAGAGGCGTTAAGTGCAGTCGCTTCGTTAGAAGGCGATAATCAAAACTATGAGGAAGCTAGAGCTACGCTATTAAAAAAATATCAGCTTACAGCTGAAGGTTATAGAAGGCGTTTTAAAGAGTTGTTGCCGGAAACAGGAAAAGAGTTCTCACAATTCATTTCGGATATTCGTTTAACTTTCAATCGTTGGATCGAACTTGAAAAGGTACAACGGAATTTTGAAGATCTTGCCGATTTAATATTACGGGATAAGGTATTATCCTCAGTAAGTGATAAGTTTTTGGCATTTTTACAGGAGCGGAATCCTAAATCGTTATCGGAAGTTGAGACCCTAGGGCGCCAGTTTTCAGTTGCTCATCCGAACTTGAATGTCAGAAACACTAAATTACATGAATCGTTACAGTCAGCGGGTGTTGCTACTGTAAATAACAGACAAGGAAAATTTAGATCGAATGGTGGTGACAGAGATAGGTTTCGTTATAGAAGTGCCAGTTCAGATCGAAATAATTACCAAAGAAATTTTTCTCATTTTGAAGGTGGAAATAGAAAAGATTCACCAGCGGGCAGAAGATGGAATAACAATCATTTTGGAACTGGTCAACAGGTTGATTTGGGAAACAGAGACAGAATGAATTGGCAACGAAACACTCCTAACTTTTACAGTTACAATAAAGCACGTTACTCGCAGAATAATAATAGACATTTGTATAACAATAGACAACAAAATGGCAGTGCATTTCGTTCAAATAGTTCGCATCGGTCTGCTCATCATGGAAATTCGGTACAGAGAGCAGAAAATGATATTACAAATAATAATAACAACGCTGTTAGTCAAGCAAATGCTTGCTGTTCATTTGACTTTGGTAATGCGGAAGAATGTTTTGAGTGCAAGAATCTATTTCAGCCTGAAGTGGTATCCAGACTGAGATGTGGACACCCATTGCCGGCGTTACCTGCAATGTCAGCTCATGAAGGAACCGGGTCTTTAGAGTTTTACAAGGGCTTACTTAATGGCATACCAGTAACTTTATTAAAGGATTCAGGTTGCACGACGGTAGGTGTGCGACAATGTTTGGTTGATTCTTCTTGTTGTACAGGCACATGGGTTAAGTGCATTACGTTTGGTGGTAGAATTGAGAAATTTCAAACTGCGGTGGTTCATATCGCGACGCCATTTTTTACGGGACAAATAAAAGTATGTTTGTTGCCGAATCCAGTTTGCGGTTTAGTTCTTGGTCGCATTCACGGTTTTAAAGAGTGTACGCTTGAGCAAATAAATGATTGGGAACGAGAACACGTACACAGTGCTAATGTTGTGGTTACTCGAGCACAGGAGCAGTCTCAACATAATGTTGTGCCACTAGTTAATGATGATGTGTTACACAGTAACATCAACAAGGATGTTTTTTCTACTTTACAAAACAGTGATGTTTCATTAAAGAAATTTTTTAGTTTAGTCAAACAGGATGATACAAATGGTCATACTTCTCAAAAACAATGGTATACTATCGTAAATGACATATTAGTGCGAAGATTCAGAGATAGTAAATCTTGTCATATTACTACTCAGATCATGGTGCCTAAGGTAATGAGATCCTATATCTTGAGTCATGCTCACGATTCCCGTTGTGCAGGTCACATGGGATACTCTCGTACTAGATCTAGAATTCTGGCATCTTTTTTCTGGCCAGGAATGTCGAAAGACATTGCGATGTTTTGCCGTTCTTGTGTTACTTGTCAGGAGGTGAAGTCTAGAGGGGCACGTCATTTGGCTCCAATTCAAGCAGCCGATATTCCGGTGCGTCCATTTGAGAAGATGGCCGTGGACATTATTGGCCCACTTCCTATAATGTCATCGAGAGGACATAGATATGTATTAACTTGTATAGATTTGTGCACGCGGTGGCCAGAGGCTATACCACTCAAGAACATTACTACGCAGGATGTGGCT
Source organism: Oreohelix idahoensis (assembly GCA_024509875.1). Classification (NCBI taxonomy): domain Eukaryota; kingdom Metazoa; phylum Mollusca; class Gastropoda; order Stylommatophora; family Oreohelicidae; genus Oreohelix; species Oreohelix idahoensis. The sequence continues at coordinate 166,537 of JAMPIV010014635.1, read as the reverse complement.
GATGCTTTGTTTCATATCTTTACTAGAATCGGATTTCCGAGAAAACTGTTGTCGGACAGAGGTTCTCAGTTTGTGTCAGGTGCAATGACTGAGGTTATGGCAATGTTTCATATAGACAGATCACTGAGTTCCGTATATCACGCCGCCTCAAACGGGATGGTGGAGCGTCTAAATCGATCAATAAAACAGATGTTAGGAAAGATTACAATCGATTTTCCTAAAGAGTGGGACCGAGTTTTACCAGCGGTACTTTTTGCATATCGTGAAATACCGAATGAGCATACAGGTTTCAGTCCATTTCAACTTGTATTTGGTGCTCAGCCTAGAGGTCCATTGTTCTTGATCAAAGACTTGTTGATTGATTCTTCCTTATCGCAAGAAACTCAATCGTCTTACGAGTATGTTGTAAATCTTAGGAAAAAAATCATGGATGCATGCCAGCTGGCAACAGATGCATCGGAGAGAGCTAAAGAAAAAGCTCGTATGTTACAGAATCACTCAAGACGTCTTCGTCTTCTTGTACCAGGCGACGAAGCGTTCGTGCTTTTACCGAGCAAACAGAATCGACTACTGATAACTTGGTGTGGTCCATTCAAGATTCTGTCACGTATTTCAGATGTCGATTACGTCCTTGATGTTAAGGGACAAAGAAAGATTTTTCACATTAACATGTTGAAAGAGTTTCACTCAAGACCTGAACATCTTCAGGCAGTCTTTCACGCTGTTGATAATGTAGGTTCACATCCAACGAGCTGGGCGTCTTTATCAGTTATTCAGGAAGAAGAATCTTCTTTCCCAGCTGTATCAATGACGTTTCCTAGTCTACCGGTTCAATCTACCGAAACTTGGGAGGACGTAATAATCTGTCCGAATCTTACACTTGAGAACAAAACACATGTATCCAAATTATTACATTCGTTTCATGATGTACTTACAGATATACCAGGCAAAACAAATGTAATCACACATGACATCATTTTAAATGATGAAAAGGCTATTAGAGTGCGTCCATACCCGATACCATTACACTTTCAAGACAAAGTAAACAAAGAAATAGATGACATGCTGCAATTAGGTATAATCAGTTCTTCTCAAAGTAATTTTGCTTTTCCCATGGTTGTAATAAGAAAAAAAGACAATAACATTCGGCTCTGCATTGATTTTAGAAAATTAAATCAGGTCACAATTTTTGACGCCGAACCGTTACCATTATTGGATGATCTTTTACCAAAATTAGCAGATGCAGTATATTTCAGTAAGTTCGATCTGTCAAAGGTTATTGGCAGGTCCCGTTGGCGGAAAGATGTAAACATTTTACGGCTTTTGCTACTCCCAGAGGGTTGTTCCAGTTCAATTTTATGTGTTTTGGACTGATGAACGCACCTGCTACGTTCACTAGAATGATGAGAATTCTGTTCTCGCATAGACAAGATATAATCTCGTACATAGATGATATTTGTTTGTTTAGCAACACTTGGGAAGGACACTTTCACGGTTTACACTCTCTATTATCCACGCTCAGATCTGCTGGGTTATCTGCTAGACCATCTAAGGTGTATATTGGATTCTCTGAGATTACTTTTCTAGGTCATAGGATTGGTCATGGGAATCTTCAAACTTTGGAGCAGAATGTTTCCAAGATTCTAAATCTTTCCATTCCTAGGACAAAAAAAAACAAGTCAGGAGTGTGTTAGGACTAGTGCAATATTATGGTAAATTTATTCCTAACTTATCTTCAATTACATCAGATCTGTCCACTCTACTTAGGAAAGGGGCTCCTAATGTAATTAGGTGGACTCCAGAATGCAATGCTGCTTTTCTTAAAATTAAGGATTTATTTTCATCCCCACCGATTTTAAAACTACCCAGGCTTAATAATCTTTATACTCTTCGAACAGACGCTTCGTCCAAGGGCGTTGGTGCTGTGTTGCTTCAACAATTTGATGGACATCTGCATCCGATCACGTACATTTCGAGAAAGTTAAACAAGGCGGAAATGAATTATTCGGTGTTGGAAAAGGAACTTCTCGCGGTGGTCTGGGCAGTGACCAAATTAGAGAAGTATCTGTTAGGTGTATCTTTTGTAATACAATCAGATCAGAAGGCTTTAGCGTATTTAAAGACGAAGAACCATAAATGTGCCCGAGCAGCCCGTTATTCGATTCTGATGCAGCCGTATAATTATACTATTCAAGCAATTCGAGGGTCCGACAATGTGGTTGCAGACGTACTGTCGAGGTGCCCTCAGGAAGACAGTACACAAGTTTTTAATGACAGTTAGTTCATGGTCAACAGTAGTGGTGATATAATTGGGACATTGAATTTTTTATTAGTTTTATCCGGAACACAATTTGGTGTGTATGGTGTAAGGTGCACATACAGTGTACTATAATATGACTGTACGGCAATGATAGTCTTTAGCGATAAATTTTTGCGTGTATATTATAGAGGTTCCTAGGGGCATTGAAATAGGTAATTTGGGGACCAATTTTTGCATGTATTTGCTATTTTTTGGGGGCTTGATCAGGAATAAACAGATATGGGATTTGCAGTGTACTCTGTATTGGTGAGGTACACATTATTGCAATCATTTTCCTATGGAGAGGTAATCCTATTAGATGTAACCATATTATATAAGTTTTGGTTCTAGTATTATTGATACTAGAGGTAATAGAGGGTGGTGTTGATTTCCCGTAATTTGTTTTAATTTAGTAATATTATTACTTCCTACATGGATTTTATTCATAAGGCAGTAATTTATATGACTTGTTTATCACCGTTTCATCTCATCGACGACTGACTGATTATATTATGAGACATTAGCTGAATTAGACTTACTGAGACTTAGGATAGTATTATGTTGGTATTTTTTTTTTTAAATTACCTTAAGTGGTACAATTTTGAAGAAAAAAGAAACTACGTGTCTTTTTTCTTAACGGTGGTAGGGGGTAATTGTTGCGTATGGTTTTTTACAACATTGTGGTGTTGCGCATCAAAGAGCGCTGAGTTGAGTTTGGGGAAAATATTTGAAGATATGTGAATAGTACACTTAGGTGCATTATTATTGCGCGCAGTAAAAAAAAAAATGACGTAGGAGTTTTTTTGGGTATTGAAACAATGACGTGGAGAACAAAAATGGACCCAAGAAATAAACAACACGCGAACAGCCTTGTGTGTGCTGGTTTGCTTGAAAACCCGTAGAAAAGGGTTATATTGATTCGTGCCATGAATGGGAATGTATACCAGGATGAGTACTATTAATACTGTACAATGTGATGCTTATACATTTTTTAGACTGGCAGGTCTATACACCGTAAAAATCGGAGTCTTAAAGATCCTGCCTGCTCTGTCGCTAATGTGTACTGACTTTTGGGGAACTTCATGTTAATGAAGTTAAATGAGTTTGAACAGAAGGTACGGGAGAAGGGCACGGATATAATCAATACATAGAGATGTATAGAAGTATTGGGACTAATAAGCAACAATGTATTACCGTCAAGGAGTATAACACTATGTTACGAATAGACAGAATGACATTAACTAAGGACGGTTCATCATGTCTCATGGATCATGAGTTTTCATTAAACTGTGTTGTTAATTTACCGGAACAGCATTGGCTTCTTACCTGGTTATAGTTGAGCTGTTGGGCATATCTGAGACATTACTAATTCGTGATCCCTTGTGAGAGAACACTGCATAAATAATACAGGGACGATACAGTGCAGTTTTTGGCACACCCACGAACAAAACATTCGCGTGACACTTTTGTTGTATACCAATGTTCTAACATTCATATAGACACATATGGGAATAATGATGGTATACATATATCAAATGCAGACAAACTCTTTTAATACACGGGAATAAACGAACGGGCGGACAGTACTTTAACATAGCCTAGTGCCTATAAAAAGAGATAGCGAACTACAAGCGGGCCTATTTTGCCACAGCCGCCAGAGAGAACAGACGAAGTTAGACAGACAGAGCCAAGCTGTAAATGCCTTGAGCACGTGAGTTAATTTAAATTAGCTTTAGTATTCTGTAGTTTTATTATTAGTATTCAGCGTGTCTGTTCTAATGTTTAAATGAAAAAGTGAATGTGTTTCCAGGACCTGATAATTTAGTCTTGAAATATAATTGAGGGGAAATAATGTGTGGATATATTTCACTAGTGTTAAGACCAAATCACGTATGTAAGAATTTAGTATCAAGTATTTCATCCATCAGACCGGGCAAATTTAGTAGGAGAGTGTTTTATACATGAAACTGGACAGAGAAGCATCTATTACTTGAATTTAGATGATATTGGCTTGTTAGCAAAATATCAAGATAGCACCACGTGGTCATGAAAGGCGGCGCGTCACCACGCGTGTGTATAAAGAAAACGCCAGTTTTATATTGTGTGAATTGAGACGGGGGTGGGAAGCGGATTAAGATAATTTTCCCCAGTAAAGGAAAGAGATAGCTTTCGTGTTAATGCCAGTTTTGTTAAAGTCAAGAGTAATTATTTTATTTTCTTTAGGCCTAATGTAAAAGTAATTGAGTGTATTTCACGATAGCCTACTTATCATAATTCTACTGTATATATTTAATGGGTTACTGTGAGGTGAGAATATGTATTTAGATTTATGGAGAGCGCGAGGCCACTCCTTTGTTGAGACATGTGTTTCTTTGGTTGCTCCATGCGGAGCATGGAAACACCAATGTGGCTGGTGTCTATCACAAGCCGACAAGAAGCATTTTTATGCTATGGCAGTGATTTGTTTCGGTAACGATGTGTTTCATGTGATGAGATTCCCAGTCGCACCAGTGGTCATATACGACACGCTTGTTGCCAGGCGCACCAGTCGTCACATACGACATGCTTCAGAATGCAGTAGCGAATACTGATGTGGATCGGTTACGAGGTAGTAGCTTATTCTCATTACTGAGAGTATTTGTTGTACATATAGTTGAATATTATTTTATGTCCATTTTATGATTATTTAATTATGGTTATGTGAGGAATGGTTGTGAGAGCACGTGGGCTGACTTCAAGATATATATTTCTCTTCTCCGCTCCTGAGGGAGCATGGGGCCAACAGTGTGGTTTGCCTTCATATTAAGTATTCATATGCTAGGGCAGTAGTGGTTTTGGTAGCAATCTGTGTTACATGGTGAGATTGCCAGCCCCACGCACAACACCTTACTAGTCTCATTTGGACGACATGCATGAGTGTGTGTGTGTGATAGCTGAGTGTGTGCTCTTGCAGTAGTGGTTTCCGTAGCAACCTGTGTTACATGGTGAGATTGCCAGCCCCACGCACAACACCTTACTAGTCGCATTGGATGACACACATGAGTTTGTGTGTGTGTGTGATAGTTGAGTGTGTCAGGTGGCGGCGTAGGACAGTTTGACAGGTGAGAGCGTGGTGTTTCTCATTCAGTATTATATTATGATTTTAACTATTCTGTGCTTTGTTTGCTTCTTCAGATTAGCATCGGGCACTGTTGGGTGTTTTGTTTTGTTTAGTTTTGTTTTGTTATGTTCGCTAGTTTATTTGTTTAAGGTTTGCTTTGTCACTGAATGGGCTGTAAAAATAAATATAGCCCCTGCCTCTAGAATCAAGAGTTTTATTGTTGTTCGGGTCGGTGCGAGTGTAAGCAAGAGAGTGATATCACACATCACAATATCATCATCATCATCATCTCGCCCACCCTATCACATTACCAACTTCTCTTTTGCTGAGAAATCTTCGATTTCTGGCTTGAAAAAGTCTCCCAGCTGCTGCTCTTCGGGTAGCCAACTTTTCTTTGATGCCTTCCTTCCGGTCCATGACAGCTCCAAGGTATTTAAAGTGGTCGACCTGCTCCAGGACCTGTTCGCCAAGCTTAATCTGATGTCTACTTTCCTCTCGTGATATCACCATGGTTTTTGTTTTCGAGCTGCTTATGATCATCCCTCTCTTCTCCAGCTCTTCCTTCCAGACTTGCAGGTTGGATTGAAGATGTGCCTCTGATTATATATATATATGTATGTGACAGGGGCGCTAGGTGGTACCTCACACCCAAGACCCGTGCACCAAGAAAATTTATAAAGGATCGTTTGACAGGGGTTGCAATTATTGGTTGCTTGCAACCCTCTCAGCAGCAGACTTAACAATTCAAGCAACCCAAAGCCTTATGCAGATCAACATTTAATTCTACCGAACAGAACCGAACACCAAACAAACAATCCAACAAACAATCAAACGAACACCCAGTCAGTGTTCATAGACTGTCTGAAAAACAATAAATAAAACAATGTCTAAGTGAACATTAACAGCATGGATAATAACACTTACCATAAAGAAAACATGCGCCCACCTGATATCATCAACTATCTCACACACTCATGCGTGTCGTCCAATGCGGCTAGTATGGTGTTGTGCATGAGGCTGGCAATCGCACCGGGTAACATAGGTTGCTACCGAAACCACTACTGCAAGAGCATCTGAATGCTTCATGCTGAGACAAACCACACCGGTGGCCCCATGCTCCCTCAGGAGCGGAGGAGAGAAATATACAACTCTAAGTACGCCCACGTGCTCTCACAAACCATGTTCACATAAACAATAATAATCAACTGGACATAAAATAATATTCTTCAATACATGTACAACAAATAATCTCAATAATGAGAATTAACTACTACCTCTCAACCGACCCACATCAATACTCGTTCCCGCACTCTGAACATGTCGTAAGTGACGACTGGTGCGCCTGGCCACAAACGTGTCATATGTGACCCCTGACGAGATTGGGAACTCATCACATGAAACACATTATTACAGGAACAACCACTGTAACAGCATAAAAATGCTTCTGTTGACTTGTGGTGGACACCAGCCGCATTGGTGTTTCCATGCTCCACCGGGAGCAAACAGAGAAACACCTGTCTCAACTTGCCTTACGCACCAGAAATCTAAATGACTATTCTCCCTTCTAAGTAACCACTAAAGATAAACAGTAGAATAATCAATAATCGTGAAATACACTTAATTACTTTTACATTAAAGGATAAAATAAAATTACTCTTACATTAAAGAATAATATTCTTGGCTTTAACCAAAAACTGGAACTAAATACACCGCGTGTCGCTCGGCATAACATATTATAGGTTTAACACGCGGAGCGTGTTTGCTCAGACTCGCTATCACCGCCTTTTATCACCACGAGGTTGCTATCTTGCGATTGTTAATCTTATCTAAATTTCGCAGTGAAATAGCCTCACACTATGTCTGCCTTTCTGAAGAATGAAATAATCGCTCTTAAACTTTCACATCTATCTATCTATCTATTTATTCCATTAAACATTAAAATAGCCACATCGATATAATTTCAGAATCCTAGAAAACTAATGCTAATTTAAATTAACTCACGTGCTCAAGGCATTTACAGCTTGGCTCTTGTGTGTCTTCTTCGTCTGTTCTCACTGGGCGGCTGTCTCAACAATCCCAGTTTCGCCACTTGCTACCCCTTTTATAGGCCCTGGCCTAACCACTCAATTTACTGCGCGCTTACGCGCATTAATCTACGCCACACAGATAACACACGCGATTATTGCTCCAGAATGCATGAAAACACAGATATACACAACTAGAGCAAAAACACAACTAATATGTAGGCTTATTATGGCCTTGTAATAAATCTGCTTGAAGATAACGTGATCAAAAGGCACTAAACCACATAGACAACATGACTGCCCAGATGGGGCCAGCGCCGAGAACGACAGATCTCAAGATGGCGCTGTCACATATTCCCCGCCTGATTTTGTTGTCGTCCCGACAACTGCACTAAATCAGGCGCTTCAGTCGTATTCTCCAAATCTGGAGGATCACCTTTTCCTTCACTTCGTCTCAGGTCATTGCTGGTTACTCTAATGCTCGGACTCGCTCTGTCCATTCGTTGGATGATATATGGACCCCCTGTCATTGTGGGAGCACGAACTACAACGTACTCGTCTTCTGACCACATATCACGAATCTCGGATCTCTCAGCGTCGTGCATTCTCTTCTTCACCAATTCTCCGACCTGTAGTGGAGTAGAACACGACAGCTTGTCACATCTCTCTTTCCGGACTGCTGCAAAACTCTGCAACGGTGGCTCTGCTCTTACGTGCGCCCCTCGTAGCCTGGAAACGTGTCCTTCAACGAGATTTAGATGAGGCTCATCCTCTAAATGCCGACCACTTTTCCTGGCGCCCTTATGGTGACAGTTGCCACGGCCATCTCTTGGCTTGCACTGTGACGGCAATGTAGATGTGTTGGTACGCTTAGAGAGGGCGCTCTTTGATGGGCAAACCGATATCAAATGGTCCGGGGACCTACAATGGAAACATCGCTTAGGAAGCGGGCCCTGGGGACACTTGGCTGCCATGTGGTTCGAAAGGTCTCCACAGTTGAAGCATCTTATTTTCCTAGGCTTCCTTGGTGCCCTGGGTCGCCTCCTGCTACCCTTACATCCCTGGCCGCCTTTGACTTTCTTCCCTGCAATAAGCACCTCACACTCCGGTCGACCACCAACCATCTTTATCTTTGAGCCATTCTGCTCCCCTTCTGTAACCTGACTCCCAGCCGCAGAGGGGTCTAGTTTAATGCCTGTGGACATCGATTCTGTACGTGGCCTAGTTCTCTGCATCTAAAACAACGAACTGTCCTGGTACGTCTCCCCTGCTCCTGAGACATCGCATCAATTTTAGCCTCTAATTGAGCCACCTGTGCTCTCAGCCGCTCTACTTCTGCGTTTAATGCATGCGTATCTGACACAGTCTCTGTTCTTGCCACTTCAACACTGGCAACACCAGCCCCCGAAGCTGCTTCGACACTGGCAACACCAGCCCCAGAAGTGGGCTCAGTCTCCACAAACCGTAGGGCATAGTCCCTCACCGACGTGAACGATGCTGTTGGCTCCTTGATGATCATTTCCTTTGCAAGCTTTCTTAGTAGGTCATCTCTCAGACAAGCAGCAAACTGGTCACGAAGAAAGGATGGCGCCAAGGGAGTGACGTTGTCCTGCCTTTTGTGCCCTTACAACACTTTCAAACACCTCGTGAATGCGATTGGAGAATTCCCAAAGAGACTCCCTTGCACCTTGCCGGGTAGAGTAGAACGCGGCCATTACTTCTGGGATGCTCCGACGCTCCCCATACACCCTAAGAATGGAATGTAGCATCGATTCTGGGTCATCATCATCAGCCTGAATCCTCAGCTCCCTGCGGACACTTGGGGTCGCACTGTCAAGAATAACATCTGCCTGGTCCTCTTTACTCATCATCCCTACTCTCCAGGCAGCTCTCACCTCTCTGACATATTCCTCGGCCGTAGGACCCGTGCGCTCCCCAAAGCACCGCACTCTCTTGTGAGTAGGTACCACGATGTACTGCACTCGTTCTTGTTGACGATCCAGCCCTACCACAGGGTCATCCACCTCAGCCACATCTTCGTTATCAGTTCTACTAGCAGCGCGTGTGTTGCGTGCCGCCATCTTGTTGCTAGTAGAGTTGACTAGAAATCTTGACAAACTGGATGATCCCGTCCCTCGCCTTGCACTGAACTGGGTGTTCTACTGTTTCGGCTGTTGCTGCTCTGATTGCTGAAGAGTTGCTTCACTGCGTGCTGTCTGTCAATCCTGCCGACGACGCCACTTGTGACAGGGGCGCTAGGGGTACCTCACACCCCAGACCCGTGCACCAAGAAAATTTATAAAGGATCGTTTGACAGGGGTTGCAATTATTGGTTGCTTGCAACCCTCTCAGCAGCAGACTTAACAATTCAAGCAACCCAAAGCCTTATGCAGATCAACATTTAATTCTACCGAACAGAACCGAACACCAAACAAACAATCCAACAAACAATCAAACGAACACCCAGTCAGTGTTCAGACTCGCTATCACCGCCTTTTATCACCACGAGGTTGCTATCTTGCGATTGTTAATCTTATCTAAATTTCGCAGTGAAATAGCCTCACACTATGTCTGCCTTTCTGAAGAATGAAATAATCGCTCTTAAACTTTCACATCTATCTTTCTATTTATTCCATTAAACATTAAAATAGCCACATCGATATAATTTCAGAATCCTAGAAAACTAATGCTAATTTAAATTAACTCACGTGCTCAAGGCATTTACAGCTTGGCTCTTGTGTGTCTTCTTCGTCTGTTCTCACTGGGCGGCTGTCTCAACAATCCCAGTTTCGCCACTTGCTACCCCTTTTATAGGCCCTGGCCTAACCACTCAATTTACTGCGCGCTACGCGTATTAATCTACGCCACACAGATAACACATGCGATTATGCTCCAGAATGCATGAAAACACAGATATACACAACTAGAGCAAAAACACAACTAATATGTAGGCTTATTATGGCCTTGTAATAAATCTGCTTGAAGATAACGTGATCAAAAGGCACTAAACCACATAGACAACATGACTGCCCAAATGGGGCCAGCGCCGAGAACGACAGATCTCAAGATGGCGCTGTCACATGTATGTATATATCTATATATATATATATATATATATATATATATATATATATATATATATATATATATATATATATATATATATATATAGTCATTTTAATCTTTCAATGGTAAAGAAATGAGGTGAGCTGGCAGTTTATTTGTGTGTGATGAACTGGAACTCCAAAACCTTATGCTTTTTTTGTATTCATTTTTCTGTGCATTTAACTATTATTAATATTTTAAATTTCTTTAGTTCTAGCATATTATTTGCGGTAAACTTTATATCAGTGCTTCCAAAACTTTTTTTCAGGTCATCGCTCTCTTGGCTCTCAAAGCACACTCCGAGTGCTCCTCAATTTCCCTGCATCTTATTAAAATACTATAAATAGCATTGTTGATTATACCCTTGACTCTATTGAAACGTTTCTCATTATACACTTGACTCTATTGAAACGTTTCTCTTGTTTATTAATGTATCACGGATATCACGTTATCACAAGTAACACGCACCCCCTCCCCAATACTAAGACAATCGAATCCGTAACAAAGCAAAGTGTGTCGTTTTTGAAACATCTGCAGATATCTAATTTTGTCAGCTTCCAGTGACAAGTAAATTCAGACACATTGCCAGTGAGAGCTCAGCGATACCAAACTGGAAAACACAATTTAACAATGGTTGTTAATGTCCAAATACGATGTCATCAAGGCATGTAAGGAGAGAACAAGAAAGTATTCAGTGGGGTACTGGAAGATGAGACAGGTCTATATTTCGGAGCTGGCATTTGCTGATGATGTTGCCCTGATTGCTAAATCAGAGGCACATCTCCAATCCAACCTGCAAGTCTGGAAGGAAGAGCTGGAGAAGAGAGGGATGGTCATCAGCAGCACTAAAACACAATCCATGGTGATATCACGAGAAGAAAGAAAACATCAGATTAAGTTGGGAGAACAGGTCCTGGAGCAGGTCGACCACTTTAAATATGTCGGAGCTATTATAGACCGAAAGGGAGGCATCAAAGAAGAGTTGGCCACTCGAAAAGCAGCGGCTGGGAGACTTTTTAGGCCATAAATCGTGGATTCCTCAGCAAGAAAGAGGTTGGTAAGAAAACGAAGATGGCTGTATACCGCTCCACCTATGTCCCAGTCTTGACATATGGATGCGAGTCGTGGGCAATGACTACAACCCACAAAAGCCAGATCCAAACCTCAGAAATGAGGTATCTGAGGAAAGTGGTTGAAGTAACAAGAAGAGACAGGGTCCGCAACCAGACGATCCGTTAAGGCCTAAAATCTCATCCGCTGCAGACCCAAATAGAACAGTCCCAACTAAGATGGTTTGGCCATGTCTGCAGAATGGGAGAAGATCGGCTACCACGACAAGCATGGGAAACAAAGAGCCAGGGATCCAGACCTCCATGACGACCCAGAGTCCGCTGGGAGGACAACATTAGACAATCTTTGAAGGACAGAGGACTAGAATGGAACCAGGCCAGGAAGAAGACAGCTGATAGAATGGTCTGGCACTCTCTCTTCCAAACCTCTACACTTCACGGTAGAAGGGTTAGGGTTATCGTTTGTCTGAATCACTGCTCCTGCAAAAAATATTGCGAAAAGTGCCTTTGTATTTACTGCTCATATGATAGTATATAAAAATATTAGTAGACGAATTGATAGATTCGAAAATAAATCCTATAACGCCGATCACTGTTCCTATGTTCACATATTTACGACCTGTAGTCAGATTTGGCTCAAACGCCGCGGCCAACATAATGATGGTGCAAGGAACAAAGCAGCAAATGAAGAGTGTGGAAATCATTACAACCATTTTGGCCACCTTTTGGTTACGGATTGAAACTTCATCGGCAGTTGTAGAGATTTTACGCCATTTTGTTCTCTTCTGGAGATTAATAACCAGTATTACTGTACAACTAATATTAACGATAAAGGCAGCGATCGGCAAGAAGAAACAGTTGATCATAAAAGTTATTCCCTGAACAGTGTCTCGATCTTGAGTTACCACAAGACCAAAAATAGTTTTGTTTCTCTCATAAGAAAATTTCATGTCCAGCCGGTTAACAAAGTACAATGGCGCGTCACTTGATAGGAGGATTATGAAAACAGAGACGATGATGATCTTCACTCTTGGTGGCGTGATGAAGTTTTTTACCTTTAGAAAGAAACAAATCAGAGAACGGCATTTAGAAGTGTGGATATGCTTGAATTGTAACTGGAAAGGGAAGAATATCAACAGGTTTAGACATGACACACTAACGGATTATGCATGTAACGAAAGTTAATTATCTGTATTTTGATAAATGTGAAGCTAGAACAAGAACATACGTTACTGGCTGTAACTAACGTTATACTAGAAATGTCAACGACAACGTGCAACGATACAGTTGCAGCTAAGATACATGTCCTCAGCAACACCACCTCACCGAGGTAGCCTAATAAAAAGATTGGAAGTAAAAGTGCTGAGAAATGAAACGAAATATAAAACTGCTACTACTTAGAAGTTCCTCTTCTGCCTTGGGATGTAGAGCTTCACCAGAGATAGCGCCATGCTATCATTGCATATGTCTTCCTTTCGGGCTTGTTCCAATCTCGCCCTCGATTCCTCAGAGATGGCGTAATGTTTTGTCCTCCCAGTGAAGTATGGGTAGTCCTAGAGGTCTATATTACTGGCTCTTGGTTTCCCATATTTGGCGCAATGATGTCGATTCTGAACCAAAGTAACCAATAACCTAGCTAAACCCATTATCATATGAACATATATATATATATATATATATATATATATGTATATATATATATATATATATATATATATATATATATATATATATATATATATATATATATATATATATATATATATATATATATATATATATGTATTAAGGGAGGCTGAGCGGCTGAGCAGCACGTATAGGTTTGCCCAGAGTGCAATAATGTCGAGTATGTTCAACAAAAACAACAACAAAAACCCATTATCCATTCTTTTGCCCCACCTTAACACAAGCACATTGACTTATCAGCGTGTTCTGGTTGTCAAAAAGAAGTATATTTAAAATTAGTTCTAGTCTTATAAGGCATGTAATGGCTTTCCTTCACTTGGATTTTGACATTTTTTGATTGCCTCCATCAGTCAGCATTCGATGGTTACTGACTTACCTGAAAGCATTTATGGAAGATTTTAGGCGATGTTTTTTTAGAATAAATATGAACATCTATCTCCTCCTTTTTTGCAAATAACATGTTTTACTATTGCTAACCTTTAAAGGCGCTACTATACACAGACATCTCTCCAGCGTGATTATGGCGGTGATCCAGCTGGACACTCTCAGGAAGGCAAAATGAGGCATTCCAGCTGTTACGTAAAGAACGTCTATCGGGTCGAAAGGCACATCTGCTGCACTGGCCGAAAGCGTAAAATAACTGTTCATCGCAACCAGCGTTATGAGACACCCTAGGTCAGAGACTGCCAGACCTACACATTGATACATTAACAGCGTTTTACTTGTTAACATTACCGACGATTAGGCTGAGCAGTGAACTGATAAATGTGCATGTTAAATGTAACTTACACAAGCTTTCTATAACATATTTTATGGTTCTTTAGTAGTTGTTGTAGTAAAGATAGTGTATGCTTACCATTTCAAACCTTCAGTTCATTCTCCCGATCACTGAGTTTCTTTGAAACTTAATGCTATGAGCTTACACACAATGTATTGGTTTACAGTTGCCTGGGTTACTTCTCAAAGGTTCTGTAATTCTGTGTTGCTCAATATATATCATGCAAATCGTAATCAACTAGTGTATCTGTGTAATACATTTATTTTTACTCCTGTTCTTTTGTTCGCCTTTTTTTATGCACCAGATTCTGAAGACTGTGTTTGCATAGTTAATGTACAAACTCTTCTGGCTCCGATGGTCGGTTCTAAACTGCGACAGTTGTTTACTGGTTCAAGTGTATCTACACATAGATATTTTAAAATTGCATTACTTCACATCTTACCCAGGAGACTAATGTTAATCGGTTCCTTGTAGCCCTGCTTCCCAATGCAGATGATGTTGATTATGTTGGTTACAATGCCAAAAACATTAATTATCTGGCAAATCCCAGTGATGACAATCCATTTAAAAATTAGTACTACTGAATCACTGATATCAGGCTTGTTCTGGTCAGGGACATCCGAAATCGACAGTGTTTCTGACATCTCAGGTTCATTCATTCTATAAAGTCTAACCTGTGTAGAAAATATAAATCAAGACAAACAAATTAAAATATAAACAAAATTAAAATCATCATCATCATTGTAGTGGTTTTTGATGTTATTGCGTGGTTGCTATGTTACTTAGTGTACTGGATGAGGTCAGCTGTGAAGGCTCCTGAAGATAACAGTTTATGTGAGTTACAGAATGCCTTTCTGCTACCACTTATGACCTCAAACAGACTTATTCTGCTATTATGTATTTTAGCTACGTTTAATGTCTAGGGTAATGAAATGTGATGTGTAGGTAATTAAATACACAGACACACACACATATAAACACTAAGTCTAATATTAATAAGTTCTATGATCAACTCAACTAACACTGGCTTTAGAATTTAAATATTACAATTTTTTAGAATTTATTTAGTCCTGAACCAAATTTTCTTATGGTCAGGACGTATGAAACAATATGTATTTATCAATAAAAGTGTATATATATTGAATAATCGCAATGAAACACTTTGTACATAGATATATGGGTTACATTGGTTAATATTAACAATAACTACAGTCTTTTTGGAAAACTAGCACTGGATGTCTGGTCGTGGTGGTGTCATCACGCCCGATCTCTGTGTACAATAGTCATTGTCTCTTTATTATGGAACTGAGGTATAGTTTCTATACACAAGGATTGTTTATTTATTTTAGTGTGGAAAAATTTGATGAATCAACAGCAGGCCAGGTTTTCAACTTATCTGGCCTGTGACGATGTAGTAAAGACTTCAAGTGGCCCACTCCTCACAGTTGCTGAGGTAAAATGGTAGGCTTCTAAGTCATCCACTCTTGGATCTCTTCAAAGCATCTGACACTAGTTCAGTGCCAGACCAGATACTCTGAAACCAAAATTTGTGCCATGTGTCAACACACTGCCTACTTCACCATTTTTACAAAAAACAAAGCAAAAAAAATTACAAAGACCGGGTCAGATCTCTCTGACAGACCCAGCACATCTCACCCAGGCGGTATCAAATAGCACTAGTTTCCCATTCCTTTATGAACTGCACTGCATCTGAAATATTTTCATTAATCTGACTTCCCTCTACCTTTCGAATATTTAAACTACAATGTCCAATTTCGGTCCAGTCTTAGTCTAGTGTGTAGTATTTTTCTGTCGGTCTGTCCGTCCTAACTTGGTTTATCCCAAATTTACACTTGTTTTTGGACTAACTACAAGAAAAAACTACACAAATTTTGTCTCCCCCTACTTCTAAGATTTCTATGCTAAGTTATTTTTAGCTACTATCCTCCTATCCTGCCCCTTGTCCACATGTAATGTTTTTCTGCATTTTTAGTCTCAAGGACGTCAAAATGTAACTTTAGTGAAAGTATGCACAAAAAACTGTCTGCTCGTCTGTATTGAACAATACAGTCTTTCGTCAATATCTTTCGTGTTATCTGTCCGTCTTCGTAATTCAAAGTATATTATTTCTCAGAAAAAGATGGGCTATCATACTAGCAAATTTTTATTCTCCTAAACTTATTATTAAGAAAAAACATACTTTTTTCAAGGTTAGTTCTGAAAATTGTTTTCACAATTCGTTCACGGCGTTTGCCGCTATATTCAAACTAAAACGACTATTTACTGTAAAACGTCAAAGATACGTCTGTTTCTGATAAGAGCTAAGGTCGTTTTCGTATCCAATTCCTACATTGTGTCCCTAGTGACGTAATTTTTTTTAAAACTACAAAATGCGTCTGCTAGACTTTTAGATTCAAGCACGTGTGCAGAACGCATCATTTTTTTTCTTTTCTTTCCTCTCCGTTCTTGCCCCGTCTAAACTAATATGCCGTTTTTGTGTCTTCATGTTATAACTAGTTGGTTTTCAATGGCGCTAGAAAACGATGGCGTGGGCGAGAATGTATCAGCGTATCTTACCTATATTTTTATCTCTTTATGTTATTTTACCTGTTATCTTTATAAATGGAGGAATTTTAGCGTTGTATCACTGTAATCTCACCAAACATCTCCCCACCTGAGAACATGCACTAATGCAAGTTCCAAAACCAGTGATACACATAGATAAAATTAACTCTTCACGCCTGCCAACTACTCTAATTTTGATCACAGGGGTGCCTACTGAGGAAATCTGCACCGACATTCTGTGAGCCCTGGATATATTCAATATTAAACTTCGCCTGAGATAAGAATACAAGAGGCTGGTGATCTGTTTGGACCACAAAAGTCCTGCCATACAGATAGATTTGGAACTTTTTTATTGCCCAGATTAACGCTAAACATTCTTTTTTGCTTGTGGAATACCCTGTGTCCGGTAATGGATCCACCTGACCTTCTGTGACAGCATTCAGTTTCCTGTAATCTATGCACAGTCTATGTTCCCCAGACGGTTTCCTCAACAAAACTACACTGGAGCTAAAAGAAGATTCACTGTGAGAAATAATCCCCTCTTTTAACAAATACTCTATCTCTTCTTTCAATGCTTTCTCCTTAGCAAACGGAACAAAATATACTCTCATACAGATTGGTGTTGAGTCTACCAGCTTCATGTCATACTGCAGCAAATTAGTATGTCCTGGTTTGTCTGTTAACACATCCGTATGTTCCTCCAGAACCTGTTGAACTATCTCCCTCTGAGTTTTAGTCAGGTGCTTACTGACTTTTACCTGTGCGGCTGTCTCACAGGGATGTAATGGGTATTCATGTGAGGTGAGTGGTTCCTTTTTCATTTCAGTTGCGATAGCCAAGGTCAGTAAGGGGGTGCCTTCCTGGATTTGTCTGTCCAGATACTTCTTTAAAAGGTTCACATGATATATCTTCTCCTTCCCCTTTTTGTCAATTTTATAGTTTGTTCTAGACACCTTCTCTAGAACCGTATATGGACCTTGCCATCCAATTTGCAACTTATTATTGCTGCCGGGTAGTAGAAGAAGCACTTTCTCTCCCACAGTTAATTCTCTGTCCTTTGCCTTCCGATTAAAATAAGCTGCATGTTTCTTCCTGGCCTGTCTCAAATTATCATTTGCCAGTTTCCATCCAGCTTTCAGACGAGTGGTCAGCTCGTTCACATATTGGTAGGATGAGGTAACAGTCTCTTCTGCCTTCTCATCTGTCCAGGTCCTCAACAATGCTTCTAATGGACCTTTTATTGGCCTCCCAAATAACAGGGTTGCGGGTGCCATCCCGGTTGAACTATGTGGTACCTCCCGATATGCAAACAACGCAGCGGGCAGAAATTGATCCCACATATCAGGCTTCTCATGTGCCAGCTTCCTCAGGATAGAAATGAGAGTCCCATTGAACCTCTCTACCTGGCCGTTCCCTTGTGGATGGTACGGACTACAATGAAAGTGTCTGGCTTGAAATAGCTTAAAAACTTCCTCCGTTAGTTTCCCCTTGAACTGTGAGCCATTATCAGTCAAGATTTGATGCGGGAATCCTAATCTTGTGAATATTGTAAGTAGTGCCTCTGCCACATGTTTCGAATCAATTGATGGCAGGGCTACCGCCTCTCCCCACATAGAACAAGTGTCCACCAGAGTAAGGATGTAACTGTTCCTCCTCTTGGTCCGAGTGAGAGGTCCCACAATATCCACTGCAACCTTCTCAAAAGGGGTTCCCACTATGGGCATTTCCCCTAGAGTTGCAGGAGCAGTCCAATGTTTTGGAGCTACCCTTTGAAATTCTGGACAGGATTTGACATATCGTTTTATATCTTCCGTTATCCCTGGCCAGAAGTAATGACAAGCTATACGCTGTCCTGTGGCGCTGATCCCCATGTGACCACTGAAGGGAATCGCATGCCCTAGTTCCATCATTTTCTCCCTATATGAAGTGGGAAGAACCAGCTGGTTGTGACCATTTGTTCCAGTTCCGGCCTTCCTGTATAGCACTTTGTTCTTCATAATATATTCTCCCTTGCTTGGAGGTGTGTGGCATTTGGGCAATTTTTTAAAACATGGCTTGAGTTTCCTATCCTCAGCCTGCGCCTTCCTCATCTCTTCTGGATGAGCATTTATAGGTTCACCTTCTTCCTCCTTTGACTGTAACCTGGTCTGCACTGTCGCCATGATCACAGGTCTCTCGGGATTCCCCAAGAAGACGTATCTACACCCCAATATCAGAGGGTAGATTGGTTCATCTATCACTGCTGCTTTGATTTCTCCTTCCACATAGCGAGTTTTCACCGTTATCCTAACGATGGGAAGTGTCATGAGTGGTATGTCCTTAGTCGCCCCTTGTATTTCCACTGTTTCGGTGGTATACTGACTTGGGTCTACTAGGCTAGCCTTCACAACTGAATCATAATCTAAACCTGTATCATATAAGCACCTTATGGTGACTCCGTTACAAACAACATCCTCACAAACTGGGGGGTGATAAGGTTCCTGCTGTCCAGTAGGTTTAACCTTTAATCTCTGGTTCCCCGATTTAATTGCAGCAATGTTTGAAGGTTTCCTTTTACAAAATTCGGTGTTATGGTTGTCCTTCTTACACCATTTGCACCACCTCTTTCCTTGGTAAAAAGGTTTTCTTTCATTATATTTTTGGTCATTGAACTGTGAGTTTCTATCACGATAATCATTTCGTGGCCTATCAAAGTTTGTCCTACCTTTATTACCTTGATCTCTGGTATCAAATTTATTAAAGTGCTGTGGGGCTTTAAAATTTTCTATATGTTTCTTTTTAGAGCCAGCTACCTCTGCCTGGGCTGCTTGATACCTCTCAGCGACATTCAATACCTCCCCCAACTTCTCTGCACCTTGTTCCATGAGAAATTTTCTCAGGTCTGGAGCCATGGACTCTCTTAATTGCTCTATCATGATCATTTCTTTGAGATCTTGGGTCTTCCCCAGAGCAGTCCATTTATCCAAATAGGTTTCCAGTCTGGCAGAGAATTGGTGGTATGTCTCCCCAGACAACAGCTTGGCATTTCTAAACTTCTTACGATAAAATTCAGCATTCTTTTCATATCTTAATAACAAAGCCTGCTTTAGCATGTCATAATTTTCTTGGTCGTCTCTATTCACTTTGGCAAAAACTTCATAAGATGTACCCCTAAGCCCCTGGGATAACTTGAGACTCCACCTCTCTCTCTCTAACCCATACGTAGTAGCCAATAGTTCAAATCTACTGAGGTACCCCTCTATGTCATCGTCTTTCTCAACAAAATGGTCTAAATGAAACCCCATAGCTGAGGTTGAGGCTCCCTGACTAGGCGTGGCATCTGAGGCAAAGAGGCTGGCACCATTTTCAGGAGCATGGCCTTGTAATTCCAACTCCCTTAGTCGTAACTCGTGCTCCCTTTGCAATCTTCTATCTTCTGCTTCCCTTTCGGCAGTCAATCTCTTTTCTTCTGCCTCCCTTTGCTGTCGTTTTTCTTCTGCCTCCCTTTGCTGTCGTTTTTCTTCTGCCTCCCTTTGCTGTCGCTTTTCTTCTGCCTCAATCTGCAGCCTCTTAAGTTCTTTGTCAGCCTCAATTTGTAACCTCTTCTCTTCAGCTAACCTCCTATCTTCCCTTTCAATATACTTGTCACATTCTGACGTTATATATTGAACCAAAACCTGACCTTCCATGTTCATTTCCTTAGCCGCCAGCACAGCAGCCGATCTGAATTTGGCTAGATCTGCCATACTATATCACACAATTTAACAATGACTAAGGTAAATTACTAAATCGAATTACTAAGGTAATATACTAATTAATTAATTACCACTGGCTGTGAAGATTCATCAACTTTTACTTTCAACTTTTAATTTTAGGGACACTGTTAAATTTATACAACTTATGCCCCCAATAGTTTAATCCCCGGACCAGGAGACCCTAATATCTTTGATAAAACTAAAACCTAGACAAGAGCTACCCAATATATGTGGTGTTATGAAAAGTTCAATCCCGGACGAGCCCCCAATATATGTAGTGGTTTTTGATGTTATTGCGTGGTTGCTATGTTACATAGTGTACTGGATGAGGTCAGCTGTGAAGGCTCCTGAAGATAACAGTTCATGTGAGTTACAGAATGCCTTTCTGCTACCACTTATGACCTCAAACAGACTTATTCTTCTATTATGTATGTTAGCTACGTTTAATGTCTAGGGTAATGAAATGTGATGTGTAGGTAATTAAATACACAGACACACACACATATAAACACTAAGTCTAATATTAATAAGTTCTATGATCAACTCAACTAACACTGGCTTTAGAATTTAAATATTACAATTTTTTAGAATTTATTTAGTCCTGAACCAAATTTTCTTATGGTCAGGACGTATGAAACAATATGTATTTATCAATAAAAGTGTATATATATTGAGTAATCACAATGAAACACTTGTACATAGATATATGGGTTACATTGGTTAATATTAACAATAACTACAGAATTTTTGGAAAACTAGCACTGGATGTCTGGTCGTGGTGGTGTCATCACGCCCGATCTCTGTGTACAATAGTCATTGTCTCTTTATTATGGAACTGAGGTATAGTTTCTATACACAAGGATTGTTTATTTATTTTAGTGTTGAAAAATTTGATGAATCAACAGCAGGCCAGGTTTTCAACTTATCTGGCCTGTGACGATGTAGTAAAGACTTCAAGTGGCCCACTCCTCACAGTTGCTGAGGTAAAATGGTAGGCTTCTAAGTCATCCACTCTTGGATCTCTTCAAAGCATCTGACACTAGTGCAGTGCCAGACCAGAAACTCTGAAACCAAAATTTGTGCCATGTGTCAACACACTGCCTACTTCACCATTTTTACAAACAACAAAGCAAAAAAAATTACAAAGACCGGGCCAGATCTCTCTGACAGACCCAGCACATCTCACCCAGGCGGTATCAAATAGCACTAGTTTCCCATTCCTTTATGAACTGCACTGCATCTGAAATATTTTCATTAATCTCTTTTTTTTCTATAGAATAAGGTGGGTGATATGTTCCCACTGATTTCCTGAAATAAAGAGCTGTCTTTTACATTCTTGGTTATGTTTTTTCATTTGGTTCATTGCCTCTAGGCCCTGGACTGTCGCTGGGGACCTAGAATAAGTACTCACTTGTCGTAATCATTTTTCATTATATGGCAGTATCAATCACTCAGAATTGTTAAATAAAAAGGTTAATGAATTTGTCTCCTTACCACAATTCAAAATTGAAAACACAGTTACGTTGTACTAGCAAAACTCAGCTGAGCTGCTGGCTAGATTATGGCGTCCCACTGGTAATATATAATATTCCCTAGAAATCACTCTTCTAGCATTAACGAACTGTGTTTATGGACAGTCTTTTAAAAATGGCACTTGCCGGCGTCTTTCTTTCTATAATATGAATTCTTTCGTCCAATCAGCGGACTTCCCCTCTACCTTTCGAATATTTAAACTACAATGTCCAATTTCGGTCCAGTCTCAGTCTAGTGTGTAGTATTTTTCTGTCGGTCTGTCCGTCCTAACTTGGTTTATCCCAAATTTACACTTGTTTTTGGACTAACTACAACAAAAAACTACACAAATTTTGTCTCCCCCTACTTCTAAGATTTCTATGCTAAGTTATTTTTAGCTACTATCCTCCTATCCTGCCCCTTGTTTACATGTAATGTTTTTCTGCATTTTTAGTCTCAAGGACGTCAAAATGTAACTTTAGTGAAAGTATGCACAAAAAACTGTCTGCTCGTCTGTATTGAACAATACAGTCTTTCGTCAATATCTTTCGTGTTATCTGTCCGTCTTCGTAATTCAAAGTATATTATTTCTCAGAAAAAGATGGGCTATCAAACTAGCAAATTTTTATTCTCCTAAACTTATTATTAAGAAAAAACATACTGTTTTCAAGGTTAGTTCTGAAAATTGTTTTCACAATTCGTTCACGGCGTTTGCCGCTATATTCAAACTAAAACGACTATTTACTGTAAAACGTCAAAGATACGTCTGTTTCTGATAAGAGCTAAGGTCGTTTTCGTATCCAATTCCTACATTGTGTCCCTAGTGTCGTAATTTTTTTTTAACTACAAATAGCGTCTGCTAGACTTTTAGATTCAAGCACGTGTGCAGAACGCATCATTTTTTTTTCTTTTCTTTCCTCTCCGTTCTTGCCCCGTCTAAACTAATATGCCGTTTTTGTGTCTTCATGTTATAACTAGTTGGTTTTCAATGGCGCTAGAAAATGATGGCGTGGGCGAGAATGTATCAGCGTATCTTACCTATATTTTTTATCCCTACATGTTATTTTACCTGATATCTTTATAAATGGAGGAATTTTAGCGTTGTATTACTGTAATCTCACCACAATCATCAGTTGCCATCTCCACAACGAAGGTTGGCTGTAATGGATCTCCAACGTCTTCTGTCTCTTGTCTTGGTGGTGCACTCTGATAGACTCTTTCCTGTCCATCTCTTGATGTTATCTTCCCACTTATAGCGCTGTCTTCCCCTTGCAAGTTTGCCTTCAACTCTCCCTTCTGTTATGGTCTTCTGCAAGGTGTTATGCCTTTTTATGTGGCCAAAGTATTTTAGCTGCCGAACTTTGACCTCCCTCATTAGTTCTCTTTTCATACCTAGATTTTCTAGGACCTCCTTATTTGTTTTCGTCTCTTTCCGTGATACGCCACATTCTTCTATATATCCACATTTCAAGAGCCTCAATTCTTTCTTCCAAATGCTTATTCATCGTCCATGTTTCTGCACCATACAGAAATGCAGAATATATATAACACTTTATGATTCTCAGTTTTAATTTGTGAGATAAGTGTTTGGATGTCAGTATATGTTTCATGTTGTTGAATGTAGCTTTGGCCATTCCTATTCTCTTCTTGATTTCTGTTTCACATCTGCCATCTTCTGTTATTATATGACCAAGATATACATAGCTCTTGACTTGTTCCAGGATTTTCCCATTT
This sequence comes from Oreohelix idahoensis, assembly GCA_024509875.1. Lineage (NCBI taxonomy): Eukaryota > Metazoa > Mollusca > Gastropoda > Stylommatophora > Oreohelicidae > Oreohelix > Oreohelix idahoensis. The sequence goes on along the minus strand of JAMPIV010014635.1, from coordinate 142,930 downwards.
ACGCTTATCTTTAATGTGGGTTTATCGTCTGTTTTGCTAATTATCATAGTTTTTGTTTTCTCAATATTAATGTCTAGTCCATATTCATGACTTATACTGTTCACTTGCTTCACTAGTTCTTGTAACTCCTGTTCGCTTTCAGCTAACAACACGGTATCATCTGCATATCTAAGGTTGTTTATTGACCTTCCACTGATGTTCAGTCCTGGTATTTACTGTATCTGTTTGAAATTTTTTTCGGTGTATAAATTAAATAGGCAGGGGGACAGCACACAACCTTGTCTGACACCTCTTTTTATGTCTGTATGGTGAATAATTCCTTCCCGATCTTACTGTGGCAGTTTTCTCCCAATAAAGGTTACTGAGTATTCTTATATTTTTTCCATCAATACCTATGTCTTTGAGGCATTCAATTATTTTCTCATGATGGACTCTGTCAAAAGCCTTCTTATAGTCAATGAAGCACATATACATACTTTTTTGGACCTCTGTATATTTTTCTGCTAATATTCTAAGGCAAAATATTGCCTCTCTTGTTCCACTGTTCCGTCTAAAACCAAACTGTTCTTCTTGGATTTCGCTGTCTACTTTACTTTTTATTCAAATAAAATTTTAAAATTTTATTAAATGTTATTATTATTTTTAATTTTAAAATTAAAATAACAAACAGAAAACCAGATTGTACTAAAAACTAGTTACTCTTGTGCCTGAGTTACTCTTGTACTCTTGTACATACTTGTTATATTATTAACCTTTTAAGCGGTGTAAATGTAAACATATTCCAACTATAATGTTAACATTTTCAACTAAAGTTAAATATCAAAATATTCATGTTAAATGTAAAGACAGTTTTTCGCGCACTGGGATTAATATTAATTCTCAGCGACGGTAAACGTTCTGAGGTAGATGGGAGGTAGATGGGATGGTGGAATGAAAAGAGGGGGGCACATAAGTATGTGACGATACGTGGCGACCTCTATTGATCTTTGGTTCTCTCTGGCAGTATCGGTACATTTGTGGTACTGATTTTTTATTAGGTGCTATCAATTATTGCACTTTTCTGTCTGTCTTTCTTTCTTTATTTGTCTGCTAAGTAGCAGATATGTGATTTTATCAAATCACCCTGTAGGTGATAACTATCACAGTTGTGACACTCCTTGCAAATATGTCACCGGTTTGTTACCTGGTCATCCCAGCCTACGAAGATAGTCGCCGGCGCGTTTAGATTGAACCGCTGATAAGACGACATTGCCGTCTGTGTGACACGGGTGGGCAGACAAATGTGATGTAATTGCTTCCGGTCCTTGGTTAAAAAGTAATCATGGATTTATTACATTTTAGACAATATGAGTCTACAAATATGTTTGTAAGAGTGTATACAAGGCATCAGATGTCCATATATGGTAATACGTGATCTTTGCAGGCACGCACCTTATTTCACGTGGGACTATTTTGAAATATGACAGCCTTTCTTGCAGGATTTGAAATGACTGGATCTTTCTGATTAGATTCATAATATCACTGGAGAGAATATAGGCTAACAATTTCACAGTTTTTTTTCTCTGTGATTTGCACGCTCGCCAAGACATTCGACCTTCACCAGAGGAAGAATTAGATTCATAATTCCTAATTGTTATCCGGACCTTTTATTGGAGAACCAGATAAGACTTATAAAGCACAGGAAATCTCTTTCAAATTTTAATAAGGGACAACCGGGACTAGGAAATTGAAGAAACACGGAGTCAGAAGGGGCAATCTATGTTAAAATTAAAAGAAATCCCAGACACGTGTTGTAAGAGAACGATTCGTCTCTTCTATTCATCTGTGCGACAAGTCTGTAGCCAGGATTGGCGTAAGTTGGATTTACATTTCATATTTTATTACTAACATGTGAATGTATATATTACCATGTGAATTTTATTGTTTGAAACTTGCTATTGGATGTCAAAATTATTTGAGGCTGGCAACCTCAGCGTATAGAATGATGATTCATGAACCGCCACTGCACGGGCTGGTGATTGCTTTATTGATAGTTTCGTAAAGAGAACTAAAAGCATAAAGTAGTTCCAGGTCCCCTATGGAGCAGGGAGGGAAAGATGAAAAGAAATTATGTCCATTCTAAGCAAACGACTTACATTTTCAAAGCAGTGTAAATGTCCCTATAAACATATTCACTTTAAAATTAATGTATGGTTTCACGCTTTAAACCAGTGTAAATGTCCATGGGAAAATATTCAATTTAATTAACAGAAGTTTCAAACTTTTCCACAAGTGTAAATGTAAATGAAACACGAATTAATGTATATTGTGAACACTTTTCAAACAGCGGAGATGTAAATGTAAAACATATTATATCTGTACGTTTAACCTTTTTCATTTAAATGCAATGTAAAGCTAAAGCTATTCAGTTTAAATGTAAAGAAAGTTTTATCCCGAGGGAATAAATGTAATTCTCATCGAGGGTAAACTCTGAGTTAAGTGGGATGGTGAAATAGAAGAGGGGGGGGGACACATAACTGTGTCGGAGAACGCCATAGTCAGAAGAGCGTTCTTTTCTATTCTTCTATCACAGTTATTGGTGTTACCTTCAGAACGTACTATTTCTGAAACAAGACGGGATCAGTAACCTACGCTTTAAGACAAAGAACACTGTGTAGACTCTCCTTGAAGTTTCTGGAAGACGAGCTACACCCGACAACCTTGACCAGAGACGAGTGATCAGTGTGAAAAGAGAGAACCGTCATTGGCTGCTAAGTTCAAATATATGCTGCCATCTGAACTTTCTTACCCTTTTTGCAATCCCCAAATACGAGGATGATAGTTTTTCTTTATCCATAAGTATTCAGATTATTTTCAAACTGTTACAACTAAAGTGAGTATTAAATTTTGTTTTTTGTAATGTTACAAATTTAACTTCGATTTGATCATTTTAAAGTTGCTGCATGTCTGTCTCAGTCAATTACTACACACATTCTAAACAGAGCTATACTTGAGTAAGAGAATTCCACTGAATAAATCAGGGGTAGGGGCTTAACGAACTGATAAATAAGTGCTTAAATTCTTCACAAAAGTGGTCGGCAGGTTACAGAATTAACGTGCTTAGCGACAGCCAGCATTGTTTTTGCTTACCTGCTTTTCTTGTGAAGACTCCCTTGTGATAGAAGTCTTACAACTCCTCTATCTACATTTCTGCCAAGAGTAATCTTGTGTACAAATAGACTCCATTGAAGCCTATATTAGATACTCTTGAGTTTTGGCCATTGTTGGACCACTTCTGCAAAGCAGGGGAGGCAATACCGTCACAAAGTATTTGTCGGGAAACTCAATACTCAGAGGGTATTTGTTTCTCTTCTTTTGCCATACTAGTTGGTGGTACCAGTTGAGGGTACTATTTCTTGAACAAGTGAGGGTATAAGTGGCCTGAGATCGACGCTAGACACCATCATCAGACGGGTCTTAGAGACGCGGGACGAGCTTTACAGTTACTCCCTGGTTCTACTTGGAACGTGCTGCAACTCTTAATCTTGACCAGGGACGCGAACGATCCAGTCACCTATCTGCGAAGAACCAAAACACCAGCGGGAGCAGAAACCCCAGCAGCTAAGTGTACAAATAATAGCTGCCAAGTGAAACTTCCCCTTATATTAATCCCCATTAACATCATATGATGATGACAATTTTTGTTAAAGACTTATTCAATTTTTAATAACTGTTAAAACCTAATTGATTATTAAATTTGTTACTTATATCTATCCAAATATAAAGTTGAATTAATCATTTTGAATGTACTACATTCCTTACGTCTCAGACAATTTCTTAAATACACGTAAACAGGGCGAAATAATAATAAGAGGAAATTCGCTCAATTAACTCAGCTGGTATATGAACGAGCTAACGATTTGTAAGACAACCCTATCCTTCACAAAAATGTACGGCAGATACTAGAGCTAACATGCACAGCCAATGAATCATTGTTCTCGCTTTTCTGAATATCTTGTGAATACTCCCTGAGGTAGAAGCATCATTATCCTTCTATCTACAACTCTTACTTACTTACTTAGTCGTTCCCCTTCTACCGTGAGGGGTAGAGGTTTGGAAGAGAGAGCGCCAGACTATCCTATCGGCTGTCTTCCTCCTGGCCTGGTTCCATTCTAGTCCTCGGTCCTTCAGATATTGTCTAATGTTGTCCTCCCAGCGGATTCTGGGTCGTCCTGGGGGTTTGGATCCCTGGCTCTTTGTTTCCCATGCTTGTCGTGGTAGCCGATCTTCTCCCATTCTGCAGACATGGCCAAACCATCTTAGTTAGGACTGTTCTACTTGGGTCTGCAGGGGGTGGGATTTTAGGCCTTGACGTATCGTCTGGTTGCGTACCATGTCTCTTCTTGTTACTTCAACCACCTTCCTCAGATACCTCATTTCTGAGGTTTGGATCTGGCTTTTATGGGTTGTAATCATTGCCCATGACTCGCATCCATATGTCAAGACTGGGACATAGGTGGAGCGGTATACAGCCATCTTCGTTTTCTTACCAACCTCTCTCTTGCTGAGGAATCCTCGATTTATGGCCTGAAAAAGACTCCCAGCTGCTGCTTTTCGAGTGGCCAACTCTTCTTTGATGCCTCCCATTTGGTCTATAATCGCTCCGAAATATTTAAAGTGCTCGACCTGTTCCAGGACCTGTTCTCCAAGCTTAATTTGATGTCTTCTTTATTCTCGTGATAACACCATGGATTTTGTTTTAGAGCTGCTTATGACCATCCCTCTCTTCTCCAGCTCTTCCTTCCAGACTTGCAGGTTGGATTGGAGATGTGCCTCTGATTTAGCAATCAGGGCAACATCATCAGCAAATGCCAGCTCTGAAATACAGACCTGTCTCATCTTCCAGTACCCCACTGAATACTTTCTTGTTCTCTCCTTACATGACTTGATAACATCGTCCATGAGGAGTATCAAAAGATAAGGTGACAGGATATCACCTTGTCTTACACCAGTGGTGGTCCTGAACTCTTCTGACTTATGGTTTGCTGTCCTCACATAATTTCTGCAAGACTTGTAGAAGCTCTGTATAGCATGAATAAGAAAGGCTGGAATGTTCTTCCTTGCCAAACAGTCCCAAAGTTTGCTCCAGTGGACCCTGTCAAACGCCTTTTCCATAACTATGGAACAAAGATGAATCTCACTCTTATACTCAAGGGCCTTTTCACTCAGCTGTCTGAGTGTGAAGATTAGGTCTTGAGTACTTCGGTTAGCTCGGAATCCGCACTGGACTTCATCCAATTGTGGCTCAGCTAGGCATCGGAGTCTCTGCGCTAGGATTCTAGAGTAGATTTTACCAGGGACACTGAGAAGGGATATGCCTCTGTGGTTTCCACATTGTCGATTGTCACCCTTTTTGAAAATTGGTGTTATGATGGCAATCTCCCAATCCTTTGGTATGGTCTTGTTGCACCATGCTGCCTGTAGGACCTTTAAGCGTAATAGGTCGCCTGATGCTCCCATGTACTTAACCATTTCTGGTGTTATACCATCATGCCCTGCTGCTTTTCCCATCTTGATTTTCTCCAGTGCAGCCTTCAGGTCTTCCATCTTTATGTCATCTTCACCAGCATTGGTTTTCTCTTCTGTGCTAGTGGTTATCATTTCTGATGCTTGACCTTGCTCACCATCGAGGAGTTCTGAGAAATATTCTTTCCATCTTTCCATTACTTCCTTTGGGGCAGTAAGCAATTTGCCTTGCTTGTCCTTTATAAATTTGAGAGGGCATTGTTTTTCCTTCCTCATGTTCTTTAGGGTCTTATAGAACAATTTATGGTTTTCTTGCGCATCTTTTTCTAGCTTTTCTTCAAATTCTTCCCAGGACTTCTGTTTTGCTGCCAGCACCTTGTTCTTTGCTTCTGTTCTGAGTGTCACATATTCTCTATATTTCTCTATTTGTCCTGCTGTGTTTAAAGCTCCTAAGTATTGTTTCCATGCCATTTTCTTCTCTCTTATTTTCTCTTTGACTTCCTGTGTCCACCAAGGAGTCCTCTTTCTCTTGTTCCAAAGTCGGACTTCACCACATGCTTCTGCAGCAGCTGTCTTTATGATGTCCTTGAATTTAAGCCAGAGGGTTTCTAAGTCATCAGGTTGTTCTTCTGTGTTTCTCTCTGCTGTAGCATTAAGCGCCTGATATATGTCCTAATTTCTGGCTCTCTCAGCTTGTAGGTCTTTATGCTCGTTCCTCCCTTTCGTTTACTTAGTTTCTTGCATGATGTTGGGCAGTTCCTAGGCTGTGCATTTCTTTCAGTTGTTCTTTTGATTGTAAGCAGGTAGTGATCACTTCCAATCTCTGGCCCCCTCCAGACTCTTGCATCCCGGACATATTTGAATGAGCTCCTTCTAACTATGACATTGTCGATCACTGACTTCTCATTCTTTGTTGGTTCACATCTAGTGTATGCATGTATGCGCTTATAGGGGAACTTTGTGTTTGTAATGATCAGATTCTGCTCACTGCAGAATCTAAGCAGTCGCTTTCCATTGTCATTGAGAGTATCTTCTTCATATCTTCCGATTACTCCACCCCATCTAGCATGGTCATTTCCAACTCTGGCATTGAAATCTCCGAGCATGATAATTTCATCTAGGCAGTCATCCACTGTCTTTTGAAGTAGCTCGAAGAATTCCTCCTTGACCTCTGCTCTCTCATCCTCATTTGGCCCATACACTTTGACCAGGTTGACTATGGTTTCTCCTTCTTTTAGTTTTACAACCATAATGCGCTCCGAGACAAATTTCCATCCCTTGGTACTATCTTTTGGGTTTTTGGCCACAATGCAACCCACGCCCCCTTTAGCTCTTTCAGATGTGGGTACACCACTGTAGAGCAGCGTGTCGCCATCGAGATCCATGACTCCTTGTCCCTTTTTCTTCGTTTCCGTTATAGCCAGGATTTCTAGTTTTGCTTTCCTCATCTCTTCCACCAGCTCCTCTTCTTTCCCATTTATACTTCTTGTGTTTCAAGTTCCATAAGTCTACAACTCTGCCAAGAGTAATCTTGTGCAAAGGTAGACACATTTGAAGACCCACATTAGTCACTCTTGCGTTTTGGCCACTGTTGGACAAATACTGCAGAGCTAAGGGGTGGCAACCCGTGATATATAGGGAGAAGTGCACATGCAGGATTCAGTAATTTTAATCTATATCTGTAGAGAGCCAATACGAAGAATTTTACTGTTAATTCAGTTGGGGCCTTGTATGTGCTAAATTAAATTATACAATACCTCATCACAAAGTTCAACGGGCAGATAAAAACATTGCTAAGACACATTCAGCATTGTTCTTGACTTCTGAAATATCTTGCACTACCTCGAGGTAAAAGCATCATTATCCTTCTATCTACAGCTCTGCCAAGAGTAATCTTGTGCGAAGGTAGACACCTTTGAAGACCCACATTAGATACTCTATGTTTTGGCCATTGTTGGACCATCACTGCGGAGCAAGGGGAGGCCTCCCGTGACACCGGTATATACGAGTAATACACATCTCCCAGGGTTCAATGCGCTTTTATTCAGAATTATCTCCAATCTTTCCAAGTTATATAACCTATTGTCGGGTTCATTAATTTTCGTGATTACTTCCCTTCTATTCGAATTCTATTTTGACAACTATTCCTGACACAATAAAGATAGACAGACAGACAGCGATGGATGGATAGGTGAACGGATAGCAGATAGACAGAACGAACGAACGAACTTTAATTTCAAAGGTTTAAGAATTGGGCGCGCAAACCCCTCTAAAGTTCTGCCCATTCAGGCATAGACAGATAGACAAATAGACAGACAGACAGACAGCCAGATAAATAGATATATAGATAGACATACAAAGAGACAGACAGATAGATAGACAGACAGACAGGCCGGCTCGACCGACAGACAGGTCGGTCGACCGACAGACAGACAGACAGATAGATAGAACGAACGAACTTTATTTTCGAAGGGATAAGAATTGGGCACACAGACCCGTCTAACATTCTACCCTTTCACTCTCATTTATCTTGCATACTATATCCTTTCATTCCCACATGTTACTTAAAGTATTAATATGAAGGCATGCAATATTATAAAGGTAATATAACAGCGTACGTTTACATTATAATCAAAATTAAGTATTCTTCTTTAAACAAGCAAGAAAGTGAAAAAACATAGATAGATAGATAGATAGATAGATAGATAGATAGATAGATAGATAGATAGATAGATAGATAGATAGATAGATAGATAGATAGATAGATAGATAGATAGATAGATAGATAGATAGATAGATAGATAGATAGATAGATAGATAGGTAGGTAGGTAGGTAGGTAGGTAGGTAGGTAGGTAGGTAGGTAGGTAGGTAGGTAGGTAGGTAGGTAGGTAGGTAGGTAGGTAGGTAGGTAGGTAGGTAGGTAGGTAGGTAGGTAGGTAGGTAGGTAGGTAGGTAGGTAGGTAGGTAGGTAGGTAGATAGATAGATAGATAGATAGATAGATAGATAGATAGATAGATAGATAGATAGATAGATAGATAGATAGATAGATAGATAGATAGATAGATAGATAGATAGATAGATAGATAGATAGATAGATAGATAGATAGATAGATAGATAGATAGAACTTTATTTTCAAAGGGTTAAGAATTGGGCACGCAGGCCCGTCTGACATTCTGCCCTTCCTCTCTCTCTCATCATGTATACTGTGGTGAAAAATTCTAAATACCCATATATAAATTAGAAAATAAATGTAAAGCCGAACGAAAGAATACAATAGAAAGAAGAATGGTGAAAGACCAGGGCTTTCCCAATAGCGCTTCCGTTTTATAACGCCATAATGGCTGAACAAGAGATCCCCTTTTTCTACTTTGTCTGCATAAACTACACGCGTTTCTAAAAATAAAACTGGTACTGTATTTCTTAGACGATCTTGATATGCAAACTGCATAATGACCTAGATACAAATACTACCATTAATGTCATTATACACACAAAGTTAACCTAAAAAGACAGACGGGCTTAGAAGAGAGAGAGAGATGCACGGAGGAACGCATGCAGTTGAGTCATCTCGCACTTCGCGTGTATGGCCTGATTTTTTCAAATAAACAGATAAAAAACTAAAGATTTAACAAAAGGTCCCGACTCAATCTTAGCTCTTATTGGGAAACATGACATTCTACTGTTTTACGTCTAAGCTCCTGACTTTATTCTGACAGTACAGAAGACATCCCCTAGTATGGAAGTGAACAGCAAATACACGACTATCCTAGAAAAATACATATTTTGAACGAAGCCACTTAGCCCCATTAAACTTATATATTCGTGTACCTTAGGACTTGCGGACAAAGAATATGTTATGTGTTACGCAAATAGTCTATTAATTAACAAATTATAGCCAAAATACTATAGTGGGGTTGACTGACAGCACAAGATCATATCTGCTTATTTTTTTTAATGGCATGTTTGGAAAACACTGCTTTGGGGGAAATGAGGCCGACAAGTTAGATACGATTTGATTGGCTGTAGTAAAATGTAAGGCGAAACCTTATTGGTCTAACTGCAAATACAAATATTGTTGTTAATGGAAACGTTAGGATGGATAGTTTTTTTTCAAAGGCTCATGTAAACATGGCCTGATTGGTTAGAACGTTAGATATGGTCAAATAAAAGCGTCAGTCACTGCCATTTTTGAAAATAAAGTACGTGAGAGCAGGCTAAGAATTTTCTAATAAAGGAAAAGCCTGGACAAAGGCAGATCAAAACTGTGCCCAGAATTCATCGCCAGTCATCGTTACTTGTTTAATATTTCCTTGAATTGTGGTAAGCTAGACATGTTTAATATATATAATTTTATGAAAATTGAATGTGAAATGATAAATTATGTCTGTATGTGTGTGGTTCAGTAGCAAACTCTAGGCAAAGCCTAGATATTGCTCCACCATGTAAAAGCTTGTCCGAGAGGAGTATAACTGCCTATATATATATTGGATTGCCATATAGTAACATAACACCTATCCTATTATATGGAAGGGGTTACAACTGGAATTGCAGAGGCGTTGTAACCATTAGGGAGAGGAATACTGGTGTATATTGTCACTTGAAAAGCTAGCAGTTGGCCTACAGCGCTGAACTTTATGTTTGTTTGTACAGTCCTGTAATTCTGTGTGGAATAATATATATTAGTTATGAAGAAGGAGGCACAACCTTCTCATTTCAGGGACCGTGGTACTGATGTTAATATAGCAGCACATGGTCTGAGCTTTGCTTGATCCAGAAAGCTGGCAGCAGACTCCTTGCCCATGATATCGGCCATTGAGTATTTTCTACCTAACTGAGAAGCAAGCGAGCAGAGGATACAGTTTTCCTGCAGCCGCTATATGAGCTAAGAATTTGTCAGCACGAGCAGCTCACCCTTGTATAACCAACTTCAATTGAACTTTCATAAATAGTCCAAGAGGGACAGTAATTGTTTTAAAAAGTAAAAGAATCTGTGAATCCTTTAATATTATTTCCACCAGTAAAGAACACATGAAGTCGTAATGACAAACAACAACCTAGCTATAAAAGCCAGTATTACCTCATAATACTACATCACAACACTACACTCATATTATAATACTGATATATGTCTGGCAAAGTTCCTGTGTATAAAATTTTGTATATAAACATTGTGTTTACATTTGATTGTGATTCCTGATTCACTGTGTAGTAGGATCAGGATATTCATATATTGAAAGAAATTCAATACAGTGTATAAAATTTGACACTTGACTTACTTAAGATAACTCTTTAGAGTGTTATGTGTTTGTGATGGTCAAGTCTTGTGGAGTATTGTGGATCTTACTTAAGTGTTTATCTGTCTGTTGGTTGTTGTGAACTTACACTTCATCACTATCATAACCCTAGACATTAAACAAAGTCATCATAAAATTCAAGAATAAGTCTGACTGAGGTCTAAATGTGGTAGCAAGCAAGGTTATCTGTAACACACCAAACTTATTAGATACAGATACCTTCACAGCTGATCTCAGTCAGTACACTCCCCATCGAGGCCAGCTCCTTGACGTGGAGATGGGGCTCAAGTACAGCCATCAGCGGCTGAAAAACCAAGACTGGCCAGGCCCTCCTACACTCGAGCAAGACCACAGTCTGCCCTAGCAAGTCAAGGTGCTGAAGACGGAGGCAACCAGCCAAGAGGCGCACCACAGCAATCAGGATGCCACGCACATGCGCTATGGAAGTATGCCTATATCTGCAAAACGTTATGGCACTCGCCCTGTGACGGACACCCATGCAGGCGCAGTGCCGGGCCCTCTGTCTCGGAAGGGCCCAACCCCTACTACTGGGGGTCCTTCTCAATTGCCCCGTGGAGCCAGGAGGCATGAGAATAGAGCTACTGGCCAAGCAAAGAAAAGACCATTTAAAATAATGCACTGGAATGCTGAAGGCGTCAATAGTAAAAAAGACGGCTACAGCAAAAAATTAGAGCTCGAAAATATCTTGAATAACTACAAAAGACAGTGAAGTTTATACAAGAAACAACATTGCAGATATAGACAATATAGTTCAAGCGAACGAAAGAAGAAGAAGAAGTCAGTACACTAAGTCCCCTATAACTATATTTATATAATCCCAACTTATCACATATATTGGGGTCTCGCTCCTGGGATTTGAATTTCTCTTAGCACATATATTGGGGGTAGTTCACTTCAGGGAATTATAAAAATTAAAAAGGTATTCTTGGGTGGAAAATAGATAAGGTTGAGCTCTCAGTTGCTTGTGGTTGTCCTTAGTATAATTAGTCATAGATAAAACTGTTTAGTTAAACATTGTATAAATTTGCCTTTTAGAAAATGGCAGACCTGGCAAAGTTTCGATCTGCTGCTGTGCAGGCTGCTAAAGAATTGGGAATGGAGGGGCAAATTATGATTGCTTATGTCACAACTGAATGTGACAAATTTATTGAACGAGAAGAAAAAAGATTAGAAAAAGAGGCCGAAAGAAAGTTAGAGGCTGAAAAGGAAATTAAGAGGCTGCAGATTGAGGCTGAAGCAAAAAAGTTAGAGACAGATAAAGAAATGAAGAGGTTGCAGATTGAGGCTGACAAAGAGGCTAAGGCATTGGAGTCGGATCGTGAGGCGGAAATAAAAAGGTTCCAATTAGAAGAAAAAAGGCAGAAAGGGAAGCAGAGGAAAGAAGACAGGCTACAGAAAGAGAAGCAGAAAAGGAGGAGAAGAGATTACAAAGGGAACATGAGTTACAACTAAGGGAGTTTGAGTTTCAAAGCCATGCTCCTGAAAATGGGGCCAGTCCCTTTACCTCCGATGCCACGGCTAGTCAGGGAGCCTCAACCTCAGCTATGAGTTTTCATTTAGACCATTTTGTTGAGAAAGACGATGACATAGAGAGTTACCTAAATAGATATGAACTTTTAGCTACCACGTATGGTTTAGAGAGAGAAAGGTGGAGCCTAAAGTTATCACAAGGGCTTCGTGGTACAGCTTATGAAGTTTTTGCCAAGATGAGCAGAGATGACCAAGAAAATTATGACATGTTGAAGCAGGCTCTTTCGTTACGATATGAAAAGAATGGAGAATTTTATAGAAAAAAGTTCAGGAATGCTAAACTACTGTCAGGTGAGACATATCACCAGTTCTCTGCACGGTTAGAGACATACTTGGAGAAATGGACTTCTCTGGGGAAAACCTAAGATCTTAAGGAAATGATCCTTATAGAGCAGCTAAGAGAGTCCATGGCTCCAGACCTGAGAAAGTTTCTCATGGAACAAGGTGCAGAGAGGCTGGGTGAGTTACTAAATGTTGCTGAAAGATATCAGGCAGCTCAAGCAGAGGTAACAGGTAATAAAAAGAAACAGGTAGACAATTTTAAGGCACCATAAAACTTTAATAAGTTTGATCATAGAGAACAGAACAAAGGTAAGCACCAGTTTGATAGGCCACGGTATAATAATAAAAATAAAACCCCACAATTCGATGAACGGAAATTTGATGAAAGAAAATCTTTCAACCAAGGAAGGAAGCGGTGTAAGAATTGTCGGATGGACAATCATACCACCAAAAATTGTAGAAGGAAAACTCCTCATTGTGCTGCTATGAAATCTGGGAAAAAGGGAAAAAAGTCCAAACCTGCGGAACTACAGGAACCGTACCACCCCCCAGTGTGTGAAGAAGTAATCTGTAATGGAGTCACCATAAGGTGCTTATATGATACAGGTCTAGATTATGATTCAGTTGTGAGTTCTCATCTGGTGCAAGCAGATCAATACACCACAGAAACAGTGGAGATTCAAACTGCAACCAAGGACGTAGCGACCATGACACTTCCCGTCGCCCGAATAAATGTGAAAACGCGATATGTGGAAGGAATCATAAAAGCAGCAGTGATAAATGAACCAATCTACCCTCTGATATTGGGGTGTAGATATGTCTTCTTGAGGAATCCCAAGAGACTTGTGATATTGGCAACAGTGCAGACCAGATCACAGTCTAAAAAGGAGGAGGATAATCCAATAAATACTCATCCAGATGAGATGAGGAAGGCACAGGCGGAGGATAAGACCCTCAAGTCTTGTTTTAAGAAATTGCCCAAATGTCATACACCTCCAGGCAAGGGAGATTTTTATATGAAGAACAAGTTGATTTATAGGAAGGCTGGATCTGAATCCAATGGTCACGGACAGCTGGTCCTTCCCACTTCATATAGGACTAAAGTGTTGGAACTAGGGCATGCGATTCCCTTCATTGGTCATATGGGGATCAGCGCAACAGGACAGCGTATAGCTTGTCATTATTTCTGGCCAGGGATAACTGAAGATATCAAAAGATATGTCAAATCTTGTCCAGAATGCCAACGAGTAGCACCAAAGCATTGGACTGCACCAGCAACTCTAGGGGAAATGCCCATAGTGGGAACACATTTTGAGAGAGTTGCAGTGGACATTGTGGATCTCTCACTCGAACCAAGAGGAGGAAAAGCTACATTCTGACTCTGGTGGACACCTGTTCTATGTGGGGAGAGGCGGTAGCCCTGTCATCAATTGATTCTAAACATGTGGCAGAGGCATTACTCACAATTTTCACAAGGTTAGGCTTTCCCAACCAAATCTTGACTGATAATGGCTCTCAGTTCAAGGGGAAACTAACAGAAGAAGTTTTCAGGATCTTTCAAGCCAAACACTTCCATTGTAGCCCGTACCATCCCCAAGGAAACGGCCAAGTGGAAAGATTCAACGGAACATTAATGTCGATCCTGAGAAAGTTAGCACATGAAAAACCAGATACATGGGACCAGTACCTTCACGCCGCCCTCTTTGCTTATCGGGAGGTACCCCATAGTTCAACCGGTATGGCCCCGGCAACATTATTATTTGGAAGGCCAATAAAAGGTCCACTCGAAGCACTGTTAAGAACGTGGACTGATGAAAAGGCAGAGGAAAATATTACATCATCATACCAATATGTGAATGAGCTGACCACTCGTTTAAAAACTGGCTGGAAACTTGCCAATGAAAATTTGAGACAAGCCAGGAAAAAACATGCTGCCTATTACAACAAGAAAGCTAAAGACAGAGATTTGGCTGTGGGAGAGAAGGTACTGCTTCTTCTACCCGGTAGCCAGAGTAAGTTACAAATTGGATGGCAAGGTCCATATACAGTTATAGAGAAGGTGTCTAGAACAAATTATAAGATAGATAGGAAGGGGAAAGAAAAAATCTATCATGTGAATCTCCTGAAGAAGTATTTGGAAAGAGAAAATCAGGAAGAGACACATTTGTTGACCTTGTCTAGTGCAATGGAGATGAAAAAAGAACCACTTTCATCATTTGAATATCCATTACACCCCTGTGAGACAGCTGCACAGGTGAAAATCAGTACACATTTAACGAAAAATCTGAAGGAAATAATGCAACAGGTTTTAGATGATCATACAGAGGTGCTAACCGTCCGGGGCATACAAACTTATTGGAATATGATATGAAACTATAGACCAAACACTAGTCTGTATGAAAGCCTATTCGATTCCTTTCGCTAAGGAGAAAGCTTTGAAGGAAGAGATAGATTATTTGTCGAAGGAAGGAATTATTTCACACAGTGAATCTTCGTATAGTTCCAGTGTAGTGCTCTTGAGAAAACCCTCTGGAGAACATAGACTCTGTATAGATTACATGAGACTGAATGCTATCACAGAAGGTCAGGTGGATCCATTGCCGGATACAAATCAGCTGTTTGCCAGGCTGAATAAAGCTAAATATTTCTCAAAGGTGGATCTGAGCAAAGGCTACCATCATATTCCAGTAAAGCCTGAGGTTAGACCTTATCTAGCTTTTAGTACCTCAGAGGGACACTATGAATTTAACAGATTGCCATTTGGATTGAAAAATGCGCCTAGTGTCTTCTCTAGAATGATGAGAAACTTGTTGGATCCTCTGAATACCCCATGCATCACAAATTTCATGGATGATATCCTTATAGCAACAGAAACATTTGAGGAACACATTGACTCTCTGAACATGCTGTTTCATCGACTTAGAGAAGCGAATTTGACAGGTCTGTTTTTTAAGTGGGAAGAATTTGTGGTGAAAAATTCTAAATACCCATATACAAATTAGAACATAAATGTAAAGCCGAACGAAATAATACAATAGAAAGAAGAATGGTGAAAGACCAGTGCTTTCCCAATAGCGCTTCCGTTTTATAACGCCAAAATGGCTGAACAAAAGATCCCCGTTTTCTACTTTGTCTGCATAAACTACACGCGTTTCTAAAAATAAAACTGGTACTGTATTTCTTAGACGATCTTGATATGCAAACTGCATAATGACCTAGATACAAATACTACCATTAATGTCATTATACACACAAAGTTAACCTAAAAAGACAGACGGGCTTAGAAGAGAGAAAGAGATGCACGGAGGAACGCATGCAGTTGAGCCATCTCGCACTTCGCGTGTATGGCCTGATTTTTTCAAATAAACAGTGATAAAAAAACTAAAGATTTAACAAAAGGTCCCGACTCAATCTTAGCTCTTATTGGGAAACATGACATTCTACTGTTTTACGTCTAAGCTCCTGACTTTATTCTGACAGTACAGAAGACATCCCCTAGTATGGAAGTGAACGGTGGTAACAGCAAATACACGACTATCCTAGAAAAATACATATTTTGAACGAAGCCACTTAGCCCCATTAAACTTATATATTCGTGTACCTTAGGACTTGCGGGCAAAGAATATGTTATGTGTTACGCAAATAGTCTATTAATTAACAAATTATAGCCAAAATACTAGAGTGGGGTTGACTGACAGCACAAGATCATATCTGCTTTTTTTTATGGCATGTTTGGAAAACACTGCTTTGGGGGAAATGAGGCCGACAAGTTAGATACGATTTGATTGGCTGTAGTAAAATGTAAGGCGAAACCTTATTGGTCTAACTGCAAATACAAATATTGTTGTTAATGGAAACGTTAGGATGGATAGTTTTTTTTCAAAGGCTCATGTAAACATGGCCTGATTGGTTAGAACGTTAGATATGGTCAAATAAAAGCGTCAGTCACTGCCATTTTTGAAAATAAAGTACGTGAGAGCAGGCTAAGAATTTTCTAATAAAGGAAAAGCCTGGACAAAGGCAGATCAAAACTGTGCCCAGAATTCATCGCCAGTCATCGTTACTTGTTTAATATTTCCTTGAATTGTGGTAAGCTAGACATGTTTAATATATATAATTTTATGAAAATTGAATGTGAAATGATAAATTATGTCTGTATGTGTGTGGTTCAGTAGCAAACTCTAGGCAAAGCCTAGATATTGCTCCACCATGTAAAAGCTTGTCCGAGAGGAGTATAACTGCCTATATATATATTGGATTGCCATATAGTAACATAACACCTATCCTATTATATGGAAGGGGTTACAACTGGAATTGCAGAGGCGTTGTAACCATTAGGGAGAGGAATACTGGTGTATATTGTCACTTGAAAAGCTAGCAGTTGGCCTACAGCGCTGAACTTTATGTTTGTTTGTACAGTCCTGTAATTCTGTGTGGAATAATATATATTAGTTATGAAGAAGGAGGCACAACCTTCTCATTTCAGGGACCGTGGTACTGATGTTAATATAGCAGCACATGGTCTGAGCTTTGCTTGATCCAGTAAGCTGGCAGCAGACTCCTTGCCCATGATATCGGCCATTGAGTATTTTCTACCTAACTGAGAAGCAAGCGAGCAGAGGATACAGTTTTCCTGCAGCCGCTATATGAGCTAAGAATTTGTCAGCACGAGCAGCTCACCCTTGTATAACCAACCTCAATTGAACTTTCATAAATAGTCCAAGAGGGACAGTAATTGTTTTAAAAAGTAAAAGAATCTGTGAATCCTTTAATATTATTTCCACCAGTAACAAACACATGAAGTCGTGATGACAAACAACAACCTAGCTATAAAAGCCAGTATTACCTCATAATACTACATCACAACACTACACTCATATTATAATACTATTATATGTCTGGACAAAGATCCTGTGTATAAAATTTTGTATATAAACATTGTGTTTACATTTGATTGTGATTCCTGATTCACTGTGTAGTAGGATCAGGATATCCATATATTGAAAGAAATTCAATACAGTGTATAAAATTTAACACTTGACTTACTTAAGATAACTCTTTAGAGTGTTATGTGTTTGTGATGGTCAAGTCTTGTGGAGTATTGTGGATCTTACTTAAGTGTTTATCTGTCTGTTGGTTGTTGTGAACTTACACTTCATCACTATCATAACCCTAGACATTAAACGAAGTCATCATAAAATTCAAGAATAAGTCTGACTGAGGTCTAAATGTGGTAGCAAGCAAGGTTATCTGTAACACACCAAACTTATTAGATACAGATACCTTCACAGCTGATCTCAGTCAGTACAATAAGTCCCCTATAACTATATTTATATAATCCTAACTTACCACATATACTAATATCCTTTCATCCTCACATTTACTTTAAGCATTATTAAGGCATTTATCATTATAAAAGTAATAGATAGATAGATAGATAGATAGATAGATAGATAGATAGATAGATAGATAGATAGATAGATAGATAGATAGATAGATAGATAGATAGATAGATCGATAGATAGATAGATAGATAGATAGATAGATAGATAGATAGATAGATAGATAGATAGATAGATAGATAGATAGATAGATAGATAGATAGATAGATAGATAGATAGATAGATAGATAGATAGATAGATAGATAGATAGGCAGGCAGGCAGGCAGGCAGGCAGGCAGGCAGGCAGGCAGACAGACAGACAGACAGACAGACAGACAGACAGACAGACAGACAGACAGACAGACAGACAGACAGACAGACAGACAGACAGACAGATAGATAGATAGATAGATAGATAGATAGATAGATAGATAGATAGATAGATAGATAGATAGATAGATAGATAGATAGACCTTAAGCGGATGGCACAGGGTGTGAGGACTTGGCATTAATTAGTTGGCCTATGCTTCTTTGATGGTAGAAGCTTAATGATTATGATAATGATGATATGATGATATGTTACAACGGAACATTATGCGCAGTATCTTTATGTGTCTTGTAGCGTGAGAAATATTTCAAACCGTACCAAACTTTTGTCTGACGTAGTTTTCTGTGGTATCTGAAGAGACAATGGGAGAATAACACTACTGCGCCATCAGGCAATTAATACAACTCGACTAATATGAGGTTTTGCACGTGGCTGATAACTTTATCATGTAGCACAAATGGCTACAGAAACCACTGCTGTAGGAGCATGTGAATGCTTGATGTAGGCTTCATGCAAGGGAACCATCTACAGTGGTGACTGCATGCTCCGCAAGAAGCACATAGGAAAATTATGCTATCGATGATGATTATACTGATGATGACGACGATGATGTTGATTGTCACAGATGGAAATAGTGCAGCAGTGATCATCCACTTTTGCCCCTCCCCATCTAGTTTAT
The DNA here is from genome assembly GCA_024509875.1 of Oreohelix idahoensis. Taxonomy (NCBI): domain Eukaryota; kingdom Metazoa; phylum Mollusca; class Gastropoda; order Stylommatophora; family Oreohelicidae; genus Oreohelix; species Oreohelix idahoensis. The sequence goes on along the minus strand of JAMPIV010014635.1, from coordinate 123,906 downwards.
TTTTTTTTTTTTTGGTGCTACATGAACGAAGGATTAACTAGTGCAATTAACACGTGAGCCGTTTGGCAATTAAGCACGGTGGAACACAGAGAGAGCGCGGAGCATGGCGTAATAGATTCTTTGATCAGGGGCGATGTTAAGTCTGAGACGGACCTTGGTATGTAAAACTTTCAGGGGAATTAATTGCGTAGCTGATATTCGGCAAGGCGGAGATGATGAAAGTCAAGCCAGAGAGGTTGTCGGCGGCAGAGGTGGTAAAATTACCTTTGATTCAAGAATCGAACGGCAAATGGGCTCGGGTCTGGCAGTAGGGGTGACTTTCGCATTAAAGAGCGATAGAACGGAATTTACGGATATATACCACGTCTCTCCGATAGCCATGATCAGTTGTTTAGAAATCTATCTGAAATTCACTAGCTCGATATCTTAGATTTCTCGTACAGAGTGAAAATTATTAGATTTTCGTGGAGTGTTTCATTTTTCTGATTGCGGAATTTATATACTAGCCTTTAAGTGATTTAGTGTGTTTAAAGTTTTCATTATATTTCACTGAGATTTTCTGTACTAATTAAATAACTTATAGCTAATAAATCTTTTTCAGCCATAAAGTGAATTTAATTACTCGCTATTTTCCAGTAAGAGATGTTTTAAATTGACTAGTACATACATTAAATAACTGTCTACTGACGGTATATATTATTTAATTCTATCCATTTTATGTAATTTTTTTTTTATGACTAGTGTTCATATCACGCGTTAAAAAACAATAGGATAAGCTAGATACGTGTGTTTTAAATCTAATTTATAACGAAGTGGTGAAGAGGTCCTATTTTAACACGTGTTAGATATGATATTGATAATTTGGTTAAATGTTATATTTTCTTTCCTAAAATCTAAGCTGATCAACCTGAGTACTAGCTGTTTTTTAATGGCCATATGAATTTATGATCATACGAACTTATAATATTATAAGCATTCAGGGATATTTAATATTGATGAGCTTCTTGCTGTGACCTGTGTGGTCCAATTTTCCTCATTTTCATGAGAGAAACCAGAGTAGAACCATTAAGATAACTTATTGTATCCAGGACAAATTAAATCACCGACTCTAGCTACTCCCGTGAAATTTGCAGTCAGTAACTACGGCGAGTCTGGGGCTGGATTTGGCAAAACTTAAATTTGATACTAAATAGTCTTATTACTTATTAGTGTATTTCCTTGGAATGCCTGCAACAACTACTGGGGTAAGCAAAAATCTAAAAGTGGCCACTGAATGGGTGTGAATTGAATGAACGGAGACAGAAACTTATGTCTTTTGTTAACATCATATACTTATGTGGTTTCTTCGTTCTTTTTTTTTTAATCTCCCTAATCTGAGTAGTCACAGGATAGATTACATTAGGAACCTATTCTTTTCCCATACTGACTATTTCATAACTTACTGTTAACTTTTGATCTTTTGGGTAAATTAACCGCTGTTGGGATCGTCTTTTCTTTTCCTTTACCAGAGGGGGAGAACCTATTTGATTAATTTCTTCTTTTGCAATTTTGTCTGTAAACCATGATCTAGTGATGTATGTGCTTATTGTTGTGATCTTCTATTGATAAAATACTTTATTAAAGCTTTAGTTATCGTGTCGGTCAACCCCCTATCCATTATATGTTATTCATAGTTTGTTTTCACGTTCGTGCGTATTTGTCACAGAATTGTGTGCATTTGAGTGTAGTGTAACTTGTATTTCGTACAAGGAGAGAAAGTGCGTCTGATTTAAATATCGTCGTCCAGATAGGCTGGATTAGATAAATTATTCTATCCAGAGACTGTCCTTTCTCTTACACGATCACCTCGTGATAAAACTATTTCTTACCCCTTACTTTCACATTGTCATCACTATCACCTCTGCTCAGACAGGGCTATAAACATCTATTACCTATCTGATAAAATCTACGACAATGATGATGATATATTTGTACAGTCACCACCCCATCACTCTCAAACATATAACGTCATTAACTGATTGTGAAAACTGTTCAGTTACTACGCTTGTCTACTTTTGCTGGATTTCCCTGGCACTGGAACATATTGATTAAACTTCCCGCTCTTTTGTGGTTGGAGCGCTGCTCTCTCGCGGCAAAGGTGCCGGGTACGAATCACGGTACCGACACGCTTCAGTCTACCCAGATCTAAATGGGTACATGACTTTGTTTTAGGGAAGGCAAAGGCTACGAGTAAGGGAACTGATCATCCCACCTCTCGAGTTGGACTTAGTATGGTGAAGTCTCTAACACTTCACTCCCCTTCAGCAGTATCTGCTATGGAACTACCTTTTTGAAACTTTTTCTCTTACATCAAAACTGAATGTCGCCTCATTCAATAACCTAAACCTAAAGTAACATAGTACATACTGCCGTAGGGTAGTAAAGTGGTAAAAAATTCATTCATACATGTACTATAGTGCGTTTCACAATGTTTGCCGCTGTTTAATATTCAATATCTCTGCAACCACTTGATCGTAATTGTTGCAACTTACTCAAAGCTAATGGAATTTTCAGTTCAATCAATACCAGGACGCAAGGAAGAAAGGAAGTAGTAGATAGTTTTGACAGCGATGTGATTAGAAGAGAGATTTGTAGAATGTTCAATTCCAAAGAAACTGTGACACTAAGAAAACTGAACATTCGGCTGAAAACACACGATGACATTGATGTGTCGAAATCAACATTATGGAAAACTGTTAGAAGCATTGGCTTTACGTTTAGGAAGTACGCTAGTGGAAGAAACGTCATCTGCGAGAAGCCGCACTTAGTATCTATGAGAAGTAAATATTTACGTGAAGTACAGGAAATGCGTAATCAAGATTATGATATTGTGTATGTGGATGAAACTTGGATCAATGCTCACCACATAAGTGAAAAGGAATGGCAGTTATCAGATGGAACGATTAAAAGATGTGTACCCAGTGAAAAAGGACAACGTCTGATAATGGCACATGCAGGCAGCAGACATAATGGGCTAGTGAAAAATGCTGAACTTATTTTCACTTCCAATTATACGGACAACCGGGACTATCATACCGAGATGAACGGTAACATATTTAGAGAGTGGATTGAAAATACTCTTCTTCCGTCACTAGACAGACCATCCTGTCTGATAATGGACAACGCATCATACCACAACGCTGTGGCAGAAGAAGACAAAATCCCGACATCTTCGAGTACAAAAGATGCTATAAAGATTTGGCTTAGAACAGAAGACATTCCATTTAACGAGGGGTTTCTGAAACCTGAATTACTGTCCCTTGTTAAGAAATCACAAAAGACTAAGATATTCCATATAGACAAGTTGATTCAACAGCATGGTCATATGTGTTTGAGACTGCCACCTTATCATTCACATTTAAACCCAATTGAACTCGTTTGAACAAAAGTTAAAGGACAGGTGGCAGCTGAAAATAAAACTCTCAAACTATGCAATATGAAAGAACAAACATATGCCGCCCTCTCGCAGATAGACAAAGATTATTGGTGTAAATGTGAAGACCATGTCTTAAAAGAGGAAAATGACTATTGGAAAAAAGATGGACTGCCGTTCGTTCAGCCGAGAATAGTCATCAATATGTTAGACTCGTCTGACTCAGAATAAGTGTGTAAATACCTTATATGTTTTCTCCTCCATCTATGTGTATATGTAAACCAATTCATTTCCTTTTTATCTCCACGATTTCACTACTGTTTTTAACATACACAGTACTTTCTCCTTTTCATGCATCCATTCACGTTTTAGTATAAAAAGTAACATTTACAACGAATAGGCTTTATTATTCTCTCAAATATTTCGAAGAAATAAAAAAGGACCTCACGTAGTAATCAGTTAACAAACCCCTCTAACATTCGAATTGTATAGACGCCTATGCCGAAAATATGCAACTTCCGTCATTTACGGTAAATTATTTTCTTCCAGGACAAAATAATTACTTCGTTAAAAAAGATCAAAGGAATTAGCCGTTGCAAGAAAATAACACTACCTGCAACATTGAATTTTATAAAAAACTTTGGGACATTGAAAATATAAGACCACATACAAAAAATCATGTTTATCAGTGCAAGGAATATGGAGATATTTGAAGTCAATCGTCGACCGATCTGTTTGAAACGCACTATAATAATGATAAGAGTTTTCCTGAGCTTTTAATTCCTCAAGATGCTCAAACAAAGTCTGGTCCGATAAAGGAAATTATGATTCTATTATTTACTCTGGCTGGTCTAGTTGTCTCTTGACGAGTTGAATTTTACAGTGCTTTGAACCGGCTAAAGTGTCAGGTTATATTGCCCCTTCCGTTTCTCTCACGTGTTGTTTACTGTTACACCAGGCCCCAATCAGAAATGTGGTTATTCCTACATCTCGAATGCCGGCCAATAGTTACAATCATGCGTGGTTTGATGGCATCTATTCAAAAAATATCCTCATAGGAAAATTCTGCATGTTATTTAAAAGGTCATGACTCCCAATAATGGGCATGAAACCTCCGAATATTCTCGTCAGTGATTACAAATAACTTCTTACTTTTATCTCAAGTAATATCTTCGTAAAACGTCTATCCAGATGCTGTTATCTCATTCCGTCTTCCGGGTGCATGTCTGTAATATGTCATCATCATCGATAGCATAATTTTCCATAAATGTCCGCAGACGGGTAATTTATCTCCCCGTCAATATTGCATCACCTGTCTACTCTCTCAGCAGGGATGGTCAGGTAAACAGACAAGACGAGTTATTACTGACAGGAGTGTAAACAATGACTCTGAAATAACAATACTGCTGAGAAGAAAAGAGAGCGAACACTATTATGAAACAGAATGCAGTCAAAAGCCATTTCAAAATCGACAAAGTTTATATATAGTTGTCTTTGCCATTCTGAACACTGGTCTAGGATCTACGCATCTTCTGTTCTTTCTTAATCCTGCATCTTCCGTCCTCAGTTTATGATCTACTGCTTTTGAGATTATGTAGATAATTATCATGCCCAATATGTTGCTGTGAACAGAGAGGAGCGAAATTCCTCTCCAGCTGTTGAAGTCTGTAAGGTCATTGATAAATGTTTATATTGATAAGTGCCACCACATTGATAAGGTCCAGTCACAATGTTCTTTAAATGGGTCAGGTTACCGACTGTTGGGGCCCTGACAAGGTGTACTGTTAGATGCGTATATTCTGATGGAATGAGTGAGTGTAAACATCAATAATGAAGACGCGAATGGATGACAGTTCTACAGGTACACAGGACACTCACTCCAATCACATGTAGAAGTCAAGGATGGCTAGAACTACTGTGGTCGTTTCATACTGTTTAATTGGACGCACACACTTGGACAGTACGAGTATAGTTACAGGACAACAGGTCGACATATATCATCATACAGTTGATCAATGGTCTACAGTCTTAAGTTGGCATTCATGTTGAAGAACATTACAATGGAACATCCGTAGACAAGCACTTAGATTTCCACTGTTTATAAATATAATCATCAGGCCTTACTGACCGAGCATGTCAGTTAATAAATAATGTTCAAGCATGACTCCTAGACAGAACCTCTTTTCTAGCAAAGATTTCTTTCGGTAAAGTTCAGCAAATATTTCTGAAGACAATGTTAACCCACCAGTATTGGGTTTTCTTTATAACTGTGATCTCTTAATCATCACCTGATAATAAGGGGCATCCCTGTTCTCTGATCGATGATCGACAAAAAATAGGATCCAAAATGGCTTCTGGTTCCAGTGAGCATTACTCACTATACAAATGCATAGTAAAGCTTCAATAAAGGCTTTGTTCATGAACACAAATGTTTCTACAAGAATCAGCATATTCTTTCATCATAACTGCTGCATACAATCATTTTCAGTGCTGCTAAGTAACATGTCATCCCGACATATTGATATAGATAATCATCATGTAGACGTCTGCCCATCTAAGCCTAGCAAGGAAAAGTTCAGCAAAAAAGTTCTTTTACCTGGGCATGGGAAATACACTAGCAGAACACATACGCCCTCTCCCGGCGTTACAGAATAAACACTGGGGAACTCATAGACTTAATAATCATATCAGAAACTATCTTCTTCCCCATAATAGATCACAGCGCTCAATAAACTTCGGACTGGTCTCCGACATGGCATTCACCAGGCATTCCATCATCACGGAAGACCCTTTTTCCCCTTCGCATGCGCAGAAACTGCCTGACCCCATAGTTCAGTACAAGGAAAAATAGTCCCACATAGACATACAAAGATATCACGATATAAGACCGAATCGTCTGAAATAGACACGGAGTAAACATAGACTCGGACCATAAACATTCCTGCATAAACCTAAGCAAGAACAATCTGTTTCTGGCCCAACAAGGAACAGACCAACAAAATCTAGATTCATACGCCAAATTCGATATCCAGGGGAGATAACCCATATAACAAAAGTATCAATCAATCATGGGTGATATATCTTTGACCAGGAAAGCATGCTGATTCTAAAACAAATACTTTCCCTCAGACAAATAAATATTATAATAACTACATACATTGCCACCAGTAATCTGTTGGTAACAGTCACCCTATTTAGTTAATTTGATAATTGTTCCTTTGTTCCATTCCAGTGATGTTGTCTCCATTTGCCAGATTTGTGCAAAGAGTGGTTCTATATGTTCAGTTGATAATTCACCATCAATTTATTTTAAACAGCTCTTCGCTTAAGTTGTCTTGACCAGGAGCTTTTCCATTATTCAACCCTTTGATAGCTGTGATGATTTCTTCCTTTATTGGAACATATTGAATCAATCAATCAATCGATATATTCCCTTTAGCTCCCCGAGGAGCATAGGCCTTCAAAAAACACATGCCAAGTCTTCCTTCCTGTGCCATCCGCTCAAGTTCTCTCCATGTTTTCCTCATCATTTCACCTCTGGATCCAGCTTCTTCTCCATGTGTGTTTTTTTTTGGTCTACCTCTGCCTCTCTGAGTGTTGCATAGCATTGAGCATATCACCAACTTGTGTAGCTAATCCAGCATCATCCTCAATGGTACTCAAAAAGGCTTTCCATTTAAGCCTCTCTACCCCTTCTGCTGCATGAACATTCCTTTCACTGACCTTACACTATTGCTACCTTTAAGGACACCTTCTGCTACTATTGGACCAAACACATAGTTTTCAATGAAGACGTTTTCTAACCCGTTGCCGTTTATGTATTTTCCAATACATGCAAGTAGAATTTTAGTCATATGGAAGGATACAAATCAATAAATAAGAACCTTTTCAAGAAATCCCTAGATAAAGTATAAAAATGGTTAGATTTTCATGAATTTGTTTTATTACTGCCAAAATAATCTTATCATTTAGGAAATTTTATAAGGAATTCCAACAACAAAAAATGCTAGATTTGGTATAGGTATACTGACAAGAACAGAAACTTACGAAATTCAGTACTAGCCACTGCACATATATGCGAAAAACAAAATGTCGTCCTATAACACTTATGCCCGGGTTGTCAGATGTCTATCTAAGATTTTACCCTTTCTTTAGGCATGCCCTAACAGGATCTGAAGAGAAAACCCGTCCACCTCAACATTCCTATGGGTCTTATGGTCAGGGTCTGTATTATACGGCTCTGTCCCTCATCTATGTTGTAGTCCACTGCTGCGGATGTGATGTGCTCCTATTTTACTGATGTAATGACTCATTAATGATCCATCGTTCAGTTAAGGTTTGTAGAGAGATGCGATTGGTGGATGAAACCATGGATTTTTCTGTCACGCTATTTCCATGACCAAAACGCCTCTTGGTTGAAAAGAACGCTTGCCGGCATTGAGGAAATAGTCTTGAGCAGTGGACCTGTGTCTATGCGTTTTTCGATCAGAATGCGTGGACTTGCATTACTGTATAACTGGAAGGAACCCAAGTGTAATGATCTGGATGAACCTTTCAGTTGCGTGTTGAACATTTCAGTTGTTAATCAAGGGATTCTGGAGTCGTTTTTAAGTGCCTTGTCCACTAAAGAAACATTAAAATTACTTGTAATACTTTGCACTGATGGGTTTTGTTATTTTGTTTACTATTTTGTTGCTGTTCTACAAGACCCCACTAGGCGTAATGCCTCTGACTGCATTGTCAGTCATGGGCATCCACACCACATTACTGTTCATCTGAACCTTATGTACAGCGCAAATAACGCTGTGAAACCCAACGGGGACATACATCCCGGGGCCGTACAAATGTATCACGCAGGGAGACATTTGCACTCTTTCGACAAGTAAGCAAACTCTGTCTATCCCATCATCATGTCTATTATCCTACCCACAAACTACTCGCAAGACATCAAAGACAATTATTAAAAGTAATGAAGAAAATTAAATTATAAAAGTAAGACTATGCTATAGCCTAAATAATAATACTTATCTCATTAATTATTACTCAAATATGGAACATCGTATCTCATAGATTATCGAAACATCTATAATTAAATATTCTATTTTTATATATATACAAAGGGCGACATGGGACTGCCTCTGAAAGCAGAGATTTATCAGTCCGTTAAATGTCTGTAATATCTGCCGTCAATGTCAGTATTACATTGTAGCGGTCAGATAGGCAGAATATGTAGTAGATCTATAATAAATAACGTCACCATGCATTAACTAATTATCCCCAAAGTGATAGTAAAAGATGGTTGGTGGTTGGTTGGTTGGTTATAGTAAAAGATGTGTGTTGCTAAGTCAGAATGTGATGTGCTCGGCTGATGCTAGCCTTGGATGCACCAGTCGAATTATCAGTCTTGTAATGCAACTAACTCATCATCATCTCAGCCCGTAACCCGTCATGGGTCGTAGGGGTGCCATGGTGGAAGCATCAGCAGACAGGGTCCTCCACTGCTCTCTATCCTCAGCAATGCGTACAAGTGTGGAAAAACCGTGTCCTGCCCATTCTTTGATGTTATCAGCCCAGGATTTTCTCTGCCTTCCTCTTCTCCGTTTACCTTCGACTGTTCCCTGAAGGATCGTTTTCGAAAGGGAGTCATGACGAGTTACATGCCCAAACCAGGCAAGCTTTCGACGTTTCACTGTTGACAAAAGTGGTTCTTGGTGGCCTGCATAGGTGTTTATCTTCTCTCTAACATAGACATTTGTTTTGTGCTCTTTATAGCAAATGCGCAAAATTCTTCTATAACATTTATGCTCGAAAGCCTGAATCCTTCGCTCCGTATCTGCAGTGAGTGTCCAGCTCTCACACCCATACAAGAGAATAGATAATACAAGTGATTTGTATAATTTGATCTTCACAGGAAAACTGATGTTACTTTTCCAGATCACATTCAACTACGCAAATCCAAACATCTGTCCTGGAGTGATAGTAAAAGACCTATGTCACTAAGTCAGAACATGATGTGCTCGGCTGATGCTAGCCTTGGATGCACCCGTGTCGTGGAATATTCTAATCCACATATATAAATTATCAAGTAAATATAAAGCCTAATAAATACATATAATAAATAAAGGAAGAAGAATGGTAAAGAACAGTGCTGTCACAATGACAGTACTCAAAATCCCCCTTGTTTTCTACTTCGTCGGCAAATTGTAACGCTTTCACGTTGATAGTAAAAGCCTACTGTATTATTACCCGCGTTCTTCAATGAAACGTGTGCTGTATTTCTTGCAAAAACATTGAGATACCAAGCTGAACAATGACCTAATTTTAATATTTCATTCATTCCATTTTATACACGGCGTAACTAAAGACAGATGGACTAAAGGATAGAGAGAAGGGAGAGGCATAAAGCCGAACTCGTGCAACACAAAACACGCGTCGCGCGATACACAATTACTACTATCACGCGTGTAAGGCCACATGCACTAACTTTTTCGGACGGACAGTGATAAAAACACTAACCTTCCCAGAGTTAGGTTTTTAAATCCTGAAAAACTCTTATTAGAAAGATGACAATAGATGGGTTTACGTTTGAAAACATTACAGTACCCAGACAGCACATCTTCGAAACAGGAGGTAGAAGGAATTGCATATTTTGAACGCAGCATTTTAGCTCTATTAAATATATATATTTGGGTTCCTTAGGGTTTGCTGACAAAGAATATGTACAACGTTATGCAAATAGTCTAGGAATTAACAAGTTATAGCCAAAATAAAATGATGGTGCTGTCAGACAACACCCAAAATCAGAATCGCTCAGTGGTAGATTTTTTTTTACACCACCATTGTACGGGAAATGGGCCACAAGTTACATTTGAACTGATTGGCTGGAATGATATGTAAGGCTAAACACGATTAGTCGGGCTATAAATGCTATCCTTGGTTGTTAGGGGAGACGTAGGAAGTTAAAATTTTTTCAAACACTTGTCGAAACGTGGCTCCATTGGTCAGACTCGCTGATATACTCACTTAGGAGCGTTAGTTCGAGACCACTAGTTCAAATAAGCTTGATAAAGCAACAGTGCGTTGAAGCCAGCTCATATTTTTGCTAAATAAAAGCCTGGAACATAAGCAGATGGGAATTTGTGCCAGTATTTGTGCCAGAATTCATTGCTAATCAACGTATCTGTGTTTGTTTCCATGAATTGTGGTAAGCTTGAAACATTCAGTATCTTTTAATGAAAATTGAATGTGAATTGTTAATTTATGCCTGTATATATGTGTAGTTCAGTAGCAAACATGATGTAAAGCCTATAATGCTCCAGCCTGAACAGAAGGTGTCGGAGGAAAGTAAAACGGCATGGAATGGCCAAACAGTACACTGACACCTAGATGATTGACTAGAAAGAAATAATGCTGGAAGTGCAGAGGCGTAGTAACCATTAAGGAGGTTAATACTGGTATAAAGTATTTCAGATGAAGCTGACAGTTGGCCTAACGCTCTGAACTCAATGTTTGTGATGTATTGTGCTCAGTGTAAAAAGAGAGTATAAATTAGTTATGAAGTAGAAGGTACATCCTTCTTGTTTTCAGGGACCGTGGTCTTGATGGTATTGAGCAGCACCTGGTCAGAGCTTTGCTGAATCCAGAGTCGGACAGCATACTCCTTGGTCCATTTAGCTATCAGTGAGGTGTCTCCAGAGCACAGGGGAGAAATCGAGCAGAGGAGTCCCTTCCTGCCGCCATCACGCAAGATAAGCTGATGTGGCCAGCTGAGCTCAAAATTATGTACCCCCATCTTAAAATAACATTGTAACATAAACTTAAGAGGGGAAGTAAATTGTTTTAATATCAGGAACTGAGAACATCTCCAATACTAGTTCCAATAAAGACAAACTATTGAAGTCATGATGACAAATACCAACAGAGCTTGAACAAAACAAAACCAGTATTACCTCATATTACTACTACACAACTGACACACATAGGATACTTTTAATAATATATGTCACTACAATATTCATATTGATAAATTCTGTACATATAACTTGTAATTAAAATTGATTGTGATTCCTGGTTCCCTTTGTATTTGAATCAGGACACATATTCATTCATGACAGAAATGAATACATATTGTTATTTGAAAAGTTATCAGTGACTCCTTTAAGATATCCTTGTAGAGTGTTTTATGTTTGTGAGTGTCACAGTGTTGTCAAGTGTGGTGGAATAAATTAAATTGTTTATCTGTCTGTTGTTGTTATGACTTACACTTCATCATACACATACCCTAGACATACAACGTAGTCATCACACTATTCCAGAATAATTCTGACTGAGATATATATATATATGTGGCAGCAAGTAAGGTTATCTATAATACACTACTCTTATTAGATATAGATACCTTCACAGCTGATCTCAGTCAGTACACTAAGTCCCCTATAAATATTTATAACATCCCACTTCACCACATATATTGGGGTCTCGCTCTTGGGATTTTGAATCTTTCCCTATTAAAAATATTGGGGGTAATTCACTTCAGGGAATATAAGAATTAAAAGGTATCCTTGGGTGGAATTAAATAAGGTTGAGCTCACGGTGCCTGTGTTGTCCATTAGATATATATTTAGAGACTGAATTGTTGGTTAGACATTGTATAAATTTACCTGATAGACAATGGCGGACCTGGCCAAATTTCGATCTGCTGCGGTTCAGACTGCAAAAGAGTTAGGATTAGATGGGCAAGTTATGGTTGCCTATGTCACTACGGAATGTGACAAATTTATTGAACGCGAAGAAAGAAGGTTTGAAGCCGAAAGAAAGTTAGAGGCTGAAAAAGAAATTAAGAGGTTGCAGATTGAGGCTGACAAAGAGGCTAAAGCATTGGAAGCCGAGGAAAGAAGACAGGCTGCAGAAAGGGAAGAGAAGAAATTAGCTGCAGAAAGGGAAGCAGAAGAAAGAAGATTGACTGCAGAAAGGGAAGCAGAAGAAAGAAGATTGACTGCAGAAAGGGAAGAGAAGAAATTAGCTGCAGAAAGGGAAGCAGAAGATAAAAGATTACAAAGGGAACATGAGTTACGACTAAGGGAGTTTGAGTTTCAAGGCCATGCTCCTGAAAATGGTGCCAGTCCCTTTGCCTCTGATGCTACGGTTACTCAGGGAGCCTCAACCTCAGCTATGAATTTTCATTTAGATCATTTTGTTGAGAAAGACGATGATATAGAGAGCTATCTAAATAGGTATGAACTATTAGCTACCACGTATGGGTTAGAGAGAGAAAGGTGGAGCTTAAAGTTATCTCAAGGACTTCGTGGGGCAGCTTATGAAGTTTTTGCAAAAATGAGCAGAGGTGATCAGGAAAATTATGACATGCTAAAGCAGGCTCTTTTGTTAAGATATGAAAAGAATGCATAATTTTATAGGAAAAAATTTAGGAATGCTAAACTACTGTCAGGTGAAACCTATCACCAGTTCTCTGCCCGAATAGAGACATACTTGGAGAAATGGACTTCTCTGGGGAAAACCCAAGATCTTAAGGAAATGGTCTTTATAGAGCAACTAAGAGAGTCCATGGCTCCAGACCTGAGAAAGTTTCTCATGGAACAAGGTGCAGAGAGGCTGGGTGAGTTGCTAAATGTTGCTGAAAGGTATCAAGCAGCTCAAGCAGAGGTAACAGGTAATAAAAAGAAACAAGTGGATAACTTTAGGGCACCACAGAACTTTAATAAATTTGATCCTAGGGATCAAAATAAAGGTAAGCACCAGTTTGATAGGCCACGGTATGAAAATAAAAATAAATTCCCACAATTCGATGAAAGGAAATATGATGAAAGAAAATCTTTCAACCAAGGAAAAAGGTGGTGTAAAAATTGTCAGATGGACAATCATGACACTGACCGTTGCAGAAGGAAACCTGTGTATATGGCAACCCTTCAGGTCAGGTCGACCTCAAGACAGGAGGAGGATATTAGGTTAGATACCACTCCAGAAGAGATGAGGAAGGCACAGGCTGGGGATAAAACACTCAAGCCTTGTTTCAGAAAATTGTCAACTTGTCATACAACTCCAGGCAAGGGAGATTTTTACATGAAAAACAAGTTGATGTATAGGAAGACTGGAGCTAGATCCAAAGGTCAAGGACAGCTGGTACTTCCTAAAAGATATAGGGCAGACTTAATAAGGAGCCTACATGTGAAACCAGATGGGGACCATGAGAAGATAGGTACCATCATTCAAAAGGTGGCTCACAATTATTATTGGCCCAAAGCAAGATGGGACATTGAGAATTTTGTAGAAAGGTGTAGCATAGCACATGAGGGAACACCCACAAGTGGGAACATGGATCAGGACCTGGACACGCCACGGGGCAAAATTAGGCCTGACAATAAAAGGAAAAATAGATTTGATAAAGTGGACCAAATGGAATGGGAAGCCCCTTTTCACGGACAAGCTTCACTTAACTGTTTTACAATGGCCACTATGCGGAGAGTGCAAAAAGATGTCTTACCCCAGGATAAGCCGAAAATCCCTCCATCGGACTTAAACAAACTGGAGGAAGAGGATGTAGAGAGGAAATCTCTCATCAAGAATTTTAAGTGGGGAGAAAGCCCCAAAAGAAAAATTGGTAGCGGTCGTTTTGTGAATGATAATTCTGGGAGGAAAAATCATCACTATAAAGCTTCGAGTGGAAGAGACCATACCGGTGCATGGACAAATAGGTCCACGAAATTAAAGTCCATATGTAGCTTTGTTAAGAACGTGGACTGATGAAAAGGCAGAGGAAAACATTACATCTTCATACCAATATGTGAATGAGCTGACCACTCGTTTAAAAACTGGCTGGAAACTTGCCAATGAAAATTTGAAACAAGCCAGGAAGAAACATGCTGCCTATTATAACAGGAAGGCGAAAGACAGAAATTTGGCTGTGGGAGAGAAAGTACTGCTTCTTTTGCCTGGGAGTCAGAATAAGTTACAAATTGGATGGCAGGGTCCATATACAGTTTTAGAGAAGGTGTCTAGAACAAATTATAAGATAGATAAGAAGGGGAAAGAAAAAAATCTATCATGTGAATCTCCTGAAGAAATATTTGGAAAGAGAACATCAGGAGAGACACACTTGTTGACCTTGTCCATCGCCATGGAGATGAAAAAGGAACCACTTTCATCATTTGAGTATCCATTACACCCCTGTGAGACAGCAGCACAGGTGAAAATCAGTACACATTTAACGAAAACTCAGAAAGAGAGAGTGCAACAGGTTCTAAATAATCATGCAGAGGTGTTAACAGATCGACCAGGGCATACAAACCTATTGGAATATGATATGAAACTGATAGACCCCACACCTGTCTGTATGAAACCATATTCGATTCCGTTTGCTAAGGAGAAAGCTTTGAAGGAAGAGATAGACTATCTGTTGAAGGAAGGAATTATTTCGCACAGTGAATCTTCGTATAGTTCCGGTGTTGTACTCTTAAGGAAGCCCTCTGGAGAACATAGACTCTGTATAGATTACAGGAGACTGAATGCTATTACAGAAGGACAGGTGGATCCATTGCCGGATACAAATCAGCTGTTTGCCAGACTAAATAAAGCTAAATATTTCTCAAAAGTGGATCTGAGTAAAGGATACTATCAGATTCCAGTAAAGCCTGAGGTTAGACCATACCTAGCTTTTAGTACCTCAGAAGGACACTATGAGTTTAATAGATTGCCATTTGGATTGAAGAATGCGCCTAGTGTCTTCTCTAGAATGATGAGAAAATTATTGGACCCTCTGAATAATCCATGTATAACAAATTTCATGGATGATATCCTGATAGCAACAGAAACCTTTGAGGAACACATTGACTCTCTGAAGATGCTGTTTGATCGACTTGGGGAAGCAAATTTAACAGCCCGACCAACCAAATGTTGCGTTGGATGTAAAGAATTGGAATTTTTGGGACACACAGTTTATCAGGGAAACATGACCCCTGACCCAAAGAACTTAGAGAAACTAAAGAAAGCCCCGAGACCACAAACCAAGAAGGACGTGAGATCCTTTGTCTCATTATGTGGTTTCTACCAGAAGTATATCAAAAACTTTAATTCCATATGTGCACCGTTAACTGATTTGACACGTAAAGGACATCCAGATCGCATTACATGGACCCCACAATGTGAAATGGCTTACCAAGAATTGAAGGAAAAGCTCACAAGTAAACCTATTTTGAAATTACCTGACTTAAGTCAAGAATTCATAGTAAGGACGGATGCAAGTAATATTGGGTTAGGTGCAACTCTACTACAGAAATCAGATGCATTGGATGGGGAATTAAGCCCAGTGGCATATGCTAGCAGAAAATTGAATAAAGCTGAAATCAATTACTCAACTAGCGAAAAAGAATGTCTTGCAGTAATATGGGCAATAAAGAAATTCAATATTTATCTGTATGGGAAGGCCTTTAAGTTGCAAACAGACCACAAACCTTTATCGTTTCTAGCACAGGCTAGGCATGAGAACTCCAGGTTACTCCGATGGTCTTTACTTTTGGCTCCATATAATTTTAGCATTGAGTATATATCTGGAAAAACAAATTTGGGAGCGGATTTTTTAAGCCGCCATCCGTGTGATGAGAATCACCGTAAACCCCAGAACTAATAATAAATTTCTCTATGTGTATATAGAATAAAGGACTGACATATAATGTCTGTTTTAAGAGGGGAGATGTCGTGGAATATTCTAATCCACATATATAAATTATCAAGTAAATATAAAGCCTAATAAATACATATAATAAATAAAGGAAGAAGAATGGTAAAGAACAGTGCTGTCACAATGACAGTACTCGAAATCCCCCTTGTTTTCTACTTCGTCGGCAAATTGTAACGCTTTCACGTTCATAGTAAAAGCCTACTGTATTATTACCCGCGTTCTTCAATGAAACGTGTGCTGTATTTCTTGCAAAAACATTGAGATACCAAGCTGAACAATGACCTAATTTTAATATTTCATTCATTCCATTTTATACACGGCGTAACTAAAGACAGATGGACTAAAGGATAGAGAGAAGGGAGAGGCATAAAGCCGAACTCGTGCAACACAAAACACGCGTCGCGCGATACACAATTACTACTATCACGCGTGTAAGGCCACATGCACTAACTTTTTCGGACGGACAGTGATAAAAACACTAACCTTCCCAGAGTTAGGTTTTTAAATCCTGAAAAACTCTTATTAGAAAGATGACAATAGATGGGTTTACGTTTGAAAACATTACAGTACCCAGACAGCACATCTTCGAAACAGGAGGTAGAAGGAATTGCATATTTTGAACGCAGCATTTTAGCTCTATTAAATATATATATTTGGGTTCCTTAGGGTTTGCTGACAAAGAATATGTACAACGTTATGCAAATAGTCTAGGAATTAACAAGTTATAGCCAAAATAAAATGATGGTGCTGTCAGACAACACCCAAAATCAGAATCGCTCAGTGGTAGATTTTTTTTTTACACCACCATTGTACGGGAAATGGGCCACAAGTTACATTTGAACTGATTGGCTGGAATGATATGTAAGGCTAAACACGATTAGTCGGGCTATAAATGCTATCCTTGGTTGTTAGGGGAGACGTAGGAAGTTAAAATTTTTTCAAACACTTGTCGAAACGTGGCTCCATTGGTCAGACTCGCTGATATACTCACTTAGGAGCGTTAGTTCGAGACCACTAGTTCAAATAAGCTTGATAAAGCAACAGTGCGTTGAAGCCAGCTCATATTTTTGCTAAATAAAAGCCTGGAACATAAGCAGATGGGAATTTGTGCCAGTATTTGTGCCAGAATTCATTGCTAATCAACGTATCTGTGTTTGTTTCCATGAATTGTGGTAAGCTTGAAACATTCAGTATCTTTTAATGAAAATTGAATGTGAATTGTTAATTTATGCCTGTATATATGTGTAGTTCAGTAGCAAACATGATGTAAAGCCTATAATGCTCCAGCCTGAACAGAAGGTGTCGGAGGAAAGTAAAACGGCATGGAATGGCCAAACAGTACACTGACACCTAGATGATTGACTAGAAAGAAATAATGCTGGAAGTGCAGAGGCGTAGTAACCATTAAGGAGGTTAATACTGGTATAAAGTATTTCAGATGAAGCTGACAGTTGGCCTAACGCTCTGAACTCAATGTTTGTGATGTATTGTGCTCAGTGTAAAAAGAGAGTATAAATTAGTTATGAAGTAGCAGGTACATCCTTCTTGTTTTCAGGGACCGTGGTCTTGATGGTATTGAGCAGCACCTGGTCAGAGCTTTGCTGAATCCAGAGTCGGACAGCATACTCCTTGGTCCATTTAGCTATCAGTGAGGTGTCTCCAGAGCACAGGGGAGAAATCGAGCAGAGGAGTCCCTTCCTGCCGCCATCACGCAAGATAAGCTGATGTGGCCAGCTGAGCTCAAAATTATGTACCCCCATCTTAAAATAACATTGTAACATAAACTTAAGAGGGGAAGTAAATTGTTTTAATATCAGGAACTGAGAACATCTCCAATACTAGTTCCAATAAAGACAAACTATTGAAGTCATGATGACAAATACCAACAGAGCTTGAACAAAACAAAACCAGTATTACCTCATATTACTACTACACAACTGACACACATAGGATACTTTTAATAATATATGTCACTACAATATTCATATTGATAAATTCTGTACATATAACTTGTAATTAAAATTGATTGTGATTCCTGGTTCCCTTTGTATTTGAATCAGGACACATATTCATTCATGACAGAAATGAATACATATTGTTATTTGAAAAGTTATCAGTGACTCCTTTAAGATATCCTTGTAGAGTGTTTTATGTTTGTGAGTGTCACAGTGTTGTCAAGTGTGGTGGAATAAATTAAATTGTTTATCTGTCTGTTGTTGTTATGACTTACACTTCATCATACACATACCCTAGACATACAACGTAGTCATCACACTATTCCAGAATAATTCTGACTGAGATATATATATATGTGGCAGCAAGTAAGGTTATCTATAATACACTACTCTTATTAGATATAGATACCTTCACAGCTGATCTCAGTCAGTACACTAAGTCCCCTATAAATATTTATAACATCCCACTTCACCACAACCCGTCGAATCGTTAACTTAGTCTGAACCATATACACTGTACCCCTGTTTGTCGGACCGAACAACCTTTTCAAGACCATCATGTATGAAGTTGCTGTGGAGTTAGCCTCGTAATTGTTTTTAACATCTCATTTCAAGTAAGTAGTAGCTATAGTACCAACACTGTAATCATGTCGCTATGTGATCACTAGCACAATAAGTGATGACTTTTCTCATCAGTGCAATGTGTGCACTTCTATCTGAGGGATTTTCCGTGCTCTAATGTAGTCTGGCTTGGTTTGTAACATCCCTTCTGTCTCTTGTTCCATCTTTTTTTTTTTTCTCAACTTGTACCAAATACATATCTGAAATACATACACATTGTAAGTTAACATGCAAATTGTTCTATATAAACTAATTAACAGTCTTGATCCTCTAGTGTGGTAAGTCTTATCTTGTGAAGAATCTTGTTTAAGCTTTCTGAAATGCTGTATCTTTATTCTAGTCTGAGATAGTTCATTGTTTTAATCTAGTTTGTCAGTTACAATGGTCTCTGTGTCTAAATTATTTTATTATCACTCTGAATATGTCCCGAAACTAATGAACTTATCACTCATGTCTATGTGATCAATGTACTTTATC
Source organism: Oreohelix idahoensis (assembly GCA_024509875.1). Classification (NCBI taxonomy): domain Eukaryota; kingdom Metazoa; phylum Mollusca; class Gastropoda; order Stylommatophora; family Oreohelicidae; genus Oreohelix; species Oreohelix idahoensis. Next base: position 104,747 of record JAMPIV010014635.1, on the reverse strand, counting down.
ACTAGTGATAATGTTCTACACATTTACGTTTCTTCGCGAAGTTCTACCCTGTCTGTTCACCAGGTTAATGTATAGTGTAAATGTCTAAGTGTGCTCCGAAATATCAATAACCACTATGTTAACCACTGAGAGATCTAATTATCTAACTAACCGTTGGATACTGTTGATTGGGGTACCTTATTTAAGCACTATAGCTGGGTGAGTGCTGCGAATTAGTACTATTGCTGGGTGAATACTTTACGGCGATTACCTGCTTGTACGAATTTTGGAGATCTCTTTTACAAGCTCTAACAGTGTAAATTTCTCTACTGGAGAGACGACTGTCGTACTGTGATAAAGTTGGTATTAGTTGTAGTGTGTTTATAGTCGCTCTGCAGGAGGAAGAGGACGAACGAATATTTGTATGTTGTTATCAACCAGACAATGGTTTGTATTCCTTACGATGTTTTCTTTAGAATTTGGTGTTGGTAGAGTCGTTCATACATTCGGTGTCATTTTCTTCGCTTTCTGTTGTCAAGTTCTGATTATACCGGCGCTACCGATTTGTCTACAATATTCTTGCGAATGTTTGTATGCTGTGCTGTAGGGCTTTGATTCTGATAAGTTTTATTATTCCTCAGTGCTCGTAAAGGAATCTCATCTTCAATCTTCCTAACCGTAGCGTGTAGACTGGTGGTTGTAGTTGTGGCTGGTAGTTGTAGTTGTCACTTCAAGTTTTCTTCTGTAATGCTCCGATTCTGCTGAATTATGTTGCTTCGTGTGAGGCTGTAAGAGATTATCTTCTGTCATCACATGTTCGCTTCACGTTATCACTGGGGTTGCGACAGGGGTCGCAGGGAGTATGTTGGGGCTGACGAAGGGGTAGGGAATAATGGTTTTGACCATGTGAATAACATTGCGAACACTGATGTGTTGTCTTTGTGTAGTGCGGCTAGACTCTCATGTGATTCTTGCTTCTTTATTTCTTCTGTAAGGCTCTCTGTGTCTTCTTGACTGTCTTCCCCATACTCTTCTTGCATCACATAAATCAGAAGCTGTCTTCCTCTGCGGCTTCACCAAAAATCTCAGTCTCCACTATTTCTGCCGTCGTCACCACGGCTTTTCAAATAATTTCCGCCATACTACCATGGCTTCGAATCTACCTCTTACATCTCCTTCACTCATCTCCCCTACTGCAGTACCCTATTGGTCAGGTGTACTCAGTTCTCTCTTGTGTGCGGTACAGACCAATTATACTTAGTCTTCTCAAGACTCAGCTACCACCGCCATCTTGTTTACCTCTTCATATACTATGTCACTGCTCACATAGCCTCCTCCTCCTCCTCACTCCCTACTTATTCATAAACTCTAATATCTTCATCATTGTGGCTTCCTTGGTCCTGAGCGTCTCCAACGCTATCTGTTTATCAATATCTTGAGTCCCGTCTACTTTTCCGACTTCATCAGTACTTTGTTTCCTCTCTACCTTATCTCTTGTATGTCCTGAATTTCTCTCAGCCTCCCTACTTGTTACTTCGTCAACCGTTTGCCTCGGTTTCTCTCTATCTTCCATTTCTTCCCTTCTCGCACTCCCTGAGTTCCTCTCAGGTTCCGTACTCTTTAATTGGTCGCTACCTCGACCTCTACTTATACTCCTAGTATCTCTCCTGCTACCATTCCTATTTCTCTCCTCCTTTCTAGCCTCTCTGCTCTTAGATTGGTACTCCCTTCGATCCGTAACTCTCCTATCATCACTTTTATTTATCAGCTCCTCAAATTTTTTCTCAATTAATTCGCATAGTGCAACTATATCTTTCCTACTTCCCGCTGCACCACTACTTCTTACTTTAATCTTCCTCCTCCGTCTGACCTCTTCTACATGTCTCAGCTTTGCTAGACGCTCTCTATAAACCGCCGAATCTTCTGAAGACGACGACCTCTGTACTCTCTTCTCTACTTCCCGCTCTCTAATTGTTGTGTCGTCATAGGGACAATGTGCTGTTCCTATACGCCTATAAGATATGTCTATGTCTTGTACTTCTTGTTGACCTGTTTTGATAGGATTACTTCTTACTGCTGTTCTTATACGCCTGCATGATGTGTCAGTGTTAAGGTCAACATCTGTTTGTTTTGCTGAAACTGCAGCTTTATTCTGTTTGTGTTGCTGAATCTATCTGTCCTGATGCTGTAACTTGCTTCAGCTGCTCCTGATTCTTTTGTGGATTAGGGTTGTCATCTCTTGAATATCCACTATCTAAGGGAACGTCCACCCGTGTGTTACCGGGGCCCGAAAGGGGAGCAAAGAATAGTAACACTGTCCCCTGCCAAGCATGTCGTAGAAAGCGACTAAGGAGGGTTGGGCATGGGGCCGGTTACCCCATCCTGTAAAAAATTTAAACCACAAAAAACTTCAACAAATATGGTGCGTAGAATAGAGGGATTAAAATGGTATGACAAGGTTACCAACGTGGAACTGATGACAAGAACTAGACAAGTGCCAGTGGAACAAGAAATAAGAAGAAGACGATGGCGATGGATAGGACACACACTGAGAAAACATGTTGATAGCATTACAAGGCAGTCCTTGTTCTGGAACCCCCAGGGCAAGAGAGGCAGAGGAAGACCAAGAAGTACATGGAGTACATGGAGAAGAGAGTTGGAAACAGAGGTGAAAATGATGAGGAGAACATGGAAAGAACTTGAGATGATGGCACGTGACAGGAGGACTTGGCATGTGTTTGTTGAAGGCCTATGCTCCTTTGGGAGTGGAGGGTTATGAATGAATGAAGGGAACGTCGCTCAACTCTGGAACCGGTACATGACTTTGCGTATTCAGGTCAGCTCTTTCTGGATTTTTGCATGTGGCAGCTTCTTGTTTCTCATCTTGTAATTTATTTTGAATGTTACTTTGTTCTACGTTATCAATAATATTCTTGTTACTTTGACTTGACTTTCCCATCTGGGTCATAAGTAATGTCTTTATGTCTTCTAGAAGACCTATTCCTTTTGACACTAGACTGTTCAGCTTACCATCAACAGTCTCTAGCACTGAAATATTAGCAATTGTTCGATGGACTTTTCCGCACTGTTTATATCTCTTACATTTCTGTGCTTGACTACATAGCATCGACAAGAATGTATATGGCTTCATGATTTCGCTGTCATTCTTTACATCTCTTTCTTCGGATGTCAGCTTTTCTATCTTATCGACCATTTCAACACTGCACAAATCAGGTAAGCCATCTGTAAGTTGTCTTGACTTTACCCTAACTGGGATTAAGCTCTTCTTACACCTGTCATCCGTTTGCACTGCGACATTCTTTGTTTGAAGTTCCATTTTAGTAACTGTAGGTTGTTGTTGTCATTTTCGACGGAGTTTCATATGTCAAATTATTTGTCGTATTTTTTCACCCAAGTCAAAGGTGAATAATTGTGTCTTTACCTTGCTGTGTCAGGTTGATTAGGGGTTGTCTTCCCTGTTCGTTCATCCTTTGGAAGTACACAGATGTCGTCATAACGAGGCCTGTGTTAAGGCTAATATATTACAGCCTGATAATGTGCAATTGGCGGGGAAGCCAAGTTGTACCTGTATGTCAAGGTTATGAAGGTATCTGACGCGTTTAGTCAGGATACCAAAGCGTCATTATCAACTGTCATTATTGAAGAACATTGCTATTGACCATGCACGAATATTCAAATGTTTACCAGCCTTTTTGAATGCCTGATGTATATTTAACGATTTCCGGTCAGCATGACCTTGTTTACACTGACTGTTCCTGTTGATGCTATGTGTGTTACCGTCAATAAATGTTTTGAAACGTGCCAGCAGTCTTCAAGCATACTTGACTACTGCATGTGAGTGTATGGGTTGCATTACACAACATATACGAGCCTAAACACATTCGCGCCTTCATTTGCACCCACACTCAGCTCATCATTACAAGTACTACACATCTTAACAACATGTATACTGTCTTGTGCAAGTGATCATCTTTACAGAAGAAAAAGACAGTTACATTTCTGGTAGGCCAGCTGATGGGGCTATTTTCGTTAGAAGGACAAGTGCACTTTACATTTATGATGTCTCCAGTGTGGTCCAGAAATTTACATTTCGGAATAAGCAAGGTGGACAGCTGTAACACGCATACTCGACACTTCCAAGTTTTGGCTACACAGGACAGTTTAAACAGTGATAGCATTTATGTTATAATGCTGCATTAAACAACAACATGACAAGTACTGAAGTTAGCATCGGGGCGTTTGCTACGTGGACCACAGCTGCATACGAGTTAAGTCCCTTTTTGTAAACGGTACCGCTGGTCGTTTACACGTCTCAGTCAACAACAGACTGTTCAACGTCCGGGCTTTCAAGTTACATTGTTCGAGGTCAAGTTTTTGGTAAACAGTACGTGAAATTGTAAACATTCGTTGTGCAAGACTCAAGTTTCGAGGTCATAGTGACTTTATGTTCTGAATACCACTTCATGCTACAGTGAATCTGTCAGTCAATGCGCGCTTGACATTTTGTTTCTGTGTTCGCAAAGAGCAGGATAGTTACTGTAACATCATGTGTGACTAAGCTTTATTTTGCAACACATTCAATTGCTTTTTATGTTACTGGTACTATTGTTGTGTATTTTTCTTGTGTTTTTCAGCGGGCTGGTTGGGTAAGGTGACTCCTTTAGATAAATACCACGTAATAGAGGTTATCTATTGAGAGCGTGTCGTTAGGGACTGCAAATTTCCTTAATTGGAATTTGCTAGCGACAATTGTTGCTGTTTACGTTTAGCTGTGACGACATGAGTTAGTGTTGTTTTCGTTATTTTTTCATTCTTTGATTTTCGATTTGTTTTGTTTGTATCTGTTCTTCTCTCCTTCCTTCCGTTTATTTCTTTACACCTTTTGGTTTATAACAGTGTTGCCATTTGTCTTGTTTACTTTTCGCGGTCATCAGTAAAATTTGTGTAACATTTTCTTCTGATGTGGAGCTATAAAGTGTTGATGTGTCTTGGTAGTAGCACCACTCAACATGGAGGGTAATCGCCCTCGGACACCAGGGATGATGAGGCAAGATCTTATGGTGTCGTGGTCTGGTTTATGTGTGACGTGTTTATGAAGTCAAGTATCAGATAGGGACGTCACATCAATTCATAAACGTATAAAGTCAATAAATTGTTGAACAGCAAGTGATGTTGTTGGTAACATATAATGTGTACGCCACAATGACAGGATTCATGTAGTAACATCACAGGTATAATACAATAGTCATAATATCATCGACGTAGTCAATACAGCAGGAACAGCAGACAGCATCAACAATAATGGTACATTATATGCCTTCTTAGGATATCATAAACAGCTGTGCATGTAGTCAGGTGGTAAGCTTTCCCTTTCCATCATAGCTAATAGATATCAAATGGGAGATTAAGTCTAGTCTCCTATATTCGACCTCAACAAGACAGGCATGTCTTCTGAGTGTCATATTATCGTCCTCTATGTTCCTTAAACAACAAAGGTATCAAACCTAGATCCATCAATAAAGTTCAGGAAACAAATGGTCCTTAGGACAGGCATCAATCGATGCGTGACAATATAAGTGGATCGTGAGCTGAGCAAACTTGTCATATCATAGACTCTTTAATAAGGCAGGCTAGGCAAAAATGTCATCATCACAAGATGGCGATAAAGTTACTCAGCAAAATTGAATTACCTGTTCATCAGGAATTAAATCACATAAATCACATAGGCCTCCAGGCACTTGGAATAACATAGAGATATATCATCTCAAAAGGAACAACAACGATGAGGACTCTTTCCTGAATAATATCAGCAAGGACGCCAGCACAAAAAACTTCGTCCTGCTCACAAGCAAAATCTGCCAAGAGTGAACTGGGCGGAAATCATTCAAACAATGACACAACCTAGGACATGCGCAGAACACGCGAATCGAATACAGCTCAGCTAACTTACGGAACGAAGAATGTTCTAAGATGTTCGACTAAAGATTCGAACCTTAAAAGGAAATGACTCTTGAAACATTGCGATTGCCAACTGTTTCTAAGAACTGACGACCTGAGCGCTCCGTATATGGGCATGACTCAAAATCGTTCACACAAACTATCGGCAACTGTCGTCACACGATTAGACAACTAGTAGAAATAAAAAAGTGACTACAATTACATGAGTTATTTCCCATGCATTACAAAATTAAATATATAGTCAGAATGCATGGTCAGAATATGTAGTCAGAATATATAGTCAGAATAAGTTGCGACAAGTTTAGCGCAACAGTGGTATATAAAGGTATTATTTTCCACAGGTACTTAAGTGATTATTTGGTATATTATAAACAAGATAACCATACAAGGTCTTTGACTAAGACTAATAGAGTGAAATAAAGTGAAGAAAGTATACAAGTCTATAGTACAAACTTGCCTCCCATTGAAGTGGGATAAGGTAATTTGTTTAATTTTTCAGGTTTCGGATCTCATTAGACAGAATGTCTAATTTGGATTTCTTCATCCAGCAAGGGTTAACCCTTGGTAAATCTGGTAAAGAATTGGAAGAATATTCAACTGCTCAATTCGCCATGGCATTAAAGTCAGAAGAAAAGAAACAAAAAGAGGAAATTAAATTGAAAGCAGAAGCTGAACTAAAGAAGCTAGAAGCTGAGAATAGATGATTAGAACTTGAAGAAAAAAGGTATCAAAAAGAGGCTGAGGAGAGAAAAGCTGCTGCTGAGGAGAGAAAAGCTCAAGCTGATGCTGAGGAGAGAAAAGCCCAAGCTGATGAAAGAAAATTCCAGATGGAAATGGAGGAGAGAAAACTTCAAGCTGCTGCTGAGGAGAAAAAACTCCAACTTCAAGCTGCTGCTGAGGAGAGAAAACTTCAAGCTGCTGCTGAGGAGAGAAAACTTCAAGCTGCTGCTGAGGAGAAAAAACTCCAACTTCAAGCTGCTGCTGAGGAGAGAAAACTTCAAGCTGCTGCTGAGGAGAGAAAACTTCAAGCTGCTGCTGAGGAAAGAAAACTTCAGGCTGAGGCTGAAAATAGAAAAATGGAACATGAGGAAAGACTCGCAACTTTGGAGTTAGAGAAATTGAAATTGGCGAGTACGGGTGCTCATCAAACAACTTCGAGTACGACAAAGGAGTTTGTTAGTAGGATTAAATTACGTCATTTCAATCCTTTAAAGGATGACGTAGCGGATTATCTAGATAGATTTCAATTTTTATGCGATGCGCATAAGGTAAAAAAGGAAAAAAAATTTGAACAACTGATGGAATTTTTTACAGGTGACACAGTGACTACTCTTATGACAATAGACGAACATGACAGGACTAATTATGATGTTGTCAGAGCAGCATTGCTAAAAAAATATCAACTAAAAGAAGAAGATTATAATCTTCGTTTTAGGACAATGTTGCCAGAAAATGGAGTAGATTTCTCTGCATTTTTTTTCAAAAATACGTCGTACATTTACACGATGGGTTGAGTTGTCTCAGACTGAGAAAACATATGAAGGCCTAATGGACTTATTACTTAGAGACAAAGTTTTGTCATCTGTTAATGATTCTTTCCTTGCATTTCTTCATGAGCGTATGCCTAAAAACTTAAAAGACATGGAGGAATACTGTTGCCAGTACGCCACCGCGCACCCCCATGCTACAGTTAGCAATTCTAAAGTGAAAGAAGGGTTGCCAGTTGCTTCGGCAGCACCATATGGCCCTAATTTCAATAAGAAATTTCAGGGTGCCCAACAAAACTGGAATAGGAAAATTAATCAGAATTACACTCATAGGCAGAGTAATCCAACATATGATGGTTCTTCTGCTAAGAACTGGAGACGAGATGGTAGTTCTCGTAATTTTGGTGGTAATAATTTTAGACACTGTCGCAAAGGTTATCACAATAAAAACTACCCAAGCTTTTCTGCTCGGGGTAACCATTCTCGACGTCAAGAATATGACGATGGTGAATATACTAACCGGGATTCAAACCGGAATGATAATTACAATAGACAATATGATAACAATTACAGGGGAAATGATAATCGTGATAGACCTAGATATAACAAAAGAAGAGCTTTCCAACAGGCAAACTCTGCACAACAAGAGTTTAATGGAGCCTGTAATCAAGGAAATGATAGTGGGAACTCTAATGCTGTCACGGGATGTGCTTTCGATTTTAAGAGAGCAACTGAATGCCCCCAATGCTTAACATTGTTCGACTCATCGACTGTATCTACCCTAATTTGTGGTCCCCCTCTTCCTGCTCTACCTGCTACAGTTGCGCATGATGGGAGAAGATCTCTCATCTTGCATAACGGTTTAGTGAATGATAGGCTTGTCTCAGTACTTTTCGATTCGGGATGTACTACCGTCGGGGTTAGGGAGTCTCTGAGAGATCCTTGCTGTGCCACTGGAAAAGCGATCAAATGTGTTACATTTGGTGGTGCTATGGAAAGTTATCCTACTGCTATTATTAGGATTGACATCCCCTTCTTTACAGGAGATGTCCACGCGTGTCTTCTTCCTAATCCTATTGCGGATCTTATAATCAGTCGTATTCATGGGGTTAAGGAATGCACCCCGCAACAAATTTCTATTTGGGAAGAACAAAACATTCAAACGGTCAATGCAGTGGTGACAAGAGCTCAAGCTCTTAATCCCCCATTTTCATTTGATGATAGTAGTGGAGATGATAGCCAAGACGAGCACTTGGTGATTTCCCATGACTCGTTTGCTAAACGTCAAGAAGAGGATCCTTCTTTGAAGAAATTCTTCCTTCTCGCAAAGAAAGGGGATCCCAATCAGAATACGAATCACAAATCGTATATCACTATGAGGAATGGTATATTGGTACGAATGGTACAACACTCGGACAAGTCTATGCACTCGCAAATTCTTGTGCCTAAGTGTATGAGAGCCTTAATTCTTCAACATGCACACGATTCTCAGTGTGCTGGACACATGGGTTTTTCCAGAACTAAAACTAGAGTCCTTGCGTCTTTCTTTTGGCCATTTGTTAATAAAGACATACGAATTTATTGCCGATCTTGTAACATTTGTCAAGAGGTCAAGTCTAGAGGTCCAAGACATGCTGCACCTATTCAGGCTGCAGAAATTCCTATTTGGCCGTTTCAGAAAATGGCTATAGACATTATTGGCCCGTTTAAGATTAAGTCAGCCAGAGGACACCAATTTATCCTCACTTGCGTTGACATGTGCACGCGCTGGCCAGAGGCTATTCCTCTGAAGAGCATCTCAACTGTCGATATCGCTGACGCTCTTTGGCTCATATTTTCTCGTCTGGGATTCCCCGGAGAAATATTGTCAGACCACGGCACTCAATTAATTTCGGACACTATGTCTCAGGTAATGGCTACGCTAGACATTAAAAGGTCTCTCAGTAGTATTTATCATCCAATGTCCAATGGATTGGGTGAACGTCTTAATAGAACACTAAAAAACTTACTGGGCAAGATAACGGAAGATCATCCTGATGATTGGGACAGGGTCCTACCTGCAGCTCTCTTTGTCTATAGAGAGGTTCCCAACGAGCATACAGGGTTTTCTCCTTTCGAACTTGTCTTTGGCGCACAACCGCGCGGTCCGATGTCCTTATTACACGATTTGATAACTTCGATAATATTGACGATGATACACAATCGTCATATGAATATGTCATTGCTCTTAGGGAAAAAATTATCGAATCATGCAGATTAGCAACTTCATCTTCCGAATTTGCGAAAGAAAAAGCTAGGCGATTTGCTAACAAGAAAAGGCGCCTACGTCAACTTTGTCCTGGAGACAAAGCGTTTGTCTTACTTCCCTCAAGAGAGAACAGACTTCTCATGTCATGGAAAGGTCCATACACTATAGTCTCGAAAATTTACGATGTCGACTATATTGTCGATGTAGACGGAAAGCATAAAACCTTTCATATAAATATGCTTACAGAGTTTATTGAACGACCAGACTATTTGCAGCCTATTTTCCAGGCGACGGACTACTCTTCAGTCCAACATGGTCACATCTCATCCCTGTCTGTTATACAGGATGAGGAAACTATTTTTTCTGACGTTAACTTACCTCTTCCTGCGATTCCACTTAATTCTACGGAATCATGGGAAAACGTTACCGTCTCTTCGAATTTGTCTCTTGGGGAACAGCGTCAAGTATCCTCTATGCTACAATCATATCAGGATGTCCTTACCGACATTCCTGGACACACAGATGTCATAGAACATGACATCATACTTACTGATCGTAATCCGATCAGAGTAAGCCCATACCCTATACCTATTCATTTTCAAGCACAAGTCGAGAAAGAATTGGATGAGATGATTCAACTGCAAATAATTGAACCATCCACTTCAGCTTATTCTTCGTCGATAGTTATTGTTCGAAAGAAAGACAATAACATACGTCTTTGCGTTGACTATCGAAAATTAAATCAAGTTACGAAGTTCGATGCTGAACCTATGCCTTTATTAGATGATCTACTTATTAGACTTTCTAAAGCTAGATTCTTTACTAAACTAGACTTGTCGAAAGGTTATTGGCAAGTCCCACTGACGGAACACGCCAAACCTCTCACTGCTTTTTCAACACCTAGGGGTTTATTTCAGTGGAATTTTATGCCTTTCGGGCTTATGAACGCCCCAGCGACTTTCGTGCGCATGATGCGACGAATTCTATCAGATCGTGCAGATGTCATCGCATATTTAGACGACATCTGTCTTTTCAGCGATACTTGGGAAGAACACTATTTGGGTCTAAAGGAATTGCTATCTACTTTACGTGAGCATAGTTTGACTGCAAAACCCTCTAAAGCTTTTGTTGGGTTTAGTGAAATTTCTTTCCTAGGTCATCGGGTTGGTCATGGTCTGTTGAAGACAGAGGACCAAAACATTTCGAAGATATTGAATATCTCGGTTCCGAAGACAAAAAAGCAGGTGCGTAGTCTCTTGGGATTAATACAATTCTATGGAAGATTCATTGAGAATCTGTCCTCCATTATGGCACCACTTTCATCGTTATTGAAAAAAGGTTCTCCTAATATGGTGCGTTGGTCCCAAGAATGCCAATCTTCATTGGATCAGGTAAAGAATTTGTTCTCATCTCATCCTATCTTAAGACTACCAACGATTGATAAGACTTTTGTTCTTCGTAGTGATGCCTCTTCCACTGGGATTGGAGCGGCACTAATGCAGGAGTATTCAGGAACTCTGCATCCTGTAATGTATATTTCTAGGAAGCTGAATGCGGCAGAAAGGAATTACTTGGTTTTAGACCGTGAATTGTTGGCTATGGTTTGGTCCATTCTTAAGCTACAAAGGTTCCTTCTGGGCGCTCATTTCTTTATGGAAACCGACCAAAAAGCTCTTACGGCTATGCAAAGTAAGGATTTGATGAGCTCGAGATCTACTCGTTATGCTATTGCTCTTCAGCCTTTCCATTTCACGGTGCGAGTTATCCGTGGTTCGGATAATGTGATGGCGGACATATTGTCCAATTTAATCTTGTGTCCTAGTTTTCCTTATACACTTTCAGACTTAGGTCTGTCCTTTATATCCTAATATATTGTAATACAAATGTTTTACTATTTGGATGATGTATAAAGAATTTAACAATTTTGATTTTGTCCATCCATTAGTGATATGTTGCTAATATAGCATTGTAATTGATGATATTTGTATATTGCTATAGTTATAGTATTTAATGATGTTTGATATGTGTCTTGGTATTGCCAGCAACTCAGGTTCTTTAATGATACCTCCTGAATTTGTTTTGCTTTGAGAAATATTTTCTCTTATGTTGGGAGATGATTTGTATCCTCTTCAGACGCTTTATTTGTGCGTCCATTGTACCTGATATTAGGTTCATTCTTTCATGAGCGCATAATTGATGCTTGTGCTGTCTTGCTCTTAGATATATTTTTTTTTAAAGTATCATTTTTTTTACAGGGGGGGGGGGGGGGTAGTAATATGTTGCTGTCATTTTCGACGGAGTTTCATATGTCAAGTTTTTTGTCGTATTTTTTTCACCCTAGTCAAAGGTGAATAATTGTGTCTTTACCTTGCGGTGTCAGGTTGATTAGGGGTTGTCTTCCCTGTTCGTTCATCCTCTGGGGTTTGACCTGTATGAAGATAGGGTCAAAGGTAAACAGTTCGGGCGTGTGCCCATGCGCAGGTTTTTTTAAGCGCCAAGTGAATACTTCCGTCAGGCCGGGATGTAAGCTGGCTTCTGAGGGACGGATGTCCATTGTGTTTTTCGGGGAAAATCTTCGAAGTGACTGCGTTGGCAGGTCTCCCCAGTGAATCTCTGTGCGTCAGAATGACGACAGAGTTCCTTATTATGTTCTGAGGATTCGGTTCCAGGTAATACCGACTTTTTCCATTATTACGCTTTCGGTGGCAGAACATGTTAGAAGATTACCTAGTCTGTGAACTACAGCTCACCGGTCCTACATTTCAGAACTGATATTTTTTGCGCTCAAGGTAGCCATCCAAGACTATTAGTCTTTATATTATCCAGAAGTCCAGTGACGAAGATATATTGTGGGAACCGCAGATTGGCGGTATTTATGTCTACATAAGCATTACTGCAGGGTTGATGTTAACCTGCTTAGAAGAAGTACACAGATGACGTCATAACGAGGCCTGTGTTAAGGCTAATATATTACAGCCTGATAATGTGCAATTGGCGGGGAAGCCAAGTTGTACCTGTATGTCAAAGTTATGAAGGTATCTGACGCGTTTAGTCAGGATACCAAAGCGGCATTATCAACTGTCATTATTAAAGAACATTGCTATTGACCATGCACGAATATTCAAATGTTTACCAGCCTTTTTGAATGCCTGATGTATACCTAACGATTTCCGGTCAGCATGACCTTGTTTACACTGACTGTTCCTGTTGATGCTATGTGTGTTACCGTCAATAAATGTTTCGAAACGTGCCAGCAGTCTTCATGCATCCTTGATTACTGCATGTGAGTGTATGGGTTGCATTACACAACATATACGAGCCTAAACACATTCGCGCCTTCATTTGCACCCACATTCAGCTCATCATTACAAGTACTACACATCTTAACAACATGTATACTGTCTTGTGCAAGTGATCACCTTTACAGAAGAAAAAGACAGTTACATGGTTCAGTTCGTTTTTTCAAATTTAATTTTGGTCTCCCTTCTTTCACTGTCAATGGTTGTAGCTTAATTTCAATAATATCCTTTATTTCTATCTTATAGATTTTTGCAACATTTCCATCTACTATTCTTATCCAAGGGAAATCAACTGCGTACTTTCTACAGCGCTTTAACTCTGAAGCGAAGTCTCTCATTGCTATTCTCTTCTTTCTGTTCTCTATGGTTGTCGAACACTTCTCCATGTTTCAATGTCTCTGCAACTCAACTATTTTTGCTGCTATCTCTATCGTGTAGAAGTCTCTTTTACAATTATTTCATATGTATTCCCTCTTGAAACAATTTTCTTTCTGTTGTCTATGATTCTTGATCTAGAGGTGGTGAAACACATATGGAATGTTGTTGTTGTTGATGTTGGCATGTTTCATCAAGAAATGGTGTAGCCATGTTGTCGCTGTAGGAGGAGTGGTCACGGCGCCAATTAGTCCTACATGTGACAGTGCTGGGACTTCTTTAAATAACTAGGTGACAGAGGCAGGCCTAGTCGTAGTCTACTCGAACTAGCAGACAATGTCTTTGACTTTATCTTTGACTTCATCTTCCAAGTAAGGTTATCTCTTTACTGGCCCTTACCGCCAGAGGTGATGATTCTTGGATGAGTTATGGTTTGGATCCTTTATCAACCCAGGTCACGTTCTTCCCTCCTTGTTGTTGTGTAGCGACTAGATCGTATTGTGGCGTACCATGATATTAATTTGTGTTGTGCTATTACTCCTTATTTCTCACTCCCACTCCATAACCTTCTATAAATCAAGTCAAATTGTGTGGTAGGTTCAACTTTATAACAAATTTATTTACAAAATTAAAGTTCCGACATTTTCCAATAAGGAGTATGGTTCAAAACTCAATTTCATGTTCATTTATCCAGCCCTTAATTCAACTTGTTCCAAAAGGTATATTTATTGCCTCTCCTGCAGACTCTTACTTATGCGTAGGTGATCTACCCACAATTTATTCTCTTTTCTTTATTTCTCCACCTTATCTCTTGTATCTGCCCTGTCAGGCCTAACTCATAAAAATTACATCAATATCTATACATGGTTCATATATAAAATCAAATCATGTCAGGTACAGCTGTTGTGGCGTCCTCATACTTACTGTCAAATGAGAGAGCACCTGAGTTGTCTCATAGTTATGAAATTCCCCATTATCTCTTCTTTCCTCTGATTTACTGTTCAATGAGAGAGAGCATGTCTTATCTCAAGGATGTCCGCGTTGCAGAACCCTTGTTCATTTATTCTTGTCTAATGACAATACCTCTTCATTTTTATACAACAGCCCATCTTGTCTATCAGCTAATATTTAAATGTTATCCACACTTTCTTTGTCGTCCTCATTTTTCTTTATATAACAGCCCATCTTGGCTACCAGCTAATAAAAAGTTATGTTATTCACTTTATACCTTCTTCAGTCGTACTTGTTTCAATGTTAGTTCTTGTGGTACGCCCCTTTAAACATGAGCATCATTAACCTCTGGTTATAAGTTGACTGAAAGTCTATAAAAATAGCAAGAGTCTTTCTTACCGTTTCAAAATGAATCCAAGTACCTATCACATTTCCTACTAAATCCCCCCTATGTGCTAATCCTACGTTTAACACAATTCAATGAACACAATTTATGCTAGTCTCCAGAATTGCTACCGCTAATCATGCTAAATCTAGCTACTTCATCTGTGAAAGATCCTGTCACCCACAGGTTTCACTGTTTCACTTCTTGAGAGCCTGGCAACACACAACTTGCCTCGTTAACTTCTCGGCCAGGACTAATTTCTTTTGTCCTTCAAATCATCATCCCGTCATCCGTTTTTGTTCTCCGGTCAATACGATTTGTCCATCGCTTCCAACTCACCGATCACAAAACTCACGCTCCTCTCCTACGTAAACAACTCAGTGAGCTTTTGTTCCGTACTGTTTACGCCTTGCTCATTTTTCTCGTGCGTTAGTTTTTCTCTCTGCTCATTTAATCTGCAGGGGGCGCTAATTAATTGTAGTCTCCCTTTGAGGTTTTTGCTTTAATGTTACATTCCCTTACTTAAGGCTTATTAGAACACTCATTATGCAAATTTCGTACACCATAGCTGTATATTCTTAAAACTAACTAAGTGTAAACCAGCCTTGTTTTCAGAGGCTTGGAATTAAAGGGTTCTCTCCCTTTCTCTAAAAGCACGGGTGTACAATCTTTTATCTCACATCTTTAAGATAAATAGCCCGTTTCCTAGATTATTTATATTTTCCAACTCATTTTCCATTACGCTTTTATTTCATCCACACCAAATTACTGTTCATGTGAACCTTATGTACAGCGTAAATAACGCTGTGAAAACCCAACGCCCTAATATCCGGCCTTTGGCTAGGATCATGTGTCTAGACACAGGGACCGGTACAGTGACATTCATGTGTCATTAGGTCCCTTGTGTGAGAACACAGAGGATCACTAGGTGACTCATTTTGTCACTGGGTCTTCTTGTGTTGGGACATGTGGTCTTGACCAGGGCCGGGTTTGGGCAGGGCTAATGCGACCTCATGCGAGGAAAAAATATGCGACCTCAAGCGAGGAAAAAAAACAAAAACAAAAAAAAAAAATTTGGCTAGGATCATGTGTCTAGACACAGGGACCGGTACAGTGACATTCATGTGTCATTAGGTCTCTTGTGTGAGAACACAGAAGATCACTACGGTGACACATGTTGTCATTGGGTCTTCTTGTGTTGGGACATGTGGTCTTGACCAGGGCCGGGTTTGGGCGGGGATAATGCGACCTCATGCGAGGAAAAAATATGCGACCTCAAGCGAGGAAAAAAAAAAAAAAAAAAAATTAATATCCGGCCTTTGGCTAGGATCATGTGTCTAGACACAGGGACCGGTACAGTGACATTCATGTGTCATTAGGTCTCTTGTGTGAGAACACAGAAGATCACTACAGTGACACAGTTTGTCATTGGGTCTTCTAGTGTTGGGACATGTGGTCTTGACCAGAGCCGGGTTTGGGGCGGGGACAATGCGACCTCATGCGAAGAAAAAATATGCGACCTCAAGCGAGGAAAAAAAACAAAAAAAAACAAAAAATATCCGGCCTTTGGCTAGGATCATGTGTCTAGACACAGGGACCGGTACAGTGACATTCATGTGTCATTAGGTCTCTTGTGTGAGAACACAGAAGATCACTACGGTGACACATGTTGTCATTGGGTCTTTTTGTGTTGGGACATGTGGTTTTGACCAGGGCCGGGTTTGGGCGGGGCTAATGCGACCTCATGCGAGGAAAAAAATATGCGACCTCAAGCGAGGGGGAAAAAATGGCTAGGATCATGTGTCTAGACACAGGGACCAGTACAATGACATTCATGTGTCATTAGGTCCCTTGTGTGAGAACACAGAGGATCACTACAGTGACACAGTTTGTCATTGGGTCTTCTTGTGTTGGGACATGTGGTCTTGACCAGAGTCGGGTTTGGGGTGGGTGCCAATGCGACCTCATGCGAGGAAAAAATATGCGACCTCATGCGAGGAAAAAAAATAGGATCATGTGTCTAGACACAGGGACCAATACAGTGACATTCATGTGTCATTAGGTCTCTTGTGTGAGAACACAGAGGATCACTACAGTGACACAGTTTGTCATTGGGTCTTCTTGTGTTGGGACATGTGGTCTTGACCATGGCCGGGTTTGGGCGGGTACTAATGCGACCTCATGCGAGGAAAATATATGCGACCTCAAGCGAGGAAAAAAAAAGGAAAAAAAAAGGTACAGTGACATTCATGTGTCATTAGGTCCTTTGTGTGAGAACACAGAGGATCACTAGGTGACACATTTTGTCATTGGGTCTTCTTGTGTTAGGACATGTGGTCTTGACCAGAGCCGGGTTTGGGGCGGGGACAATGCGACCTCATGCGAGGAAAAATATGCGACCTCAAGCGAGGAAAAAAAATTATCCGGCCTTTGGCTGGGATCGTGTGTCTAGACACAGGGACCGGTACAGTGACATTCATGTGTCATTAGGTCCTTTGTGTGAGAACACAGAAGATCACTAGGTGACACATTTTGTCATTGGGTCTTCTTGTGTTAGGACATGTGGTCTTGACCAGAGCCGGGTTTGGGGCGGGGACGATGCGACCTCATGCGAGGAAAAAAAAAGAAAAAAGTGTCTAGACACGGGGACCGGTACAATGACATTCATATGTCATTAGGTCTTTTGTGTGAGAACACAGAAGATCACTACGGTGACACATTTTGTCATTGGGTCTTCTTGTGTTGGGACATGTGGTCTTGACCAGGGCCGGGTTTGGGCGGGTGCCAATGCGACCTCATGCAAGGAAAAAATATGCGACCTCATGCGAGGAAAAAAAAAATCTGGCCTTTTGCTAGGATCATGTGTCTAGACACAGGGACTGGTACAATGACATTCATGTGTCATTAGGTCCTTTGTGTGAGAACACAGAGGATCACTACAGTGACACTGTTTGTCATTGGGTCTTCTTGTGTTGGGACATGTAGTCTTGACCAGAGCCGGGTTTGGGGTGGGTGCCAATGCGACCTCATGCGGGGAAAAAATATGCGACCTCATGCGAGGAAAAAATAAAAATAAAATAAAAAATAAAATAAAGACATTCCTGTGTCATTAGGTCCTTTGTGTGAGAACACAGAAGATCACTACGGTGACACATTTTGTCATTGGGTCTTCTTGTGTTGGGACATGTGGTCTTGACCAGAGCCGGGTTTGGGGCGGGTGCCAATGCGACCTCATGCGAGGAAAAAATATGCGACCTCATGAGAGGATTAAAAAAAAAAAAAGTCTAGACACAAGGACCGGTACAGTGACATTCATGTGTCATTAGGTCCTATGTGTGAGAACACAGAGGATCACTACAGTGACACAGTTTGTCATTGGGTCTTCTTGTGTTGGGACATGTGGTCTTGACCAGAGCCGGGTTTGGAGTGGGTGCCAATGCGACCTCATGCGAGGAAAAAAATATGCGACCTCATGCGAGGAAAAAAAAAGACAGTAGTGTTCAAGTGGTTTTTCACAGATTTTCGTGCGGATTACCTTTGGTGTGAGCGTGTTTTTTTTTTTTTTTTCTGAGTGGATATTTCTTTTTTTTCCAAATCCAAAATGGAAGTACATGATATTATTCTAAACATGGAAGACGCCCTGGAAGGCGGGTCGTTGCACAGACCCGGTACTCTAGTTCTAACAACATCCGGGCCACAAGCCGCGAGAGCTTCTTACTCGCTGATGGCCAGCATTTTGGCTGGACCGGCAGGGGTGGGCTTAAATAACATTGCAGCCCTTTACAGATTCTCAGACCCTCTAAAATGGTATGCGACCCTGACGACGTCAGCTCACATAACACACTATCAGAAGCTTCATGGGAAGAAATTTGAATGGGATAATCCCAGGATGTCTATAATCATAGAACATCAAGAAAAGGAGAAGTCCAAGGGGGTGCTACACTGGCTACTCCCAACGATAAAAAAGGAAGCTGTTCTACAAATCGTCATATCCATTACGGGCGACAAAGAAGCCGAAGCCTTTCAGTTAAAGAACGCCACAGACAAGTGGGCCTTCATGAGTAACCCGACCAGAAACATCCCACACTATGTCAACATGAAACTACAGTCGCAGGGACATGAGACAAACGTAAGAGTTTCTGTCACAATGACCGGCAGACGAACGCCATGCGCGATGTGTGGTTTTGATAGTCATTGGGTTAACCAATGCCCAAAAAGGAAACCGCAAGTAGCAACAAAAGTTACAGTTCCGGACAAAGTACAACCTACAAAATCAGCACCATCAACATCAGCTGCACCTTTAATACTAAACACCCCCCAGATAACCAATGACGCACTACAAGACACAAACAACATGGATTTACCCGAATCTGACCCAGAAGATAAGAACAATGACAAATTTATACTTTACGTAAACAAGAGGAAACAGAATAAAGAGAAATCGAAACAGATTAAAGTGAAAAGAAGAATTACTCAGATATCCTCTCAGTCCACTCTGGGTGATACCAATATCACCACTGATACCAACAACAAGCATGACAACAGCACAAGTGATAGTGACACAGACACACCACTCCAAGGTGGGGCCCCCTCTTCCTGGGCAGCGATAACTACAGAGGACTACTATGACCCAGTGTTATCAATAGACCTGGAGAGTAGAGATGGCTACTGTGTGTATGTGTCGAAACAATGCGCTTCGAAACAGCAGAATGTCCGAAAGCTTCGACACACAGCCTGCGTTTTGTTTCGAAACTGTTTCAGTTCCTGTATGCCTCGCTGTTTTGCAGAGACACACTGTCTCACTGTTTCACCATCCGTGGGCCTTTGTAAAATTTGAGTGAACCGTTCGGAACATTAGTATGGAATATCAAACACGTCATATTTTTCAGGGATGTGTTATGATGACTTGATTTTACAAGTGATATTATTTTTGCTGAGAAGTTATAGACACTGGAAATTGTGTCAGTGCTGCAGTTGTCAATGTTTTAGGCACTATGTTAAAGTTGAAAGTGTCCGTGTGTTCGTATACATGTAATGGACACTTTATTAGCTCTGCTGATATCTGTGTACTCGGTGTGGATTTGAATCATTGTCTACCAAAACTAGCTTACTTTAGTTTGATATCATGCATTATTATTACTGTTATTATTATTATTGTTGTTTTTTATTATTTTCAAATATACTGCATCTATCATCATATCTCCGTTTTATTTCATCATAATGAAGACTTGTGTAAAAATATTGAATTGTGGTCACACGAAATACCATAGATTTTCACACACGACAGTAGCGCGCAAGAAAAAAACAGTTCATGTATAGTAATGTATACTGTCTATTAGAGACTTCTTTCTCCCCGATACGGGCAATAGTGCCGTTGTGTCGACACACTGTTTCGACACAGTTTAAATCACTGAGCCGACTGTCTCGAAACAGCGGAGTGTGTCGATTTGCCCACCTCTACTGGAGAGTAACTCACCGGGACAGGACTTAACCTTCTGAGAATGGAAAAGAACTTTTTCACAAGCGCGTCACACGTACGCAAACGACCCAGAGTTACAGAAAGGAAATTCGTGATGTTTAAAGACGTTAAGAACTGTGTAACTAAAATAATACATATAAATATGAATTCAAGGACAGATAGAGGTACAAGATATATAGTGGATACATATATGTGCAAATGGATATACACAAGTATGTATTCACAATGCTACAACTCTCTTCCCTTTCAAGACATCCTTTCCCTTTGTAGTATCTTGATTCTTATTTACTTTTCTGCCTTTTGGTTTTTCATATCTTTTTCATTACATAACCACACCCTTTCCTCCAATAGTCCTTTTTGTCAATTTTCATCCTGTAATCCGTGTTCCAAGTCTCGGGCCTTTCTTTTCTTGAGTGGCATTTTTTTCTTCATCCATCAACCTTATCCCTTACCCACACGGATGCTCAAGTACCTTTCCTCTTTCCTAGAACTGACTGCACCTGCTCTATGCAGTAACAAGGGAACTGCATATTTTTGTTTATTTTATGTAAACGTTTAATAATGTTTAATGTTGGGTTTTTTCATGGCGCGCACTGTTTTACACCCAAACACTACGCCCTTTAGTTTAACCCTGTTGTCCTTAAACATAAACGGTTTAACAAATAAACTAAACTCTCTGGAAATACTAATTAAAAAACACCAACCCGATTTTGTTTTTCTGCAAGAAACCAGAGTTATTTCAAACTTCCGGGCCAAACAAATTACAACAAAATTAGGCTTAAGAAACGGGTGGTTTAGTATAGGGACATCACACACAGGTGTAGCGATCTTACAAGTATCAGAAGACTGGGAAATAACACACCATAACACGGACACTAACGGTAGATTAGTTTGTATCCAAATAAAAAATAAACAAAGCGAACAAGACACATACACATTAGTCAATATATACGCTCCCAGTCAAAAAACAAACCAGCCAGCTTTTTATGGAGAACTCTCTGACTTTTTGTCACCACACTACATAGGAGGGAACTTAATTTTAGGAGGGGATTTTAATTGTGTCATATCTGACCTAGATCTTGCCGGTCGAACCTTACAAAGACAGAATACATATGTAACTAAGAATCAGACATCTCCGTGGAAGATATTACAAACTATTTTAGAAGAGCATAGTCTAAATGATACCTTTAGAAGTGTTGAACCAAAAAATAGATCGTACACTTTCATAGATAAGACACACCCAGGCTTACGACGAGCATCTAGGATAGATAGGATATATACATCAGAAATTTACAAGGTACAAAAAACACAACATATTAACAGCACACAGACCATAAAGCAGTTTATACAGTGTTAGGTATAGGGACGCCCATTATAACATCTAAAAGATCTCCACATTGGAAGTTTAATAATAGTTAAATAATTGGATGAACAGAGTGGTCTTCATCACCCGTGATGGACGAACAACCAACCACTTAAACATGACTTCTTCACAAAGGACATAACACAGCTCATATTAGGATACACAGAACAGATCCCTGAACAAAATATTGCAGGATATTGGGACCTATTAAAAAACACCATAAAAGACAGGACACAGGTCCTGGCAACCTACATACACAGGACATCCAAAACACAAGAAAAGATATTAGAACAGGCTATCAAACTGACAAAAAAGATAGACAAAACTGACCCGGTTATTCAGATGTTACAGGACCAGTTAGAACAGCATAAACAACATATATACAAAGGTGCAATGCTGAGAACGAAGTTATATACAACACAAGAGACTCCAAACAAACAGTACTTGGCAATAGAACAGAACGTTCAACAAAATAAGCAGATCCGCCAAATACTAGATAACAATGGACAATTGCAAACGAACAACACAAACATATGTCAGACCATTTTGGAATTTTATAAACATTTATACACCAAAGAAGAAACAAGAACAGACACGCAAAAAAAAATTTTTTAAGTACACAAAATCTCTTACAGAACAAGAAAATAAAAATTTAGACCAAGTTATAACACTCGAAAATTTGAGGGAGGCAGTAAACACACTAAACAGAGATAAGACCCCTGGCCCAGATGGCCTTACATCAGAATTCTATATTTTCTTTTTTCCCGTTCTCGGACCACTATTAATGAAAGTTTTTGAGGAAGCCTTTCAGAAGGGCGAACTTCCTGAAAGTTTAAACCAGTCGTACATAGTACTCTCTTACCAAAAGAAAAAACAGATAGAAAACTACTAAAAAACTATAGACCCATATCACTTCTAAACACTGATTACAAAATTTTAACTAAAACTCTAATAAACTGAAATCATTCATGCATATCCTAACTCATGACGACCAACAGAACAGCGTGCCGCAGAGAAATATTAGCAAACATACACACTTTTTTAGAGACCTGATTAGCTACGCGTCAGACAAGCAGCACGAGGCCGCTATTTTATAGTTGGACCAAGAAAAAGCCTTCGACAGGGTATCCCATTCTTTTTTGCACAAAACACTGCTTGCTTGTAATGTAGGGCCATACTTTAGGAAATGGATAGAAATTATATATAAAACACCCGAAAGTAGACTTTTAATAAATCACACAATCACAGAACCATTTATTCTAACTAGGTCAGTCAGGCAAGGCTGTCCACTCTCGCCTTTGCTATATGTACTGTCAATAGAACCCGTGTTAGAGAAAATTAGACAAGACACAAACATCACGGGGGTTTTCATTCCAGGACAAGGTCAAAGGAAATTAGCCGCGTACGCGGACGATACGATTTTTTTCCCAACCAAAATTTCATCTATTCAAAATATTTTAAACACCTTTAATGAGTTTGGACGAGCCAGTGAAGCAAAATTAAACATTCAGAAGTCATAGTTAATGGGAATAGGTAAATGGAGAAACAGATCAGACTTCCCCTTTCAGTTGCTACAAGTAAATGAAATAAAAATTTACGGTATTACATACACCGCCACTCCAACACAAAGGAATACAGAGGTGTGGAAAAAACTTGTTAGAGAAAATAAAAAACAGACTAGAAAGATATAAATACAAAACTACTACAATTTTCGGAAGATCGGTTTTAATCAACACTTTTTTTCTACCTAAATTGATTTACATAGCAAATGTTCAAATCATTCCTCAAGAAATTATTACAGGAATAAACAAACTAATAAGAACTTTCTTATTTCGCAACACCTTACACTGTATAAAGCATAAAACGTGAATACAACCCAAAGATAAAGGGGGAGTATCTTTACAAGATATAGCAACTAAAATAAAAGCTTTAAGAATCAAGTACATAGGAGAAATAGTAAAAAATCCTGAACAATACCCTTTAGCTCATTATTATATTGATCTGAGAGTATCTAACGTATGTCGTTACAAAAACAATCAACCTCATTATTTTGGCACTTTACCACGGTTCTACAAACAATGCATACAGAGCATACAAGGAAACACACCTGTATTACAACAAAATACACGTTCCATTTACAGAAGTCTTATTAGTGTACTTCTTCTTCTTCTTCTTCGTTCGCCCTGAAAAGGACGGTGGTTGCGTTGTGTCTGTTTACAACGTAGCTGTGATATCTGCACCTTTCGGTCGACACATCCGACTTCTGCACGGCATTTTTGGGACCGGGTTTGCCTTCCCATTTCGATCCACACTCGCTCAGCCAGCCTGCACAGCTGCAGACTGTTTCCAGGACCACCACGTGGAGGTGGAGTGCGGTCTTGACCAGCTCTGGTTCGCTGGTCCTGACGCAGGCAGTCAAGCTATGAGTCGCTGACTGCGGTCTCTATTGCTGCGTCTTGAGGTCCCTTATTAGTGTACAAGAACCCTCATTAGTGACAAGGATAAAACGTGGGTACAATTATTTTATAACTGATTACCAACCTATTTTTAAGAGCCTACACGAGTTACCACTTGCTCCATCCGCAAAGGAAGTCACGTTTAGATTATTATATAACATGACACCCATTAGGCAACGACTTGTTGCACAGTGGAAGAACCTCCCAAAATGCAAATTATATAATACCAATACACAGGAGACAGAAGATCATTTGTTTTTTTACTGTTGTACAGTCACTCCTACAATAGGAATTTTGAAAAAGGAATTGATGGTCTACTTTCCACGCAGTACAGACATGTATAGAGCTATCATGCTGAATTCCCTACCAAAGTGCACACAACAAGTAGAACTGAAACTTTTGAGTCTGATAGTGGAATTTAAGTATTTAGTCTGGATTTGTAGGAACTGCGCGGTGTTTGAAGGGAAACAGTACAACGCCCACTTATTCTCAACATTATTCTTACAAAAAACACAATATATCAAAGGTTGAAGGGATTGAGGGAAGGTTGGGGGGGGGGGGGCAGGAAACTAATTTCAACCTAGAATTGACTGTACATATGTTTAAATAATTATAGCCATGTTTTGGCTTTCTGGATGCAAGTTTCAATGGGTATGTGAAGGTTTTTATTTGGAAACTTTCTTTCAAATGTGCCAGTGAGTGAGAGTACGTGTTTATTTTATATGCATTATACAATGTACGGGTGTTTGTAAATTGTAAAAGGATTTTTAAAAAATAAATAAATAAATAAATAAAATAAAATCCAATATAATTAAAAAAATAAATAAAAACGGAGCGAACGTAGGTATGTTAAAAAAAAAAAAAGCCCTTATCCGGCATTTCGCTAGGATCATGTGTCTAGACACAGGGACCAGTACAGTGACATTCATGTGTCATTAGGTCCTTTGTGTGAGAACACAGAAGATCACTACAGTGACACATTTTGTCAATGGGTCTTCTTGTGTTGGGACATGTGGTCTTGACCAGAGCCGGGTTTGGGGCGGGTGCCAATGCGACCTCATGCGAGGAAAAAATATGCGACCTCATGTGAGGAAAAAATATGCGACTTCATGCGAGGAAAAAAAAAATCTGGTTTTCGCTAGGATCATGTGTCTAGACACAGGGACCAGTACAGTGACATTCACGTGTCATTAGGTCCTTTGTGTGAGAACACAGAAGATCACTACAGTGACACATTTTGTCATTGGGTCTTCTTGTGTTAGAACATGTGGTCTTGACCAGAGCCGGGTTTGGGCGGGTGCCAATGCGACCTCATGCGATGAAAAAAAGCGACCTCATGTGAGGGGAAAAAAATTAAAATAAAAATTTTAAAAAAAATTTTTAAAAAAAATCAGGCTTTTGGCTAGGATCATGTGTCTATACCCAGGGACCAGTAGTGATATTTATGTCATTAGGTCATTTGTGTGAGAACACAGAAGATCACTTCAATGACACATGTTGTCATTGGGTCTTCTTGTGTTGGGACATGTGGTCTTGACCAGAGCCGGGTATGGGCGGGGGCCAATGCAACCTCATGCGAGGAAAAAACATGCAACCTCATGCGAGGAAATTTTAAAAAAAAAGTGTTGGGACATGTGGTCTTGACCAGAGCCGGGTTTGGGGCGGGTGCCAATGCGACCTCATGCGAGGAAAAAATATGCGACCAAATGCGAGGGAAAAAAAAGGCTAGGATCATGTGTCTAGACACAGGGACCAGTAGTGACATTTATGTTATTAGGTCCTTTGTATGAGAACCCAGAAGATCACTACAATGACACATGTTGTCATTTGGGTCTTCTTGTGTTGGGACATGTGGTCTTGACCAGAGCCGGGTATGGGCGGGGGCCAATGCAAACTTATGCGAGGAAAAAATAAGCAGCCTCATGCGAGGAAATTTAAAAAAAAAAAGGTGACACTGGTACCACCAACTAGTATGATCAAAGAATAGAAACAAAACGGTCTCCTGAGTATTGCGTTTCCCGACACATACGCGTACTTATATGTTCCCATCTTCCTATTCCACCATCCCATCTACCTCAGAATTTACCCTCGATGAGAATTAAACTTAATCCCTCGAGAGAAAACTTTCTTTACATTCAAATTGAATAGCTTTATATTTACTTTACATTCAAATGAAAATGTTAATAGTACAGATAGAATATGTTTACATTTACCTATCTATTGGTTGAGAAATGTTCACAATACAGATTGAATATGTTTTCATTTACAACTACCCTGATTGAAAAGCTTGAAACTTTCATTAATTTTAAAGTGAATATGTTTACATAGATATTTGCACTGGTTTGTACTTGTAAATATTATAATTAGAATGCACATAATTTCTTTCATCTTTTCCTCCCTGCTCCATATGCAACTTGGGACTACTTATGCTTTTCTCTTTAAGAAACTAGCAATAAAGCAGTCACCAACCCTTGCAGTGGTGGTTCATGAAATCATCATTCTTTAGGCTGAGGTTGCAAGCCTCAAATGTCTTGAACATCCACTAGCAATTTTCACACATTAATATTCGCATGGCAATATATACATATTAGTTCACATATGGGTAATGAAAAATATAGAATGTAAAATGCACAACTTACGCCAATCTTGGCTCACAGACTGTTTGCTCATAGGAATAAAGGCACTGGAATAGGCCTCTAACACATGTTCTTATGGGTCGTTATTTTAACAATGACCTCCCACTTGAACTCTGTGCTTTAGATTCATCAGAATCCCGGGTGTCCTTGTTAAATGGTAGAGTTTATTATTGGCTCTGAAGTCCTCAAAATTGCTCAAACAATGGTCCGGTTCCGATATAAGAATCTTGATTCTAGGCTCTGGCAAGGTCTGGTTGTCGTCTTGGCAAGAGATTCTCACAGTGAACTAGACTTGAGAAAAAAAAAACAGGTTATATTGCCTGATTCCCCCGCATTTGATTGTTTCGATGTTAAGCAGAGCGCCAATCGTTTCAAACATGCGTGTTTTGTGGGGTAATTTCAAAATTATTTCCACGTAGGAAAAATTTTGCGCGTAATGCAGAGGTCACCCCTCCCTCTATGCAAACTCACAAACACATCTGTAAACTCATTCGACAATGTGTTTCAGATGTAACATCTTACTTTCCTCTGACACAGGTGGACCGGAAATGATTGTGACATTCATGTCTGTCCGAAATGTGTCGCCCAGACGAGTAAGCTCTATATTCCTCGCTTGTGCAAACAAAACTGAATGCAGAGCCCACGCAAAAAAAGTAGTGTCAAAGGATTTGACAAAATCAAATATTTGCTTGATACGAGCAGAAAGAAATGTGTCGACCCGGAAATTTCAGGTAATCAGTACGTACAACAATTGAAAATGAGTACTGCCGTAGTGGAGAAGAAATCGAGAAGTCGTCGCCCCAATCCGTCCTGTGACAGGTAGTACGAAAAAAGGGTAACAATTCTGATTAGAGGATAGACACAAACTTTTGTGCGTTAAATATGTCGAAATAATAGATAATAATAACGATGAGAGGAAATTACGAAGAAGCAACCGAGCCGAATTGTCACATCAGAAACCACTGCTGCGAGAGCCTGTGACTGCTTTGGGAAGGCTTCCTGCTTGTGGAACCAGCTGTATCGGTGACCCTATGCTCCGAAAGCAGCGCGAATAAATTTGATGATGTCTATGATGTGTTATTCGTCTCCATCCTCGGAGGTCGTATGCGACTTTGATATTTTACAAGAACTTAGTTCGCTCACTTTACGTCGATTCAGTCTCACATATTGCGTGTCCGTTCAGTGTACTTTCACAGTTTAAACTCGTTCAGTGCCCTCTCTTATAATCAAACCTATCCCTGAATGTTTGTCTATTCGGTGTCCTCTAACAGTTTAAGCCCATTCAGAGCACTCTCTTGTAATCAAACCTGTCGCTAAGTGTTTGTCTATTCGGTGTCCTCACACAGTTTAAGCCCATCAGTACTCTCATAAAATCATACCTACCGCTGAGTGTTTGTCTACTCAAGTGTCCTCTCATAGTTTTAGCCCATTCAGTGCATTTCTCAATTACAAATTTGCATCTGTTGCTCGATGTTTTAATTGAGTTCTGTCCCTGACGCTTCCATATTCTTTTGTTAACAGTTTCTTTGAATATCTTATTGTGAATGACAGTATATATCTTCTGCAGCCTTTGTTGTTCTCTTCTTTCCCTTTCATTTATCAGCATACCTCTGTTATGGATATTTTAAAGTCTTAACTTAGTAGTTAATGATTTCAACAATAAGTAGTTTGACGCATCATTTTCGTTACGTTGTTTTTGTTGCAATAATCGCTTTGCTATTAATCAGAATTGGACAATATATTTTTTTTTTTCATCGCATTCAGATTTTCAATATACTTATTTATGTGTATCTGTTGAATTCTAAAGTGCTTTATGGTTTTCAATTCTTCAGCTTTGATTGTCGTGCTCTTTAGTCACCATAGCAAGTCTGTATATCGACAAGACGTGTAAAGTACTTTTAAGTAATAGCCACGTATAATTATGGTAGAATATGTTCAAGAATGCTTCAGAAAGTAGAATTCACTGTGCGACTGGCAAGTATGACATGTAGTAATTAAGGTATTGTTATCCCAATTTGTACCCCAGGCATGTGATGTTGCTTGGTTCGCAAACAGAAATGTCTGATAACGTGTGATTTGACCACAATTTTGCGCTATGAGAATGTTCATTTCACAGACTCGTTATTGATTTTTTGGAGACATTACAAGCCAGTAAAACTGTTTTTTTAATGTCGTGATGGAATGTACGCCTCGGGTGTCATGTCGGTACAATAACCACATTTACATACCGGTTAATACCACTCTGAGACGTAACAAGCAGATACATCTCTGTATAATAATAATAATAATAAATTCTTTAAGCGCCAAACACGGCGCATAAGGCAGAAACCAGTGCTCTCCAGGTTGTTCGTTGTGACGCCACTCCTCTTAGCTCTTGCACATTATTTAGGCCCAACGTTCTTCCTTCTCTTATTATTGTTCTTCTGAGTGTTTCTTTTGGTCTTCCTTTTTTCCTCTTACCCTCAGGAACCCAAGTGAGCGCCTGTAGTGGTATTCTGTTGTTTTGCATTCGTAGGACATGACCGATATATGACCATCGTCTTTTCCTTATATAGTCGGAGACATATTTCTGCCTAGAGTCTTCTCTTATTTGTCGATTAGTCTTGAATTCTTTCCAACTGATGTTCATGAGTTTTCTAAGACATTTGTTCTCGAATGTATTCAGCTTGTTCTCCAATGATTTTGTTATTTTCCAACTCTCACAGCCGTATGTTAACACTGAGATAACATTTGAATTAAACAGACGAAGCTTGGTATGTATATTCAATGATCGTAATTTCCAAATGTTAGATAATCTATTGAAGGCGCTAGCTGCCAAAGCAATTCTAGTATGGATTTCTCTTGTTGAGTCACCATCCTGAGTCATTTTACTGCCTAAATAATTGAAACTTTCAACTTTCTGTAGTTTTTCCCCGTTCAAGATGATATCAAAGGTCTCGTTAGAAAAGTTCATAGCTTTAGTTTTAGAGGCATTTATTTGGAGACCAATTTTAACCTCTGTATAGCTAACGCTATATTGCTAAATATATTACATTTCACTTATTAAAGCCTGTATCTTTTTGCTCCCTTCAAACAGAACTTCATGCATAATTATAAATTTTTTGACTGCATACTTTAATAACATAAGTATTCTGTATAAAGCCACGCATTCTTATTCAATAAATCAACGAAATTAAGAAAGATATTTTTTTTTCATTAATATACAAAGCTGATTCTGTCATAGGGACGTGGACAGCCAATAATCAAGCGATACGATCGCCCCGAGGTCATATAGACGTGGTTTTATAGAAGAATTTTAGAAGTACCAGGGTGTTACGTGTCGTTATTGTTTAATTATTCCTGAGATATTCTCCGTGGCCAAGGTAGACTCTAGGGGCAGTCACACAACACGTAATCAGTATAACTGTACTGAGCGGACCAACACCTTCTTCACAATTTTACAAACATGCAGTTTATTTTATTAGGTTTGACAAACGGCTCCATGGTAAAAGATATATTTGCAGCCCCAAAGGCAAATGCAGTGGTATATATGTCCAGTCCGTTCCCTATCAAACGCTGGTCATTGGCAATCATTCAAACTGTATTTAATATCGTCCTTTGGACATTTTTATGAATATGCACACATCTCCTTACTAGAATAAGCCAGGGACACCTCAACCAAGTATATTGATGTCCTGGTGATGGAATAATTCAGGAAAACACAGAATACTGCAGGAGCTCAAAACACATACGTTCTCTCACTTCCTAAAACAAGCCGCATCTCTCTTTCAAACGCTCAACTCACTTCTGCTTCAAATTTGTTCACGTCTGCCAGTCAACCATATCGGCATGACGTCACTTCCTTTATTAATAAGTGACTCCGTATAAAATAAACAAATAAGAGCCCTGTTGAGCTGCCTATTATACCGATATAATCATTATGAATTTTAATCATAACATCACTTTCCCCCCACCCCCGCAAAAAATAATGGAAAAAAGTTTTCATTATTCCCGTGGTGTGAGTATAACATCACCAGAGTGAAATATGGTAACACCAAATTTCACTGTAAGTAAGAACTAGCATAGCACCCAGGTTTCTGCCATAGGTAGGCAATTTAACACTAAAAGTGTGGTCCATGGTGTTAAGACCATAGAAAATGTCTACTACGGACAAATTCCTTTTTAATAGCAATGTGAGGTCGCCATAACTAATAGTACCCAACATATTAAAAAATGATGGTAGCAATAGATGCACTCACATACCTCACACCGTCCAATAACACCTATCAGTCAAGTCCAGTATCAGTTGTCAATTAATTAACTTATTGATCAACAGCAATAATGCAAAGCATTATAGAATATATACAAATATGTAACAGCGTAAATAGATAAAATTAGGCAGACAATCATATTAGTAAAGGAGTAAATTGCAACATCATACGCTAAAAGATTAAAGTCATGTACATCTTAAGTACTTATCATAAAAAGTATATGGTGGTGTCAATTTTAAAAAATGTTATTTTGAACATGACGAAGTTGTGTGTCCAATCAGGTAAGAATACGCTAATGTATGGTACAAATTACCAATAGTTGTGACAATTATTAAAATGATCAATCATATAATTAATGTGAGTGTATTAATGCCTTGTATCAAAGACAGAATCTCATCCCGCGAATTAAAATTAATCAACAGCTAATTCAAGCACTGTATTTAAAGTCACAATGCTATATTGTTATCTGTACTAGTGGAATAATAACCAACTAAAGTCCAGAGAAAATATTTATAATCGAGCACAAAGTTCCTGTCCATGATTCTCTGCTATATTATCGTATACGTTCCTTTATAAGTTCACGTTAAGTAACAATGTTCAATGTCCAACCGGATAGAGAATAATAATGGCATGATAGGATTTTTCTAGTTATGTTCCTTTGACCATGCGAAGCATCCTTGATTTAAGTCCCGTAATCTTTAGACGCAGTTCCAATAATAGAATAAATCAAGTTTTTGCATTCAAAATATCCAAATGTCACATTATTCTTAGACCATCAATGAATGTGTGTGGTTTTGCATATAAATCGAGTATGTAAACTGTTAATAAGGTCCAAGACATCCATGTAATGAGCTGAGTAAAACGAGGTACAACTTGAAATTGGCGATATCAGCATTCATCATCATCAGGTGCTGAGTGAACCCGTTCAATACCTGTAAGCACTGTCAAAAGAGTCATTTAAAAAATTACGATAGTCATCAGCCTTGTTATTCATCACAGGGTATAGTCATATATCCTCTTTACATAGTAGTAAAAAACACATCCGCGACCACGTTTTGACTGCCTTTGATGGCACGAATGTCATATTCGTAGGGCTGGAGTGCAAGTGATGCTCTGGTTGCCTTCTCATTACGATATTTTGCAGTCTTAAGATAGAACAAGGCCCTCTGATCCGGCTCCAAGACGAATTTCGCACCAATAAGGTAGCGTTGCAGTTTTGTAAAACAATATACCACCGCGAGCAACTCCCGCTCGACAACGGGGTATTTTTTTCTCTGTGGGTGTCAATTTACGTCTGACACACAGAATTAGATGTAGACAATCATCGAGTTCCTGCATAAATGTACCGCCGCTCCCGAAACAGAGGCGTCGACTCTTATGATAAAAGGAAACCGAGTATCAGGCAATCTTAAAATTGGTGATTTTGAAAACTAAAAATTCAGCAAATTTAATGACTCATTACATGAATGTGTCCAAACAATCATATTTGGAGAGTTCTTTCTTAATAACGAAGACAGAACTGAAGTAATTTCTGAAACACTAGGCAAGAATTTTCTATAGAATCCTACAAGACCTAAAAGACTGCGAACCTGTTTTTTTTTTTTTTTTTTGTCTCAGGAATCTCTAGATTCAAGATCCTGGAGATAGTGGAATCCTCAGGCTTAAGAAAACTGCCTCCTACTTTATGACCAAGAAAAGGAATTTCAGTAAATCTTTTCTTAGTTTTCGAAGGTCTAGCAGTAAGATGATGGAGACGAAGAGTAGTCAACAAAGATTCAATTCCAAGAACATGTTCTTCCCAAGATTGATGGAAAAGGCAAATATCATCAATATAGGTAATGATGTCATCACGACTAGAGAAAATTGTTCGCATCATACGAACAAAAGTCGCAGAAGCGTTAACGACACCAAAAGACATACAATTAAATTGGAACAATCCCAAAGGTGTAGCAAAAGCAGTATAAGGTTTTGCTCTGTCCGACAAGGGGACTTTCCAATAACCTTTTGATAAATCAAATTTACTGAAAAAAGTAGCTGTAGATAGTCTATCCATTAACGAATCTAACAAAGGAAGAGGCTCAGCATCCGAGATTGTCAAAGCATTTAAACGCCTGAAATCAATGCAAATCCGAATGGATTTATCTTTCTTTTTAATCAAGACCATAAGAAAACTATATGGAGATTGAGAAGAAGAAATTATGTTTAATTTTATTATATCCTCTATTTCTTTTTGTACTTGTGATTGAAAATGTACAAAGACAGGATAAGGTTTAAGTGTGATTGGTCTGAAATCAGTAAGGAGAATATCATGTTCAATGATAGTTGTACGCCAAGGAATATCCGTGAGCACTTCAGGAAAAGATTGTAGTAACAAGGAAATCTGATCTTGCTGATATGGAGCAAGAGTTGGCGAAATAGAAATATCCCTCCAATTCTCAGTAGAAGGAAGTGGTAAAGTAGGTAGAGATAAAAGAGGCTCAGAAATATTAGGTAATTCAGACAACTCTTCCTGTATGACAGCTAAAGAAGAGCGATGATCAGTAGGTCCGTCGATAGCCTCAAAGACTGGTTTAAGATGTTGAGGACGAGAGTGAAATTGTTGCAGTATGTTGATGTGAAGGTTTTTTTTTTCTTTCCTTTAATAGATATAATGATGTCAACATCTGACAATCTTTCCAGTACAGTAAATGGTCCTCTCCAAGATACAAGTAATTTATTGTCCTTATTGGGTAACAATACATAGGCCTCATCACCCGGCCATAATTGGCGCAGTTTTCTGTTTTGATTAACAAACAATCTTGCCTTAAGTTTAGCTTTTTCTGATGCTTATGCAGCTATCTGGCATGCGTCGATAATTTTCTTTCTCAAGTTAACCACGAATTTGTAGGAGGTTTGAGCATCCTCAGACATGTCAGCTACAACCAATAACTGTTTCAATTTGGACATAGGTCCTCTTGGCTTGGCACCGAAGACTAATTCGAACAGCGCAAATCCAGTATGTGCGTTCGGTATTTCCCGGTAAACAAATAATACTGCTGCGAGTACTCTATCCCAATCCTGC
Organism: Oreohelix idahoensis; assembly: GCA_024509875.1. Classification (NCBI taxonomy): domain Eukaryota; kingdom Metazoa; phylum Mollusca; class Gastropoda; order Stylommatophora; family Oreohelicidae; genus Oreohelix; species Oreohelix idahoensis. The sequence continues at coordinate 70,799 of JAMPIV010014635.1, read as the reverse complement.
GGGTATTTCGCAGTTACCTTGCCTAGCATTTGTTTAAGACGGCGATTTAGCTTCTCAGTTTTCCCGTTCGCAATAGGGTGATATACACTACTAAGAGATCTGTCTATCTCAAACTCTCTTATAACCTGAGTCATAACGTCAGAAATAAACTGAGTTCCCCGATCTGATAATATGTTTTCGGGAAAACCCAATCGACTGAAAATTAAAAATAGCGCCTCAGCAACATCTGTAGTCGATATTGTTTTTAGAGGAATAGCCTCTAGCCAGCGCGTGCACAAATCAATGCATGTTAGCACAAAGCGATGCCCTCTAGTTGACGTGACTGGCAGTAGACCTATAAGGTCGATTGCCATTTTTCCGAATGTACGCAAAGATATTTCTGACGCCTGGATAAGCGCATTATGCTTCGTGCTTCAGCTGCCACATCTTGGCAAGTTTTGCACGTGCGACAAAAGATGTTCACATCCCTTGTCACCCCAGGCCAAAAGAAATGAGACAAAACGCTCTGTTTGGTCCTGGCAATCCCTAAATGACCCGCACAATTAACATCATGAGCATGCCGTAAGACAAGTGGGCAGAAACTAGTAGGTACCATAATATGTTTTTTTACTGATGTGGAATCCTGGAAATTCCGAATCAAGATCCCATTCTTGATTGTGTAACCAGTGTAAAGAATTATCATTAAATACCACATCATCAGACTTGGCAGCATGAAGAAAAATTTTTAATGAATCACCTTCATTTTGCATCTGTATGAATGATTCTTAGTCAATAAGTTCAACATGTAAATCATCCTCATCTATCACCTCCTTATCAGACATCTCCTCATCAGTCACCACCTCCTCAGTCACCCTCTCATCATTCATCACCTCATCAGTCATCTCCTCAATCTGTTTATGCAATTTTGCACGAGACTGAGCTCTAGTAGTGACAGCATTTGCCATAAGCAAATGATGCTGTTCCGTTTTTAAAATATCATCATTAGTGCATTCTTGAAGACCAGGGATATTCCCCAGGGTTATTCCAGCAATTGGTTTGTCCAACAGGCAAACGAAAGTCCTTCCAGTAAAATAAGGGATATCTAAGAATACTTCAGCAGTTGGATAATATTCAACTGTGCCCCCGAATGTAATGCATTTGACTTCTTTGCCTGTGTACTCAGATTGGTCCACTAATGACCTTCGCACCCCAACAGTAGTGCATCCAGTGTCCCTGAGCACTGAAACAAGATGGTTGTTTACAAAATCCCTATTAAACACTAGTAAACCGGTCCCATCATAAGAGGACATGACAGGCAAAGGATGTCCATACAGAAGCCTAGGAACTACCTGTAGCTAAAACAAAGAATTACATTCAGAACAATTAGCACTATTTGACAAGTCCACACTACATGCATTTGCATGTGCAGCAACATTGTTATTCTGGACTGTATTATTATCATTTTGATGCACAACTGCATTGGAACGTTCAGGATTTCTAGAACGTCGAAAGTTATTGTTCTGTTGAGAACTTCTGTTGTTGTAATTATTTATATTGTTTCCATAGAATGACCTTTGGCTTCTGATTGGAAATTATATCCACCTCTGTTCCAGTAACTGTTATGTCCGAAAGATGATTCTTGAGGTATATATCCATCATCATATGAATGGAAATTCCTTTGAGGTTGTTGTGACCTATGGTTAAAATTATACCTCCCTCTGAAAGATCCAGTATTATTATCACGATTTAATCGAAAATTTCTGTCCATGCTATTTGATCTTTGTCTGGGTAGATTGGACATCAAGGCTCTAGCTGATGCCACTGGCAATGCATCTTTTATGTTAATCCTGCCAAGATTTCTTCCAGGATGTGCAATTTGGTATTGTTGTCCAAGATTTTCTACAGCAGCCAACGTTTCAGGCTTTCTCTCCTGCAAAAAGGACAAAAAGTCACCACTGACCGAAGACAGCACTTTGTCTCTTAAAATTAAGTCAGCCAGCCCTTCAAAAAATTTTTCACGTTTTTGACACATCAACCCATCTAGAAAAGCAAAGCTTAATTGATGAAATAAATTCAGCAAAATCCTTGGCTGAATTAAGCAACAATTATGTCAGTTTTAATCTGTAACCATTTTCCTCCAGTTTATACTTTTTTAGCAATAAAGCCTTCACAGCATCATAATAATTTCTAGTATGATCATCTATGGTGCAGACTGCAGTAAGAGCCTTACCAACTAATAAACTCATTAACCTGCTGGGCCATGTAGCTCTATCAATCTTAAACTCATGGCAACATGTTTCATATCTATTTAAAAAGCATGAGATATCGTCTAGTTTTGGATTAAATGTGGGCAAATTTAGTTTAAAATTAGAGGCATGTTCTTTCTTTCCAGCCTCCTTACCTGCTAGATTAACCTGCTGATGTTGAAATTTTATTTTTTCCAACTCAATTTCTGCCATTCTTTGAGCATAGGCGAATTTTTTTTCCACAAGTTCCTGTTGTGCCTTTATTTCTGCTTGAGCATGTGCCAATTATTTTTCCTCAAGTGCTAATTCTACTCCAATTTTCAAAAAGGGTGACAATCGACAATGTGGAAACCATAGAGGCATATCCCTTCTCAGTGTTCCTGGTAAAATCTACTCTAGAATCCTAGAGCAGAGACTCCGACGCCTAGCTGAGCCACAATTGGATAAGGTCCAGTGCGAAATCCGAGCAAACCGAAGTATTCAAGACCTAATCTTCACACTCAGACAGCTGAGTGAAAAGGCCCTTGAGTATAAGATTGAGATCCATCTTTGTTTCTTAGATCTGGAAAAAGCGTTTGACAGGGTCCCCTAGGGCAAACTTTGGGACTGCTTGGCAAGGAAGAACATTCCAGCACCTCTGATTCATGCTGTACAGAGCTTATACAAGTCTTGCAGAAATTATGTGAGGACAGCAAACCATAAGTCAGAAGAGTTCAGGACCATCAATAGTGTAAAACAAGGGGATATCTTGTCGCCTTAACTTTTCATACTTCTCATGGACGATGTCATCAAGGCATGTAAGGAGAGAACAAGAAAGTATTCAGTGGGGTACTGGAAGATGAGACACGTCTGTATTTCAGAGCTGGCATTTGCTGATAATATTGCCCTGATTGCTAAATCAGAGGGACATCTCCAATCCAAGCTGCAAGTCTGGAAGGAAGAGCTGGAGAAGAGAGGGATGGTCATAAACAGCTCTAAAATAAAATCCATGGTGATAACACGAGAAGAAAGAAGACCAGATTAAGCTGGGAGAACAGATCCTGGAGCAAGTCGACCACTTTAAATACCTCGGAGCTATTATAGACCGAAAGGGAAGCATCAAAGAAGAGTTGGCCAATCGAAAAGCAGCAGCTGGGAGACATTTTCAGGCCATACATCGAGGATTCCTCAGCAAGAGAGAGAGAGGTTGGTAAGAAAACGAAGATGGCAGTATACCGCTCCACCTATGTCCCAGTCTTGACATATGGATGCGAGTCATGGGCAATTGCTACAACCCACAAAAACCAGATCTAAACCTCAGAAATGTGGTATCTGAGGAAGGTGGTTGAAGTAACAAGAAGAGACATGGTCCGCTACCAGACAATACGTCAAGGCCTAAAATCCCACCCCCTGCAGACCCAAGTAGAACAGACCCAACTAAGATGGTTTGGCCATGTCTGTAGAATGGGAGAAGATCGGCTACCACGAAAAGCATGGGAAACAAAGAGCCAGGGATCCAGACCCCCAGGACGACCCAGAGTCCGCTGGGATGACAACATTAGACAATCTTTAAAGGACCGAGGACTAGAATGCAACCAGGCCAGGAGGAAGACATCCGATAGGATAGTCTGGCGCTCTCTCTTCCAAACCTCTACACCTCACGGTAGAAGAGGAACGACTAAGTAAGTAAGTAAGCTAATTCTACTTGTCTTCTTTTCTCAGCTAATACTTCTTTTCTTTTCTTCTTAGCTAATTCTTCTTCTCTTTTCTTCTCAGCAAATTATTCCTCTCTCTTCTCCTTAGCCAAGAGTCTCTGATCTTTTGCCACGTCTTCCAGCCTCTTTACTTCCTTTGCATGCTCACTGAATGCAAAAGTTCTTAAAGCTTCACCCTCCATACCATAACCCTTACCAAGCTTGGTAAAATATTCCAGAGTAGCCATAATTCATTATTATTGTGACTCCAAATTGTCCAATAATACTATAATCAATATATATTTTTGATATGTGAGCAATAACAGCAACAATTATTTCACCACTCAATATCAATCAACTGCATTAAACTATAGATGGTAGATTAAAAGCAAATGAAAATTAGAGGTGCAAACAAGATTACAGGAGAACAGTAGAAAGAGCCAACCCAAGAAAATACTAATGAATAAACCAAGGCAAAAATGTATGAACTGTAGCAAAAATGAAAAAAAATAGGCTCTACCACACTTATGACAATACAAGCACAAACAACATATAATACATCTAATAAATGAATGATAGCAAGATAAGGTGCACAAATGAGGTGAAAAATACAGTGATACAACGTTAAAATATCTCCAATTATAAAGATAACGGGTAAAATAACATGTAGGGATAAAATTATACGTAAGATACGAGGATACATTCTCGCCTACGCCAGCGTTTTCTACCGCCATTGAAACTAACTAGTTGGAACATGCAGACAAACGGTTTACCCTTTTAGACGGGAGGGGAAACGGAGATAAAAGAAAAAAATTAATATGACGATCGGAACACGTGTTTGAATCTAAAAGGCAAAAAGACGCAATTTGTAGTTTAAAGGAAAAAATCACGACACTAGTTGACACAATGTACGGAATTGGTAGAAAAACGACCTTAGTTCTTGTTAGAAACAGCCGTATCTTGGACGTTTTACCGTAATTAGTTGTTTTGTTTGAATACAGCGGCAAACGCCGTGGACGAAGGTTCAAAAACAAATTTCAAAAACTAACCTTGAGAAAAGTAGGGTTTTCTTTAATAATAAAGTTATGAAAATAAAACCTAGCTAGTTTGATAGCCCATCTTAAGCTGACAAATAATATACTTTTAATTACACAGACGGACAGATAACACGGAAGATATTGACGAAAGACCGTATTGTTCCAATCAGACTAGCGAACAGTTTTTTGTGCATACTTTCACTAAAGTTACATTTTGGCGTCCTTGAGACTAAAAATGCAAAAATCAAACTGCAGATGAACGAGGGGCAAAGTCGGAGGATAGGAGCTAAAAATAACTTAGTGGGGCAGGTTTGTGTAGTTTTTTCATGTAGTTAGTCCAAAAAACAAGTGTAATTTTGGAAAAAATACTACACACTAGACTGAGACTGGACTGAAATTTGACTTTTAGTTTGAATATTTGAAAAAAGTTAGAGGGGAAGTCCGCTGATTGGACAAAAGCATTTATATTATTGAGAAAGAGACGCACACTTGTGCCATTTGATAGAAGACTGTCCATTGACACAGTACGTTACTGCTAGAGGTGATTTCCAGGAATTATTAAATAAAAATCAGTGGGACGCCCTAATCTAGCCAGCAGCTCAGCTGAGTTTTGCTAGTACTAAGTAACTGTGTTCTCAATTCTGAATTGTGGTAAGGGAAAAAGCATTTATCTTGTTTATTTTTATATTTTGAGTGATTGATACTGCCATATCATGAAAAATGATTACGACAAGTGAGTGCTTGCTCTAGGTCCCCAGCAGGAGTCCAGGGCCTAGAGACAAACAAATAATATATGAAAACCTATCTAAGACTATGGAAGGCGGATCTATTATTGACATCAGTGGGAACATATCACCCACCTTATTGAATGGAAGAGGAAACTATTGAACATATTTCGGATGCAATGCAGTCTTGTGAAACTGGTACTATTTGATAACAACTGGGTGACATGTGCTAAGTTGGTCAGAGAGATCTGACCCAATCTGTGTAATGTTGTTTTGTGGTGTTGTGTGTAAGAGTGGCGCAGTAAACAGAGTGTTGACACATGGCACAAATTTTGTTTCAGAGTTTCTGATCTGGCACTACGATTGTGCCAGATGCTTTTGTAGAAGTACAAAAGCGGGTGTCTGTGCAGCCTAACATTTTACTCCAGCTACTGAGAGGAGTGGGCCACAAGAATTATGTACTACATCGTCACAGGCCAGTTAAGTGCAAACCTGGCCTGCTGGAGATTCATAAACTATTTCCACCATCAATAAAGAAATAAATCTTGATATATAAACATTAACATCAGTCCATATGTCAGGGACAATGAACTTTGTAGCCATAGATTGGGCATGATGACGCCACCCCAACTAAACATCCAGTGCTAGTTTTTCCCAAGACATTGTAGATATTATTAATATTAACCATTGTAATAATATACCTATGTAAAAAAATTCATTTGATTATGCAATATATATATATATGCATTTCATTGATAAATACATATTATTTCATATGTTCTGACCAAAAGAAACAATTGGTTCAGGACTAATAAATTTAAAAAATTTTCAAACTTAAACTATAACAGCCAGAGTTAGTTCAGTGTATTATAGAGTTTATTATTATTATTAGACTTATTATTTACATGTGTGTGTCTGTGTATTTTATTACCTACACATTACATTTCAGTACCCTAGACTTTTAACGTAGCTAACATTCATTATAGTAGAATAGGTCTGTTTGAGGTCGTAAGTGGTAGCAGAAAGGCCTTCTGTAATTCACATAAACTTTTATCTCAGGAGCCTTCACAGCTGACCTCATCCAGTACACTAGGTAACACAACAACCATACAATAACATCAAAAACCACTACAAATATTGGGATCTTCTCCGGGGATTAAGTTTATCAAAGATATTAGGGTCTCCTGGTTTGGGAATTAAACTAGTGGGGGCATAAGGGTATAAATTTAAAAGTGTCCCTTAAAATAAAAAGTGGAAAATAAAAGTTGATGAATCTTCACAGCCAGTGGTAATTAATTAATTGATTAATATATTACCTTAGTAATTATATACTTGGAATTACCTTAGTCATTGTTAATTTGTGTGTTAGAGTATGGCAGATCTAGCAAAATTTAGATCGGCTGCTGTGCTGACGGCGAAGGAGATGAACATGGAGGGTCAAGTTTTAATTCAGTATGTAACTTCAGAATGTGACAAGCATATTGAAAAGGAAGATAGGAGGTTAGCTGAAGAGAAGAGGTTACAAATTGAGGCTGATAAAGAACTTAAGAGGCTGCAGATTGAGGCTGACAAAGAGGCTAAGGCATTGGAGGCAGATAGGGAGATTAAAAGGCTCCAATTAGAAGCAGAAGATAAGAGATTGACTGCCGAAAGGGAGGCAGTGCCAACTGATAATGTCTGGGGAGACATACCGACCAATATCTCGAATGGCAGACGGACAACCTATTTGGGCAGAAATCGATGGAACAGCTGCTGGGCAAAGACCCCCAAGATCTTAAAGAGATGTATCATGAAGAGCAATTAAGAGAAGTCCCATGGCTCCCAGACCTGAGAAAATTTCTCATGGACACAAGGTTCAAAGAGAGGTATCTGTGGGAGGCGTTTTAAAATGATCGCTGAAGAGTATCACTGGCAAGTCCCAGGCAGAGGTAAAGTGGCAGCTAAAAAGAAGTCACATAGAAAATTTTAAAGCGCCACACAATTACTTAGTAAATTTTGATACCAGAGAACAAGGAGTACGAAACAGGCAGGACAAACCTTTGATAGGGAGCCACGAAAATGCTTATCGAGTTGAAACGAGAAACTCACAGTTCAATCTGACCAACAATATTATGAAAAAAAAACCGAGTTAAAACCAATGGAAAGAGATGGTGCACATGGTGATGCCGTGTGTAAAACGAAAGACACAACCATAACACCGCGCATATTGAATTTGTAGAATAAAGGAAACACCTTCAAAAACATAGCTGAGCATATGAAATCGGGAAAACAAAGATTAAAGGTTTAACTCACAATATGGACAATTCAGGAAACCAAATACCCTTAACAACTACTACCCCCAGTTTGTTGAGGATGTTATATTTGTATATTAGGGGTCCACCATACACGGTGCTTATATGATACAGGTTTGAGTAATATAATGATATCAGTGCTTGTATAGGAATGTCAAAGCCAACGTGAGGACCAACCCCATGTCCAAGTAATACCTACAGTAGAAACCGTGGAAATACACTGGATGGGTTGCGCACTTAAGGACAGTAACCACAGCATGACAGACTTGAGGAAGTGCCCGTTCTCGGACAAGGGTATATAAAGGACGTGTGAAAAACAGCGCCTATTGTTATTGAAGGGGAGAACACAAATCAAAGTGAGACAGGCACAAGCAATGGAATTTGAGTCCAGAATGAGCATTGTGGATAGCAGTATGGGCGAGCAAATAACTAAAACTCTATCCACTAACCCAAGACAGGGGAGAAGGGTGTTTGAGATTAAATGGGGAGGGTGGGTGCGGGGGTTCAGAACTTCGGGCAACGGATCTCTCGGATGATCCCCTTCTTTTATTAAGGCGCACCTAACTCAATATGAAACGACCTTGGATAATGCGGGGGCTGATTGGGATTGGGGGCTGCCTTTCTTCGGATTGGGGTGTGGGCAGGTGGATCCTTTTCTGAGTATATACATTAGGGGGGGGTATTCTCTATGGGGAGGGTTATCGGATTGGAGGATGAATTTTTGTCCCGGTGGAGGGCCGCGAGCCCCGGAGGGTGGGAATAAGGGGGAATGGGATAGGGGTGGAGAGGGGGGCAGGGGGTCGCAGGGAATGGGGTGGTGGGTGAGGAGGAGGGGGGGGGGGAGGAGGAGGGGGGGGCAAGGGGGGGGGAGGGGGAGGGGGGGACGAATAGATAATCATGAGACCACTCGACAGTTTCGTGCACAGCGTGGCAGTGAGGCGCAAACCTGAGGCGGGGGCGGTCATCATAGATAGGGGTAAACACACACAGGTTTATAAATTGAGGAGGGTGAAAAGAAAAGATTGGCGTAGTTTAGGGTTTAGCGGTAATAGCGAAGAAAAAGGGGGGCAGTAGTATTATTAGGCGTGTTGGCGGCGATAACAATCCTCACACATATGACACAGCTACGACATCAAATAGTCGTATCTCTACAGTTGATCCATACGATCAGGAAGTACATCAGATACGTGAGAAGACCCCGTGAGGTCGCTACTAGCTTGCCGCGCTAGGTTGCAGATACCCGGTGTGTCCCTCTTAATCAAATCTATGAGTTGTCTTCACTAGATGAAACGATTCGCCCATTACAGAGAGCCGTCTTCACCAGCAAGGCACACACACAAGGCACACAGTGTAGGAGCGGAGACGTATGCGATTAACTAGAAGCTTGCATGCGCACACAGGAACATCTAGGGAGAAGGTGACTCTAATAGGTAGCACACAAACGGGACGGTGCGAATGAGCCAGAAACGATGATCCGGCTAAGGATCTTGTGGACGATAAATACACACGTCTCCAACTGGTTCTAGGAGAGAGGATAGTGTTGCTCACGGTTTTTCACGAAGCGATCTGGGGCACCACTGATGACTACACAGGACAATATCGCTTCCCCTTTCGGACAGTCTGGGTCCCATATCGTATATCATAGTGCACAGGTGACACACGCATTTCACTTTCGTCACTAGTTTCTTGACTCTTAGGTCAGCGACCGGATGCGGCGCGAGAGAGTCAGATGGATATCGAAAGACTCGAGGTACAGCAAATATCGTCACAGAGATGTGCGATTACAAAAGCGTGGTAGAGCGAACCAAAGCATTCTCTGGGGTGACGGCGGCAACATGGGCGTCTAGCGTGCTCAAAGTACATCTGCGGGAGTGGTCACACAATAGCCATCTAGTACGTAGGTATGCCAATCGCATTTATCTAGAAGCAGGTTAGTGACATAGTGGATGGTATCCAGGCATTCTAATGATTGAGTACAATTGTTGTGTGAGATCTGCCAAAGGTGTAGCATCCAGGTATCTCGGGACTAGACATGTAACATGCTGAACTAGCGCATCACCATCACACAGTTCTACTCTGAAGGAACACTTAAAGGTGACGGAGGAGAGAGATGATAGTGGCGAGATGGGCGTGTGAAACGGAGAATTGTGACACTGAGAGAGAGGGTGAGATCTTCTCAGAGGTTCGCGCGAGCCGAAGACCAAATTTCTATGAGAGTGATCAAATGTGGGATCGGGATGATTGGGGGTGGGCGAGAGATACACTGTGATATGCTCAGACATGGTAGACACATTTTCGGACATAAGGGGACGCTGTACACCAGGTGAGAGCGTTCTCATAGCGTAGACTCAACAGGTAAAATGGGAGAATCTATGAATGTGATTGTTGCGCCCACGGCTCGTGAATCTCTCTTTCGAGCTGTATTATTGCTGGCATCACAGTTCTTACAAGGAGGAACTCCTAAACGGAAGTTCATGTGATGTCTTACACACATATGTTACTCTTTATGCGTGTAGAGTGTAGAACATTTTGAGTCGACACTATTTCAAAGTGCCGGTACGACGTTCATTCTGCTAGTCCGTACATACCACACCACGGGAACGCCAAGGGATACATTGAGAGGGTATTCAATGCATATTGTAGATAGGACTGGGAGGGAGCAACAACACTGCAGTACACTATATTTCTGGTGGAGGTCCACACAAAGGAAGAAGCCATAGGAGAGAGTAGCCTGTCACGTTCATCAAACAACACACGGAAAGGTGGATGAGAGGTGCAGGGTGATACTTCCAGCTGTATTCGTCGCTCGCGGGGGAACTGAGCGGTGGGTATGCGATAAGAGCCGTACTCTGGATTATAGGTGGCACTGACACGTGTGAAAGAATGTCAAGACAAATGAGAGCGGTTTCGTGTGCGCAGAGACATTGATACCGCCGCTTCGAGCACGACAGTGATCTATGATTTTCTAGAGGCGGTAGCTCCAAAGAATAAAAAGGAGGTGCTACAATGACTAACGAAATCAGCTATTACATCTAGAGCGGAAACCTGGACCGAGGCGGGTCAGTTGACCATTAAGAAAGGGATGGAGAGCTATGGAGTTACACTCGGATATGCACATGGGTATTAGAAGCCGTATTGTGAAAGATCATAAATGTATTATGAAGCTAATGGATCTGATGGCGTGTCGCGCCAGCTCAAGGTCAAAAACTAGAAGGTCTCCAGTCCTGCAAGCTCGGATTCACAACATGTAGAGCCAATGATAAATTATATTGTAGAAACAAAGCCAGTGAATGAACACAGGTGAGACCTATCCGTCGAACAACTATAGTCTGATATGAAAGGAGCACGCGGCAATAGCGCAAGAGACAATTTCGACTATGCGCAGCAGCACGCGAGACATTCACATAGAGCGTCTCTGTCTCTGGTCATCTCTACCACATGCGTCTTACATTAAAAATCTGTCGCCCGAGAACATACATGTGAACATCGATCTTAACACTAATACGCACTAGGAACTACAACATAACTGCGACAACATCAGCGTACTACTGTTACGTATTCTGAGGCACGTGTAGAATAGAAGGCTGTTGCGTAGTGAAGGGCACGCGAGAAACATAGATCAAACGAAAAATTGAGAGACAACAACAACAGTGGGTGAAGGAGCAACAGGGCGTGTATTATCATACATGTAAAACTTCTTCTCTCTGGTTGAGTAAGGCAGTCATGAGGACAAGATGGAGGGAACTGGTTTTAAGACCACTATGGTTGTAAGTCACAAGACAGACAAACACAAGCTCTCCCACTACAATCTACACTAGTGCTCTATGGCTATGTCGTACTAGTTCATTAAAATGAAAAAGGAAGCGATTACTTACACACCGGTGTCACCAGTAATAGAAATTACAGATTGTGCGCACAGTCCGAGATAGGACGCAAGTGCTACATTACTTTATGTTTCTAAGTTAAAGAGTTGAGATTCGGTAGTCACCAGAAGCGTCACGACACGGAGTAGGAGAGGCGTTCGAGAGACAAATGTACAAGTAGGCATGGGCGGAGGAGAGCTAGTACCGGAGACACGTAAACACTGTGTCCTACTCAAATTTATTTGTTGATTGAGGGAGAAGGAGAACATCTGATTCGGAACGTATAGGCAGCGCACAACAATCAAGTGTTGGGGAAGGTCTACAGAGGTTCTGACTACATACACGTAGATCGAATCTAATTCTGTAATCTGCGTCTAGATAAGCCAGAAATTGGATGTAGACACATAACGAGAGATGAGCATACTATGAGCACAGTCACCTAGGCTATAGACTAGGCAGCGCGATGACAAGAGGCAGAGTCTATGTATTGAATAGGGACGGTACTGGATAGGTGAGATTATAGCGACACAAGCGAGGTGCTAAGACTGAAATTGCATAATGGCCTCTGGGTTAAATGCTGTAAATTGGTCAGATATTATAGGTTGGCGCTCAGAGAACGGTCGGCGCGTCATGCATCATAAGTTAATGTCTAGTATACGAGTTTGTTGGACAGGGGTTTAGTAGATAATTATATAGGTGGGGGGCTGTGAGATTAACCGGACAGAAATGCAAGGCGTAGAGGTCTGCCTTGTATGCAAGATTATAGACATAACGTGAGGCGAACACGGTGAGGCAGATTAGTATATGGTAGGGATAAGACTCTAGTACGAGTATTTTGATAGCATGAACACGAACGATGGATTTACAGGTGTGTTGTTTCCCTCCGAAACAGTGCTAACTCTTCTCCTTATAGAGACTCTCGATACGAGGAGGGCGTAGGAGCTAAAAGCATGTTGAGTGACACTGCGTTGGCGAGTTTGAGGTGCGGGCGGGGGGGGGGGAGGGAGAACTGCGTATCGGCGGAAATTCTACGACGGTAGCATCAAAGATCTGAGAGATACTCTTTGTAGTATCTGGGGTCGTCGGTTGAGGATTAAAGCGTAAGGTTATACTGATGTATCTGGACGACAGTGTAATGGCGTACATTAATGGATCTCATGGTTGGTTGTGTATCCAGTACGCGACAGAACATGTCAGAACATTAAATCATTTTATTCTGTTCCCAGATTGGAACGTCCACATATTCGAAGTATTACTATCTTTGTTTCAGTAGGTTAGGCACCTTTATATCACACAGAGGCTTATTTACCCCTTAGATAGGCCCCCAACGTAGTGGTTCTCCTGAATACAGACCTGTACCTCCAACCAGTGAGCACACTTTAGCCATACTGGGGACTTTACGTGGGCGAAGGTCACATTATGAAATTCCGAAGAGCATGACTACGACACCTTTCGCCGATTTTGTGGTGTAGTAAAAGATGCCTTTGCTTTCTGATAGTGTAATTTGGTCATTGGAGGTGGATAAGATGCCAAATTGAGTGTTGGTATCACCCTGCAACGCTCCTGATCTGGTAAGTAGCGACGGCGATTTCCATGGACTGATAGTTAAGCTCTGCTCGCGCGACCTCAACAGAAAGAACTTTTTAGATTAGAAGCTAGACATTAACAGATAGCTCTGAATATGTCTACTTTGACTAACGGTAGCGTCTTAGATGAGGCGACCACTTACTATACGAGACTACGACCAACAAAATCGATTGTAATTATGGTACAGTGCAAAGAGTTGGAATTCATGGGGCATACATTACTACTGATGTATATCATGGGTAACAGACCATGCTTGCGACCCCAGTTACAAACTTAGGTAAAAACTCGCCTAGAGAGTCAGCTGTAACCACAAAATCTAAAATAAAAGAATCGTGCGAGTCGATGTACAGATGAATCTATACAGTCTATGGGGATTTCCACACAACATGAATTAGATATATCAAAAATTATTGGAAGTACTTTATATGCGGTAGACTACTCTACTAGTACTAACGCGCTATCTAAGACTATCGACAACGAGGAAACTGAGGCAGTAAACTTAACGGTCTGGGTGACTCGCTGCGTAATGTATGAATGTTGTGCACATTTCCAAGAGTTTATTCTAGAAAAAACTCACTAGCTAATCCTTCTCACTCAAATTTATTAGTCCTGAACCATGGTTTCTTTATTGCAGAACATATGACTCTAATTTAGAGACTCAGTTATCTATCTGTGTCTAGTAGAACAGATGCAAGTAATGTTAGTATCCTGTGGATGGCGGCTCTGTTGCAAAGGTCCTCTCCATCCCATACGCTGGGAGATACCACGAACCTCAGATCATGACTCTATGCATTAGCGTCAAGTTGAACATAAAGGCGGAAGCAAGATAATTTAATCATCAAGCCGAAAAATGAATTGTTATATAGACGTATTAATCATGGGGCAATGAAAAAGAAGTCTTACCATGCAAATCTATCGGATGACTATGAAGGGACTTTTAGCTAGCCTGGATGTTTAGGGTTGGGGTTGGCGTAGTCTCAGGGGGCCGAGAGTGGTACCCGAATAGGGATCTCCCCCCGCCCACCTAGTAGTTACCTTATTGGCCCTGACTCAGAGCACGGAAGACAGTAACAATGCAATGACATTAGCATATGATAACATGGTCTTGATTAATGGTATTGCAACCTATCTCAGTGTAATATTGAATATACAACGACTGTTGCGACTTTTCTTCACAGATATGATTCGGATGGTGGCAAAACATCTTCCGCTCAGTAGGGCATACTTTACTGCATAGTGATCTATCCAGGGAAATTCTAGAGCTCAGTAGTGTGCCTGTGCTAGAATGAGGCTTAATTTATCTGCGGTGTGTACTGTGCCCCACGTTGAAGTAGAATTTAAGTGGATACATATAGCATGTAGTCGTTCCTGTTGTGCATTCCACCGCTATCCGCTCGTGCGAGTATGTTGTGACAGCTGAGAGTAAATACGCTAGTGTAGTAACCTGCACTAGCGATAACAACTAGATAACCTCCAATTCAGTAAGATAACTGGGTAAAATAACGTACTGTTCAAGTACTACATCCTACAAATAAATAGTACGAAATGCATACGAGGATACTGGCAATCAATCTGCGTCCACACGCCTAGCGCAGTTTCTCACCAAAGACGTGGACTTTGCAATTACACAAACTTAATCCAGCTTAGTCTGCGAACATGCGTGGTCTACATGAGCACTGCTGCAAGGTCATTACTCTTGGCGACCCTTCATTCATGACGTCTTACCGTAGGGCGACATCACTGTAAACGAGTACATTAGCAAAGTAAAAAACATTAAATCATACATTGACACAGATTGGTCGTGCCAGAACTCCACGTGTTACGGACCATCATCAAAAGACCAGACAAACAAGACCGCATATATTGGATAGTATTAAAGGAAAAAAAAACAAATGAGTAACAAAACAAAAAACAAAAACACAAAAAAAAAAAGAAATAAAAAAAAAAATTGTTACGAATCACATAGTAAAAAAGAGAAAAAAAAAAAACCGAAAAACAACAAAAGTAACAAAAAAAAAAAAAAAATAAAAAAATTCAATATAACACAAGACAAAGAAAAAAAAGACAAAAAAAAGGAAAAAGAAACAAAAACAAATAAAAAAAAAAAACACAAAAACAAAAAAAAAACAAAAAAAAAACAATAAATACAGAAAAAATCATGACACACAATGAGAATACATAAATAAAAACAACATCTAAAAAATAATCACAGAAGTAAACCAAATAACAAGCAGTGGGTGAGTATGCTCCTATAAATCCCAAAAAAAAACACAAAAAAAAAAAAAAAACATAGAATAGTCAAATAATAAGAATCCGAAAAAACACATAAGAATCCAATAAAAGAAAGATACTACACACCTAGGGAAGCAGGGGGACAAAAAAAAAAAAAAAAAACAAAAAAGAAAAAAAAAAAAAAAAGACAAAAAAAAAAAATCACGACACTAGATTTGAAACACAGGGATAGTGTAGACGGCGTGGGTTGAATTGGGGTGGTCAGCGCCCCCGCCCCGCCTCCGACAATGCTGTGGGGTTCTAGTTGGCACTAGATACGCCCAACCCCCGATCGGCAGATTAACTTGGACCCGTGAGAACATATTTGTTATTGGCTACTACGAATGTTTGATTTATCGTATTGGTAAGTTGATCAGCAGTGACGTTGTTCATGGTGTTATCATTGGGGTTTACTGGTTTGGATATATGAGGTGATTTCAGATAGGGGGATTAAGGGGAAGGTCGTAGGGCTAAGAAAAATGAAAGGTAATGGTGAAGAAGTGGGTCGGGGGGACGAAAAAGAAGAAAGGGGGGGGGGGGGGCAAAAAGTGAGCACTGATACAGTTAGTCTCAAGGGTACTAAACATAAGCGGAATGCCGAGGTGCGGACGCGTCGCCCGACGGTACCCGATTGCGGCACCATGTTCGCGCTGTCACCCGCGCAGCGGGCGGTGCGAGGATAGGCGTTTCTGGACCGTCGCTCCTTACGAAGCACAGGGTGGCTATGTGGGAAGGGGGGGCTCCAGGAGCGTCCGAGTGGAGGGGGGCGGTATCATTTATTACAAGTTGTAGCGATAGATGCTATAACGGCTGTGATTCGTACGGGTAGATGGGCTTGTAGATCTGAGGTCTCATTTTTTAATTGGAGTATTTTCAACCAGATTTAACAAGTCTTTCAATTAGATACTAATTAGGTATGTGTCATTTTTTTAACCTTATATTAATCACGTCCTCGAATTGGGTGTTTTACATCACGCTAAACTAATACGATGCAATACTTTATTACTTACTCCCTAATATCCTTAACCCCCCTACACTTTTTCATGCAAAGGTTATTTTCGTTTTTTGCGAAATTATTTTGTTTTTGAATCCTGAAGGAAACAGGGCAGGCATCGGGTGAGCCTGCCCTATGTGCGGGCGACGGGTGACGCGTATAAGTAGACGAACTATGAAACGTGTCGGCGGACCGGCGCGGCCACCCGCCGAGGCCAGCCGAGTGTGAACCCCCCCCCTTTACCCCCCTACCCTAGCGCCCCTACGGTGATAAACAAAGTGCTCAACATACATCCACACCCCCCCCTCGCTCAAAGTGCACTGCCCCATCTTCCGCAGCCCCCACCTCTACTAATACCCATACCCCCAGCCGGCCAGCACAACACGGCTCTTCTTAGCCGCACCTGGCGCCGGTAGCGGAGAGTTACAGTGGGTATCATGTGGGGGGCTGAGGGGGGCTGACAGGGGGTTGGCGGTCCGGGGCCACTCTTCTGCGGGCGGGGTGGGTGGGGGGAGGGGAAGGGTTGGGGTGGGAGGGTGTGGGGGGGGCAGGTGCTAATGTGCGGTGGTTGGTTTCTGTCGTCGTCGAGTGTGGTTGAAGGGGGGGTTACATTTGTGGCGCCCCGGTTGGGGGGGGGGGGGGGGACGGGGGACCCGGGGGGGGGGGGGGGGGGTAGAGGGGGTGGGGAAACACAAAGACATCATAACAGCAGAGTGGAGTGGGACGGGGGTTGGGGGTGGGGTAGGTGGAGGGTGTTGGCATGGTTGTGGGGAGGGGCGCGGGTGGATAGACGGCGGAGTGGGGGGGGTAAGATATAGGGGGGGGTGGGGGCGGGAGGGGTCGAAGGATGGTTGGGATGGTGGGGGGGGGGGGTAGTTGGTATGGTGGTGGGGGGGTGGGGTGGGGGGGGGGGGAGCCCGCCTCGGGCGCGGGGGGGGAGGGACCGTATGGGTCATGGGTGGATTGTAGGGGCGGACGGTGGGGGGGGGAGGGGGGGGGGAAAGATTTGCATGTGAGGGACGGTGAGATTAGTCCACACCCCCAACGGGGGTGGACCAGAATAGTGGGCACCCGTCGGGGGGGCTACACCTGACAATCCTTGACTGCACATGGTGGGGGTGCCGTGTGGGGGGCGAGGTGGGGCATGAGAGCCATACCTGCTAGAGGTGATTTTCCAGGAATTATTAAATAAAAATCAGTGGGACGCCCTAATCTAGCCACAGCTTCAGCTGAGTTTTGCTAGTACTAAGTAAACTGGGTTCTCAATTCTGAATTGTGGTAAGGGAAATAGCATATATCTTGTTTATTTTTATATTTTGATTGTTTGATACTTCCATATCATGAAAAATGATTACGACAAGTGAGTGCTTGCTCTAGGTCCCCAGCAGGAGTCCAGGGCCTAGAGACAAACAAATAATATATGAAAACCTATCTAAGACTATGGAAGGCGGATCTATTATTGACATCAGTGGGAACATATCACCCACCTTATTGAATGGAAGAGGAAACTATTGAACATATTTCGGATGCAATGCAGTCTTGTGAAACTGGTACTATTTGATAACAACTGGGTGACATGTGCTAAGTTGGTCAGAGAGATCTGACCCAATCTGTGTAATGTTGTTTTGTGGTGTTGTGTGTAAGAGTGGCGCAGTAAACAGAGTGTTGACACATGGCACAAATTTTGTTTCAGAGTTTCTGATCTGGCACTACGATTGTGCCAGATGCTTTTGTAGAAGTACAAAAGCGGGTGTCTGTGCAGCCTAACATTTTACTCCAGCTACTGAGAGGAGTGGGCCACAAGAATTATGTACTACATCGTCACAGGCCAGTTAAGTGCAAACCTGGCCTGCTGGAGATTCATAAACTATTTCCACCATCAATAAAGAAATAAATCTTGATATATAAACATTAACATCAGTCCATATGTCAGGGGCAATGAACTTTGTAGCCATAGATTGGGCATGATGACGCCACCCCAACTAAACATCCAGTGCTAGTTTTTCCCAAGACATTGTAGATATTATTAATATTAACCATTGTAATAATATACCTATGTAAAAAATTTCATTTGATTATGCAATATATATATATGCATTTCATTAATAAATACATATTATTTCATATGTTCTGACCAAAAGAAACAATTGGTTCAGGACTAATAAATTTAAAAAATTTTCAAACTTAAACTATAACAGCCAGAGTTAGTTCAGTGTATTATAGAGTTTATTATTATTATTAGACTTATTATTTACATGTGTGTGTCTGTGTATTTTATTACCTACACATTACATTTCAGTACCCTAGACTTTTAACGTAGCTAACATTCATTATAGTAGAATAGGTCTGTTTGAGGTCGTAAGTGGTAGCAGAAAGGCCTTCTGTAATTCACATAAACTTTTATCTCAGGAGCCTTCACAGCTGACCTCATCCAGTACACTAGGTAACACAACAACCATACAATAACATCAAAAACCACTACAACAAATCTCACAAACAATAATGAAGAATAAACTAAATAAAATACAATGAACCTGACAACAAATACAAATTTACAAATAAGCAAAACTGCTAACAGAAATGGTCATTATAATCTCAGTAAACACACGGCTTTGTAATGCCGGCCCCTTTATCTGAGAAAACCATTCACCAAAACCTATAGAACAACCAAGAATTCACGACCATAGGATTGGTATTGTGAATTAATGGTTCCCTCGCCAACCAACCCGCCAATCACACAAACATGTGAATACAAATATGCATAGAACATTTAATAAAAAAGAACCCTGTCAAATGAGATTCTTCAAGACTCAAACTGTACGAATCAAGAAATTCACTTATCTGTCTTATGAAAAAAATCCTCCTGGGTCCAGCTTCTGCCTCAGGGAAACACGATACAACAGACATGCAGCGACTATGGTTCGATTCAGTAATCACACTTGCAGCCGATCAGCACCGCCATCTTGAAACATTTTCTGCACTTGAAAAAATGTAGTCCATCGACTTGAAAAACGTTTGAAAAATCACTTGAAAATACTTTTTAACAGTTCCACATCTTACATTCATATCCCGGCTTGATTCCACCAAAGCTGTTACGTGTCGTTATTGTTCAATTATTCCGGAGATATTCTCTGAGGCCAAGGTAGACTCTAGGGGCAGTCACACAACACGTAATCAGTATAACTGTGCTGAGCGGACCAACACCTCCTTCACAATTTTACAAACATGCAGTTTATTAGGTTTGACAAACGGTTCCATGGTAAGAGATATATACAGCCCCAAAGGCAAATGCAGTAGTATGTATGTCCAGTCCGATCACTATCAAACGCTGGTCATTGGCAATCATTCAAACTTTATTTAATATCGTCCTTTGGACATTTTTATGAATAGGCACACATTTCCTTACTAGAATAAGCCAGGGACACCTCAACCACGTATTTTGATGTCCTGGTGATGGAATAATTCAGGAAAACACAGAATACTGCAGGAGCTCAAAACACATACGTCCGCTCACTTCCTAACACAAGCCGCATCTTCTTTCAGACGCTCAACTCACTTCTGCTTCAAATTTGTTCACGTCTGCCAGTCAACCATATGGCATGACGTCACTTCCTTTATTAATAAGTGACTTCGTATAAAATAAACAAAAAATGAGCCCTGTTGAGCTGCCTATTAAATCGACATAACCGCTATGAATGTTAATCATAACACAGGGGCAGCTAACAGAAGTAACGAGAAGTGTCTTAGATTAGCCTAATGCACAAAGCTATTCTCAAACATCAGAAGGGGTTCACGTTCCTGGAACGCATTATAAGAGGAAGAAGCCTTGAATACTTTATGAAAAACCGTTAACATTGATGGACAAGTAAAAGATAAGGGGCAACAGAGAGAGAAGATACTAGACAGTTTAATATCACAAATAAAGAATTATGGGCAACAGATAAAGAGAGAGAAAATACTGTTCAGTTTAATGTCAATTATAAAAGATAAGGGGTAACAGAGAGAGAAGATACAGGAAAGTAATATCACAAATAAAAGATAAGGGGTAACAGAGAGAGAAGATACAGGAAAGTAATATCACAAATAAAAGATAAGGGGAAACAGAGAGAGAAGATACTGGAAAGTTTAAAATCACTAATAGAAGATAAAGGGCAACAGAGCGAGAGAGAAAATATACTGGACAGTTTAATATTACAACATGAAAGACGTCGCTCCATGTAGTACCCGGAATCTCTGATGAGACAAAGGACTACTGCCGTACAAGGCCACAAATATGAAATTTTGCGTGAGGCTGCCAACCTTATCACGAAACATCAATATGCTACAGACACCATCGATGCAATAACATGGGAAAGCTTAGAGCAGACTTTTATTTTAACAGGATGGTGTAACCGGCCATATACCCAACCCTTCTTGGTCGCTTTTTAGGAGATACTTGGTAGGGTACAGTGTCACTATTCTTCGCTCTCCTTCAGGGCTCCAGTAACACACGGGTACTTGCGTAGAATAGAAGGGTTAAAATAGAATGACAAGGTCACCAATGGGGAACTGATGACAAGAGCCAGACAAATGCGAGTAGAACATGAGATGAAGAAGACGCTAGCGATGGATAGGACACACATTGAGGAAACCTGTTGATAGCTTTACAAGGCAGGCATTGCTCTGGAATGACCGTGGTAAGAGAGTCAGAAGCAGACCAAAAACACGTGAAGAAGAGACCTGTAGACAGAAGTGGAATGATGAGGAAGACGTGGAAATAACTTGAGCTGATAGCTCGTGACAGGAAGACTCGGAATGTGTTTGCTGGTGGTCTATGCTCCTTGGGGAGCTAAAAGATATTGAATGATTGAATGATTGTGCCGCGTAGCGTAAGCTCTCCTTTTTATTCACAAGCCACTATCTCTGGTGGTGCCTAAAGATCCTTTGGTGATTTCCTTCCTTGCATGCACTCATATTATTGAAGCATACCACTGATTTATCACGAAGAGACCAAGTTTTAGTTTCATACGGAGAACCACCCAGTTCAGACTCAAATACCATGTTTTCAACAAATGTAAACTAGAATAGAAGACATGTTACGAAATGGGGAAGACAAAGCAAACAGTAGTGTATATCCTTCAAATATGGCTGCTCCATGAGTGAAAGAGACTGGCCGCTTGGTTTTCATCAGTTTTATTCAGGGAGAAATCTGAAACTGACCACTCACTTTCTTAGAGCAGTGTATGTAGTTATGCTAATGCAAACGACGGCGAAGAAAGTTTCATCAGGTCAAAGAAACTACACCTCAATCGCTTCCAATAAGCTCTTCATTCTTTTATTCACTGTCTGTAATTTACTGACATGAATGAGTACCATATCATTGACGTTTGGAGAGACACAGTTTTTATTTTGTTTGACAATGCCACAGTCTTTTCCTGATTTCCTAGAACACTGTTTTTGCTTTTGCGATTGTGCTCCTTGTGGTGGGTTTTGATGTTAAGAAGAATGGTGTGCGTATAGTTGTACTTGAGTGTAATCAACTGTGAAGGTCTCTGAGGTAAACAATGAACAACTGTATTACAGAGTACCTTCCTTGTTACCACATTACGATCTCACTCTAAGTTATATTCTTATTGACTAGCGTGACTGAAAGCTACATAAAGTGTCTAGGGTATTGTAAGAGTGTTGTTAAAGAATCTCAATACAAAAACATTTATAAACATATACTAATTACTATGATAAACTCAACTAACTCCAGCTGTTAAATTTTATATTTAAAATATTTTTTGTTAAAATTTATTGGTCCTGAGCCTAAAGTTGTTTTGGTCAGGACTACAGTTCAATGAGAATCCGTTTAGATGGATACATATATTTACAAATATATGTCAAGATATTTACATGTAACAGACAATATGTCCATAGTACATTGTTACAAATGTTCACTTTGATGTTGTTTACTCTATTTAAATACTGGGAATGGGAAGCAGGTTGGGGATTGTCATCATTCCAATGTCTCTTGTTTCACTATGATTGTTCCTTATATTCTTTAGGAGGAATGTTTTTTGTAAGCACAGGAGATTATTCGTTATTAGTGATAATTTGTCCCAGGCCAGATATAGCACTTATCTGGTTCCTGGAATAAGCCGCAGTTGTAGTCGGTTTGGCCAAACACTTCAGTCTTCTCTGGTCTTGACTTCTTTAATACAAGTAGGTGCCAGGGACTCTTTGAAATCTTGCAGACTTCTTCACTGATCTAGTACTAGCACCAGACAAGTGCCAGCAGGAACCCCTGTCGATGCAAGTTATGGTTCTGTCTTAATATCAAACTAATTCCTCCCAATTTACATGTAAACATATGGTCAACACAGAAGAACATGGTCAGCTCTCTCTGACAACCCTGCTTCTCCCCTTTAGTTTGATGGAACAAATTATACCAATATCCTTTTCTCTTCATTAATGGATGCTACGCCTCTGTCATTCCTGCAGTAATCTTTTCCATGCAATAAGATAGGTGTAATGTTCCTGTATGACCATCATATATATATAGTTCTGTAGTTCTAAACTTCTTAGATAGTCCCTTATATGATGGATCAACATCTAGGCCATGCCTAAGTCTGTTATGGAACCATTTAATTACAATCTTTTTTCATGGCCTTTTCTTACACACAACCCTTTGTTAATTAAAAAGTCAATAAATTCAATCTTACCACATATCAAGGAAATATAAACAAGTAACGATGAATTAGGCAATCGATTTTAGCACACTTTCGTCACTGCCTCTGTTCAGACTGCTTTCAGGTGGTAGTATTATTAATAAAAAGCACAAGTCTGCTCATCGCTTCTTGCTCCTCTGAATATTTTGGAAAAATGGCAGCGAGCATCCTACTATTCCTATCATGTTAAAAAGCTTTGGCCAATGAGACCAAGCATCTCTTTTTTTGAATGAATTGTTTTTTAAAAATTATCTCAAACCCTATGCATTACTATTACCAACTAGATTTGTATATTTAGGTCAGCCAATAATATTACGGCTTCATTCAAATTCCATCCAATCCCTTTCATTGTACTATCTTAGCCTTTCTCTCACCTAATTTTTTCCCCAAAAATATGCTATCCAATCTAAGTAGACATGACTTGACCTGACAGTATCTCCGATTCTCTATGTATTATCCCCAATATTTGATTATCTAATGGACTATTTATGTAATTGAAAACATATTCTTAGTCAGCAAGGCCACAGGTACACGAATATATGATTTTTATGGGGCTACGTGGCTTGGTTCAATATTTCATATTGTTTTCCATGTTAGTTGTTGATTTTTAAACTACCTCCTGTTCAATTCTTTTCTCATGTACTTTCAAGCTAATTACGAGAGTTTATGTCATTCGCAATAAGAGCTAAGCGTGTTTTCATGACCGTAGTGTCCACTTTTCTAACGTTACATCGTATTTGAAACCGCCTAAGGGCAATACTGGCAAGTTAGTTTTATTTTTAGAAACAAATGTGAGACGTGATTTGAGTTGGGTTATCTATCCGTCCCCTCTCCCCTCTACAATGTATTTAGGCAAATACTTAGTTGACCTAGGGAAGTGTTACGTTTGTCTCAAGGACGAATTTGAAAAATTGGGTACCCTTTTTGGTTCGGCTAAGGCGTTATCAAATAATAAGCTGAAGGCGTAGGCGACGACTAAGATTCTCGCCGAAAATTTGTAGTACTATCCTATCTTTGACTTTATGCACTATACTGTTATATTCTAATTTAGATATTGTATTTAGAAGTTCACCACACTCCTTATGTGTTTAAAACGTCTTACTATTTTCAAAATTTGTTCCCAAGTATTTCAAATTGACTTCTTGTACGGATTTACTACATAAAAGTACAATGCCTGTTACTGATAATCGTATTTACATGTTACCTCCCCTAGCCTTGGGCTGTAAGAAGAATGTAGCTTGTAAAGAATTTTGCTTCTCCTAGTTGCGTTACACTTTATTTGTGTAAATCTCTTTAGACATAAACTATGTTCTGTCGCTATGATGAAATGATTTTAAAGCCGTTATTTTCTTCCGAATGTTGTATTACATTTATACCTGTTCTTTAATCTTAGGAGAAACCTTTCATATCCCCAAGTGAGAAGACAATGAATACTGGAAATATTTCAACTGCAGATGTATCTGCTCAAGGCACAGCAGACGCGAGTGATCGCGTAATACTAATTGTTACAGTGGTTGTATATGCTGGGGTGTGCCAGACCATCGATATCTTTGGTATTGTGACGAACACCATCAACATCGTGTGCTTTGTCAAACAAGGCTTTAATGAACCGGTCAACATCAGTCTACTGGGTAATGTATAATGCGTGCTACTTTCAACATTAAATTCTTATCTCTTGCTCCAGTGGCGCTTGTCTGATTCCTGCCATCAGTTCCACATTAGAGATCTTGTCGTACTGTCTCAGTCCTTCTGTTCTACACAAGCGCCCATTTAAGAAAGTCTGTAGCTTTTCGGTTGTTACTTTTGTTGTTCTCTATGTTTTGGATCCATACAATAGGACTGAATAGACTTTTGAACTGACGATTCTAAATTTTATGTTGGACTTGATTTCTCTTGATCTCCTTATGTTTCTTGGTACATTGAAAGCTCATATTGCTTTTTTGTATTCTTATTTTACAATCACTTTCTGTTCATCCAACTTTGTCTTTACTGCTGCCAAGATGTGTGTATAACTCCACATCTTGTAATGGCGTTTCTTCAAGTTCAGACTTGTTATGATGTAATGCATTTATTTGCATTGTCTTTATCTTTTTCCTGTGTGTTTTTATATCACTTATTGTGCCTTCTCATCGAGTGTTTTAATGGTGTCCTGCATCTGATTACGGTTATGGGACAGAAGAGCGAATTCTGCAAAATCTAGATCATCAAGCTGTTTAGTCAGATTTCAATGTATATAATTTATGTTGTGTGACGTCGATGTTTTTATAACCCAATCTCTAGCCAACAGGTCGAGAAATGATGACAAAATGCATTCCTGTTGCACTCCAGTTCTTATCCCAATCGGTTCTGTAAGTTGTCCTTCGTGAAGAACTCTGCATTCATTTCTTCATATGTTTTCATTATTAACTTAAGTCTTGTTACGGAAGCAATTATCTATGTAATGTCACAATCCTTCCTTTAGTCCACAGTCCAATGAGTTTGCTTCTTTTGTTGTTGTAAAAATTATGTTTACTGTTATTATTATTTTTTTAAACTACAGAAGACAATCTAGCTTGAAAAAAAAGTATTCATCTCATAAATTTAGTTATATTGTACATTTTGCCTAGTGGTCGAATGTTTTAGTAGTATTTAAGTTTCTATTTTTTAATGGTTTTTAAAGTTTGCCTGTGGATTGAAATTTCTAACTTCGCTCCAAATCTTAGAATTCTTTTCTAAGATGTCATGATACGGTTGTGCGGTCTCACGTCCACTCCGGCAGGATAACGTTTTTTCTTCATTTTTCTCTCTTGAAGTATTTGCTATGGGACGGTCTTTATCTTTTTTACTACTTCTCAGACTTATTTACGTTCCGCCAGGTGAACAGGGGAATTATCGTAACAATACCCAGTCATTATCAACGGTCAGCGAGCGAGATTCTTATCATGAAAAGACGGTGTGGCCCGATCAACATCTATAGAAGCCAATATTGTCTGTCTGAGATAGCCGTCTGAGGTAGGCAGATTAGACAGGTGGTAGATGCGTTTATCGTTTCACGGGACCATCCCTGTGTGTGATTATCACGATAATCTGTCTGGAGAGACAATATTAGTGATAGGTAGCATCTGGACATCAAATGCGTTCACATATGGTGTTTATGAGTTGTGCACAAGATGCTGGCGGAAGTCTGGCGCAACATTATGACATCACTGTAAGAGGTCACGCGTGGATATTAAATTTAATATTGTGAAACACGTGAGGGTATTTTTCCAATTGGAAAACTCCCCTACCCACGTAGTGCTAAACGAGATTCGATTGGATTGGTTCATTTTGAGAAGCTGAAATATACAATGTATTTTATTGGCACACTAGTCGGAAGTGCAATCTGTGATTTGCACTAAGAACTGAGAATATAGTGTGATGAAAATACAGACACAGATCACACAGAGAGACTGCAGGGCACAAGTCATATCAGCGACTCCTAAAAGCCAGAAATAAAAAGAAGACATTGGATTTAGAAATTCCACAACTATAAGTAGCAGTATTGGGTACCTTTGGAATTCACAAGTAAACCCGCATTTTTAATACAAGACTTGAAACTTAAAGGGGCCAGGATTTTAATTAACAAGACTGGGATCCTAGGAATTTGATCACAAGTCATAGAGGAATTTAACAAAAGTTTTTCCAGGCCCAGGTGATTTCGCAGAACATCCGCCGTCAGAGGAATTAACTCTAATTTCCCAGACAAAGTCATAGAGGAATTAAACAAAAGTTTTCCCAGACCAGGATTTCGCAGACCACCCGCCGTCAGAGGAATTAACTCTAATTTCCAGACATTAGTGATTTCGAAGCTTCTAATACAGAGCTGTGTCCAGTCTAAATCTGTGCAAGGAGATTGTGTATTCCCAAAATTTTGGGGTAAGTGTAAACAATTTATTTGCTAATGTAAATTCTACAGGTTTCTTGCTAAGTGGTTATATACAAGGCTGGCAACCTCAACATATGAAAATAGTATATGCATGAACCACTACGGCAAGAGCTGGTGATTGTTTCTGACTAGTCGTGCGGGAAACCCGACAGCAGAGCGACCCCAGACTCCGACGGGAGTAGTGATGAGTGATGATTTCCTCACGTGTGCCTAAGATGTAACATATTATCTTGTGAGATAAAGTACCTTTTTTAATTGTAATCCAGGCAAATCATTATTCGCGCACTCCAGACGCAATTTCCTAATAAACACCCAGAAGGATATTGGTGAATGTTCATCATATTAACTGACTTACACTGTGTGTCCGGAATTTTAATTCTTCTGAGAGGTTAACATTGGTGGGTGGAGCGCATGACAGTAGGCCTGTTAGTTTGCGGCGAAAAAATGTACTTAGCAGGCATTTGTTTCTTTGTTTGTCTAAAGTTCGTGGTTACAAGCCATCAGACGATTTGTGGTATTCACGCTGCTATTGTGAGGGAAAAGCAACCACCTTAACCGCCTACAGTGGAAGAGAGTGTGGAGACGGCTTCCGTCATCACAGAATTGATGAACCACAGCTGCGGGGCTCATCTGGAGTTACGTTTTTTTTTGCCACAGGGAACAGCAAAACACGGACATTGGTAGCGCCCCGATCCAACCACTGTGAGGAAAAATTTAATTTACCTTTCGCCCCCATTTAATCCTTATTTTAACTTGTTGAACTAATTGACTATTAAATTTGTTGTATGTTATTTTGAACTAAACAAATAATTGTTTATTCAGTCATTAGAAGTATGAAAGCAAATGTATGAGCAAGACTATTTAATAATTACATGTATATATATATATAGAGAGAGAGAGCCATTACGTATAAGAGGGCATTCGTTGGATTACACCAACTGGGGGCTTAACGAGCCAGAACCATTGCTTAAACCCTTCACAAAAGACGACGGACCAGATAATAAGTTAACAAATTGCTCAGCCCTAAGCAGCTTTTGTTCTTGACTTCTGGGAATATCTTGTGAAGTCTTCCTTAAGGTAGAAGTGTCATTAATCTTCTATCTGCATCTCTGCCAAGAGTAATTTTGCACGCAGGTAGATATCTTGGAAGACAATATTAGATACTCTTGAGTTTTGGTCACTGTTGGACCACTACTGCAAAGCAGAGGAGACAATCTGTGACATAAGATTCAATCATAAACTGGCATATGCACGTCGAACACCATTTGCACATTTTACAATCTTGAGTTTCGGTTAAATTATGGAACTTAACTTTTGCTGTCTCCTCTGTGCTATAGGATCCAGTTGTATGATCAGTTTGTTTAGGTGTGTAATTCATTCAGTATAGAGTCTTTCACACTAAATTTAATGCCCCATTCCCAACTTCAAAGAAGCCCGTACAACCTGTTCGCAAGCTTTCAATCAGACGAAAGATCATCAGATATATTCATCATCATCATTACGCCTCCACTCTTTAAAGACCTTCAACAAATTCATGCCAAGACGTGTTGTTCTGTGCTATCCATTCAATGTATTTCCATGACTTCCTTTTTCCTTTTATGTCTGTCTACATGTTTATTTAGTCTTCCTCTTTTTCCCTTACCCTGGAGATTCCAGAATAGGGACAGCTTTGTAATGTTTTCAGCTGGTATTCTCAAGGTGTGCCTCATCCAAAGCCAGCGTCGTTTTCTCATCGTTTGTTCCATTGGCACTTTCTTTTTATTTTCATACATTTATGTCGTAGATTTTTGATAGGAGAATTAAGACTTGGGTTGGTCCGTTCTGAATAGATTAGAATAAGTGATAGTCACAGTGAGAGGTAGTAATAGAAATAGATTTCCACGAGTGAGGTGGTAGAATGTGATAGAGGCTGTCTCTGAGATCGAGAAATCTTCTCTCTCTCTGCCTATCTTCTACGACAGACTTAGAGGAGTCAGACAGTCTAAACACACATATATATATATATATATATATATATATATATATATATATATATATATATATATATATATATATATATATTAATATCTCTCTATCCACTCACGTGCACGCACATTCAAGTGACGACAGTTAGACACACAGACGTGGGAAAACTATAACAATGATTATATAGATATTTTGGGAACGAACTGACCGCCACACTGGAATAAGTTTAGTTGTAGTTTAATTTATCATAGTAAACTTACGTCACAACATATAAAATTACATCAAAAAGGCATAACACAAAGTTAAAGAAAAATCAATGAATTGCTACAAGAATGATAAACCCGTTGGTATGATCTTTCCTCGATGTTTAGCCCACAGTCCCGTTAGGAGAAAGATGATAGCCCCAAAGAGTCACAGATACATAGGATTGGGTCTAATATTTTCTCTGTTAAAAAATATGAACAGACTTGGATATTGTCACAACGTTACCCCTGTGAGGGTAACCAAAGAGAGTTATCTGTGAGGTGCCGGCTTTGTCAATGGCTCAGATTCGCCTGGCACCCGGTTGAAGATGAGCAGCAGGAGTGGAGAAGGTGAATATAAGACTTTGGGATGAGTTCCCAGCATATAGCCCCAGTGATTCTGGATCTCGTGACATATACCTCCTACCACTCTATCTCCCTCTCTATATTATAATACTAACGAGCCCCCACTCCCCTATTACACTGAGTGAACAGAAGAGAAAGAGAAGAAGAACAGTATGTCTCTTTCGCACACTTTCGTTCCTTCTCTATATATGTAATAACGTGTGTGGGTAATGTAACCACAACTACAACGTTTATTAAAATACTGAAATATAACAACATTCAGTTACAACAATACAAATGTAATAAGAACTAACCTAACTATGCCTGGAAAAGAAGATAATAGTTAGGCAAAAAATACACTCACTAAACTTAAGTCTACACGATGTGATGATGATGATGAATTAACCTAATCTTAACCCCAACAAAAAAGGATATCTTGATTCGGGGCTCGGAATGACTGTCAATAAAACTCTGGGAATTTGTATACACGGGCAAGTCTTAGTCTGCATTCAATAACACTGGACGGTCCACTGGATTTCGTCAGGTGTCGATGGCCTGTTCCTTTTGTCGCTCACAAAGCGAGTGTTGACATTGCGCCGCGTGTCTGAGCTGGCGTGTTCCTATGTTGTTGTTTAAACAATGTTATGCGGTGGAGACTTCCGCTGATATGCAGATGTCCCTGTGTGGTGAAGATATTGGTCTCGGGTGGTGATGATGGTGGAAGCAGGTTATATCTTGGTATTTGTTGGCGCATATATTTCACTGGGAGAATCTGTCCATTACTACAAGTAATTTTGTATCTCAATAATTTGCATAGGCGCTGGTTTACAAATTCGTCCGTCGGCTCTTGCCCCTTCCGATAATTAAAGTAACGTGGACAGCTCTTTAGTAATGCAACAATCCTGCCTTGGTATTGTCTGCACCCTGTTCTGCGTGGGTGGCTGCGGATGATGGAAAGACCCTTCACCGTCTGGCGAATTCCTTTCTCAAAAACCCCCGTTGAGAATGGGTAAAGTGGGTGCCGTTAATTACATGTGAGATGCGTGTCGTCGCAGTATCTCTGGTCGGCCCTACTTTTTAGCTTGTCCCGTAATTAACGCCCGCAACGTAGTAGACAAAGGCTGAGGTATCTCAAAGGTCCCCGGTCTCTACCACTGCGATGGATAAAAGGATAATCCCGTATAAATACCCCGTAACCTATGCTCCGCATGCGGTGTGTGTGTTTGTGTCTGTGAAATCTTATCCTTATAATGAATGACTGTGCGGTGTTTACTGTACGGTTAACAGGTAATGTAAGAGACAAAATAAACGTGTCTTGTATTTACTTCATTATAATTAATGAAACTGTGCGATCTTATAAGTATAATAATTCTTTGCATGGTGTTTATTGCAATCTGTACTTATGAGTACGCGATATAATATTATATAATAAACGTGACTGGTAATTACAGTGTTATATTTATTTACATATATGGGAAATATGTATATATAATCTGACTGAGGTTAAGATATAATGATATAAGGTACAAATCTATATTACACTAACCTTGATGTCCATATCATGAATTTCACTGACACTTGGCCTGAATCTTCCTCGTGAAATATGGAACCAGTATATGCGGGCGGAATGATTTTTCATACCATTGCCCGAACGATAGATTTCGTTCAGTATATACTGTCTGAATCGCCTAGGGCTATTTTTCCGGTCGCTTCTTGGGTCATGTGAAAATTCGTTTGTTTTCCTTTCGTCAGACATTCAGTCCTCATTCCTGGGTACATTTCCTGTAATATTTTTCTATTATCGTTTCCTTGTTGTTCCTCTCCCAGACAAACTGTCTGTGTGCGTCCTTTGGGGCACGTACAGTGTTGTTCTTCTCGTTATAATTTCGTATTCATACTGCTTTCATGTTGTCCTTGTGCAGACTTTAAGTCTCCCTTAGTCACAACAATACTTGGTTAACACTGGCCCTGTGTAAACATATCCGCAACTTAGTATCAATTATTCCGATAGTCTGTTGGTGCAATGTCCGCGTGTTGTGAAAACATTTCAGGTGAATGATGTTGTTGCGTGCTGTCTCAGTGTTCTGTAAACATTTCTTGTAAAATTAGTGGGTTTCCCACGACTGTCTGGTATGCACACAATGGGTATAGAAACGAAATACAAACTCATTCGTCTCTCGCGACATAGCTTTCCCCCAACAAGTTCGAGCATGGGAGAACTATTGCGAATTAGGGGGTATTTCGCTTTCCTTATTGCCCCCTATTAGTATCTTCTCACTATCTTTGGTCTCCTTCTCTTCCTGGTTCAACCCTTCGTTCTCCTCGTTCAAATCATTCTTCTCGCAATCTTCCTCAGTTGCTTCTCCTGCATCAGCTATAAAGAGCTGCTCCCTTTCCTGTTTCAATATCGTGACCGTAGTCAAGAGTTGTCGCCCCTGCTCGACTACGTTCGTAGAGTGGGTTGTGATTTTCTGCACACCTGCAGATGACTGTCTAGCCGCATTGGGCTGCAGTGCTGAGTTCGGATTTCCTTTATTCAAATGCTTTGTGGCTGCTCGTGTCCTGAAGTTGGCCGCTTCAGTTATGTGTCTGGCTAAGTATCTCTTTAGCAGAATAATATTATATATTTCCAGCTGATTCTCCATTGGAATCTTATAATTGGTTCGAGATGCCTTCTCGACCACTGTGTATGGCCCGTGCCATCCAATCTGTAACTTGTTCTGTTTGCTATGCATAAACAGTAAAACATATGCTATCTCTAGCTCACACTTAGGACCAGTCGTATTATATTCTCCGTCATGTTGACGCCTCCTCTTCTTCATACGTAGTCTGTTTCCCTTAACAGTGGCTTCCTCACTTTTCCCATGATTTGATGCCCCTCTCTGGCATTCAGGACCTGATCTGATAAATTGATCCATGTCCCTTGCGATTCCCTGCCAATAATAATGGTGGGTGATTCTTTGCGTAGTGATGTATTGTCTGACCTGACCACTAGATTCACTAGCATGTCCCATACCTAAGATATAAAATCTATATCGTGCTGGTACTACCAGTTGCTTATACTCATATCCGCGCTTTCCTACTTTCCTAAGGAGTTGTCCTTGCTGTTTAAAGCAGTCTCCTGGTTGCGATGGATTGTCTCCCTTCAGTCTCTTCTTAAAACAAGGTTCTACCGCTTTGTCGTTGTTTTGAGCTTGTCTCAGCTCTTGCGGATGGAAGTCAAACTCGTCTCCTTGTCTCTTCTCCTTCGCTTGTTCACCTGTCTGCCCTGCAGCTGTGACTCTTGATTGACGAGTGTCTCCTAAACTCACATATTTGCAGCCTATAATGAATTCATACCTATGATCATTTAAAACTGCCGTTCGTAGTTCTCCCTTGACATATCTGCCTTCAATGGGAGTCCGGGCGATAGCCGCCATCATTGGAGGATCGCCGTTACCTGTGAACTGAATTTCCACAGTTCCATCACTCAATTGTTCTGGTCTAACCAGTCTAGAACTGAGTTTCGAATCGAATTCCAGCCTGGAATCGAATACCTCTTCCGCTCTTTCTCTATTGACAACGTTGCGTTCCGAGGGAATCCGGGCGCTAGTTGCCGTCCCTGAAAGATCACTTTTCTTTCTCCACCCTTTTGCCTTAGCATCCTGGTAACCTTCTTTGCCAGGTTTAAACCTCTTCTTTCTCTTGAGTGGTCCATTCTTACTGACACTAACTCTCAGTGTGTCTGTCTTCGCTCTGTCGAAATAAAAAATGTCTCCCCACTTCTTTCTCTTGAGTGACCCACTCCTACTGACATCAAATCTCTTTGTTTCTTTCTTCGATCTCTTGAAACAAAAAGTGTTTCCCCACTTCTTTCCTCTGCTAAACAATCTTTGAATCCGCCGACGGATCAAAGTTGGCCATTGTTTGTCCTTATTACGTATCTTGTGTATCTTGCCCGTGGAATGGTCATAAATCAAGATACGGTGCAACCCATCTGTCCTTTTGTATCGGGTACAGTGTGTTGTTAATTTCGCGCGTCGGCGCCTTGCCTTGCCTAAAGCGCGTACACCAAGCTGTTTCCTCTTGTGTCGCCTGGTGTCTTTCCTTCTGTCTATCCGCTTAGTTTTTGTCTCGCCTACATATAGAATCGGAGTCCCGTGGGTGTTGAGCTGCTGTATCCCCGCCGGCTCTACCACACTTTTCTCCTCATGATCCTCTTCTACCTCCTTTTGAAGAGAGTCGGGGGGTGCCTCCGTGTCCGTCGTCCACCCTGTCCCGATAATCGTATGTGTTGTTATACCTTCTAAAGGCACACATTTCTCTCCGTAAGTTTTAAAAGTGGTAGGATCTGACTTTTCCTCGTCCTGGGTAAAGGCAGACTTAGGCGATGTGGGCAACTGTCTATTTCCGTGGATAATAGCGAATGCCCGTTCCTGTCCGGTCGCTTCTTTCCACGTAGAAGGGCCGGTGGAGTAAGGTAATAATTGTTCTCCTGATGTCAGGAGACAAGTGCCTGTTTTCTTCTTCCCTGTGATGCCAGGTGAAATTGTTTTATTCGAAGTCCCCTTGCAAGATCCATCGAAGGTACCGCTTGCAATTAGAATAGGTTCTTCTGTGCCTTCTAATAACTTTCCATTATCTCTGCAGAGGTGTCTGGAATCCACTGAATCCATCACGCCCAAGGAAAGCGGGCCGGGTGAACCCTGCAGTTGTGGTTCAAAGGCGCCCCTAGGGGCCTGTTCATCCGCAAACGTGTGCGGATGAATGAAGGATTTTGCCTTGATTCTCCTATATTTAGCCTCCCTCTCTGTCTTTCTCTCCTCTTTCTCCGCTGCTAATTTCAATCTTGTTTGCTCTACTTCTATTGCTAGTTTCCACGCTTGGGATCGCTTCGTACTCTTCCCAGCGTTGTAAGGGCTGCTTTCCTTACTTAACCCCCTCCCTTGTTTGGGCTTCAGGTCCATTTCCAACGGGAAGTCCATTTCATGAAGCTGGGGCGCAGTTGGAGCCGACAAGTTTTCTACGGGCGCCAGATTTTCAGAGGGGTGGTCCAATATGGGCAGCATAACTTGAGAAATAGAGTGGTTAGATTCATCGTCTTCTTCTTGTCGCTCTTTTACCCTGGCTAGTTGCTCCACCGCGTCTGATAGTCGACGCATCTCCCGTTTCTTGGCGCTTTCTTGTCGCTCTATCTCCCATTTCTTTAAAATGTCCTCCGAGGCTCCAGTTTTTCAGTTCCAGAGAACGCATGGCAAGTTCATGTTGTCTCTCTGCTGCCTGCTCCTGTTCCTCTGCCTCCAAGTATGCCTTGGTCTCGGCCTTATCTATTCCCATCTTTTCGACTGCCTCACGCCAAGCAGCTCGTAACTGGACCAATTCCGCCATCTTACTTGTGAACTGCTGTAACTCACAAATTACCGAAAATGACAGAAAGAAGCAAAAGGAAGGAACTACCTGTTACCTACTAGGAAATATGCTGTCGCAAAACCCCGAACTCAGACTAGCACCAAGTCTGAATTCTAACTGCTACCTGAAAAAAATTATAAGTTACCCAGCTAGATTTCAATCTGCCTATTGCTACTCAAAAGTATGTGAGAGAAACAAAAAAATTTAGAGCGACAATAACAATCGTGCCCTTGACCACTGGGGGAAACCACAACAAATTTTCCCGTATACTTCACTATAACCTTTACACCCGTGCAGATAAATGACAATATTTAAAAAAATCCTGACCATAAAAAGTCTGACCCTAAACAGTCTGCCTACCAAGAAAACACTGCCAAAATGTATCGTCTCGGTGGCTTAGCGCTATTGTTCACTTGTGAACAAAAGAACTATACAACGTCGGTTCGCTCGTTTCGATGCGTTCGACTTCACCAATGCCTTTTGTTAAAAGACCCACGTGGTACTATACATGTACCAAAAATCCAGGTAAATTTATAATGATGACAACAAATCAATAGAGGTAACTAGATGCAGTAATAAAGTGCATATAAATTAATACGGTGTAATCTTCTAACATATGTCAATGTCTTACTTAATATACTATGAATATCTAATCTAATCTAATCTTAATATCTAATATGAATATCTAGTTATCTAATACTCTATTCTGTGTTCTTTCCCTCTACCTAAGTAGAATAAGGAACAGTATAGAAGACAGTGAATAGGTTTATACAAAATTTGCAAAAAAGAATTATTTAATGTTTTAGTCTAGGGCAAGTCCCAAGGTATATTCCGGACTGCAGCCCACAATTATGTCACAACGTTACCCCTGTGAGGGTAACCAAAGAGAGTTATCTGTGAGGTGCCGGCTTTGTCAATGGCTCAGATTCGCCTGGCACCCGGTTGAAGATGAGCAGCAGGAGTGGAGAAGGTGAATATAAGACTTTGGGATGAGTTCCCAGCATATAGCCCCAGTGATTCTGGATCTCGTGACATATACCTCCTACCACTCTATCTCCCTCTCTATATTATAATACTAACGAGCCCCCACTCCCCTATTACACTGAGTGAACAGAAGAGAAAGAGAAGAAGAACAGTATGTCTCTTTCGCACACTTTCGTTCCTTCTCTATATATGTAATAACGTGTGTGGGTAATGTAACCACAACTACAACGTTTATTAAAATACTGAAATATAACAACATTCAGTTACAACAATACAAATGTAATAAGAACTAACCTAACTATGCCTGGAAAAGAAGATAATAGTTAGGCAAAAAATACACTCACTAAACTTAAGTCTACACGATGTGATGATGATGATGAATTAACCTAATCTTAACCCCAACAAAAAAAGGATATCTTGATTCGGGGCTCGGAATGACTGTCAATAAAACTCTGGGAATTTGTATACACGGGCAAGTCTTAGTCTGCATTCAATAACACTGGACGGTCCACTGGATTTCGTCAGGTGTCGATGGCCTGTTCCTTTTGTCGCTCACAAAGCGAGTGTTGACATTGCGCCGCGTGTCTGAGCTGGCGTGTTCCTATGTTGTTGTTTAAACAATGTTATGCGGTGGAGACTTCCGCTGATATGCAGATGTCCCTGTGTGGTGAAGATATTGGTCTCGGGTGGTGATGATGGTGGAAGCAGGTTATATCTTGGTATTTGTTGGCGCATATATTTCACTGGGAGAATCTGTCCATTACTACAAGTAATTTTGTATCTCAATAATTTGCGTAGGCGCTGGTTTACAAATTCGTCCGTCGGCTCTTGCCCCTTCCGATAATTAAAGTAACGTGGACAGCTCTTTAGTAATGCAACAATCCTGCCTTGGTATTGTCTGCACCCTGTTCTGCGTGGGTGGCTGCGGATGATGGAAAGACCCTTCACCGTCTGGCGAATTCCTTTCTCAAAAACCCCCGTGGAGAATGGGTAAAGTGGGTGCCGTTAATTACATGTGAGATGCGTGTCGTCGCAGTATCTCTGGTCGGCCCTACTTTTTAGCTTGTCCCGTAATTAACGCCCGCAACGTAGTAGACAAAGGCTGAGGTATCTCAAAGGTCCCCGGTCTCTACCACTGCGATGGATAAAAGGATAATCCCGTATAAATACCCCGTAACCTATGCTCCGCATGCGGTGTGTTTGTGTCTGTGAAATCTTATCCTTATAATGAATGACTGTGCGGTGTTTACTGTACGGTTAACAGGTAATGTAAGAGACAAAATAAACGTGTCTTGTATTTACTTCATTATAATTAATGAAACTGTGCGATCTTATAAGTATAATAATTCTTTGCATGGTGTTTATTGCAATCTGTACTTATGAGTATGCGATATAATATTATAATAAACGTGACTGGTAATTACAGTGTTATATTTATTTACATATATGGGAAATATGTATACATAATCTGACTGAGGTTAAGATATAATGATATAAGGTACAAATCTATATTACACTAACCTTGATGTCCATATCATGAATTTCACTGACACTTGGCCTGAATCTTCCTCGTGAAATATGGAACCAGTATATGCGGGCGGAATGATTTTTCATACCATTGCCCGAACGATAGATTTCGTTCAGTATATACTGTCTGAATCGCCTAGGGCTATTTTTCCGGTCGCTTCTTGGGTCATGTGAAAATTCGTTTGTTTTCCTTTCGTCAGACATTCAGTCCTCATTCCTGGGTACATTTCCTGTAATATTTTTCTATTATCGTTTCCTTGTTGTTCCTCTCCCAGACAAACTGTCTGTGTGCGTCCTTTGGGGCACGTACAGTGTTGTTCTTCTCGTTATAATTTCGTATTCATACTGCTTTCATGTTGTCCTTGTGCAGACTTTAAGTCTCCCTTAGTCACAACAATACTTGGTTAACACTGGCCCTGTGTAAACATATCCGCAACTTAGTATCAATTATTCCGATAGTCTGTTGGTGCAATGTCCGCGTGTTGTGAAACCATTTCAGGTGAATGATGTTGCGTGTTGTCTCAGTGTTCTGTAAACATTTCTTGTAAAATTAGTGGGTTTCCCACGACTGTCTGGTATGCACACAATGGGTATAGAAACGAAATAGCGCAAGCCTTAGTGTACATTTCGTTTAATCTGTCTATCTGTGGATGAAGCGGATACCCAGCTCTGCAGATATTGGTTTCATTCAACGTGTCCGGGAAGCGTCCTCTGCAGGCGATCGTTCTTTCTTTACAGATTTAAGTTAATGTGACTTATGCACGAGGTAAGAGTTAGGGTTTCAGCGGGCACACAGTGTCAGAGCACGAGGTTTCCCTTTATTAGGAAGATGACCGGTGGACAACTTCTCTCAACAGATAATCTTGGTTCACCACACACTTGGTCAAATAATGTCGGAAAAGTTTAGGTTTTTTTGTTCTGTAATTATAGTAATAGTAATAGTAATAGCCCCTTCAGTCATAACTGACTATGGGAATGCGCCCCTGAGGTGACAGTCCTCAACTGCTTATTTTCCTGGTGCTCCTTTCGACGTTTTCTCCTCACCTCTGCTTCTTGTGTGAGCCTCTCTTCGCCCAATCTGAGGTGGTGCCGTAAATAGCATCGCCACTTTGTGCGATCGGCAGCTTCATCCTCCCATGTTGCTGGATCCATGTCCAGTGCCCTCATATCTCTCTTGCACACATCTTTGAACCTCAGCTGTGGTCGCCCAACTGTTCTCTTGCCATCTGCTAATTGTCCGTAGAAGATATCTTTTGATATCTTTTTTGTTCTGTAATTATTCTCGCCACAAGGCAGCATGTACATTAGAGTTTGTGAAGAAATATGATCTGGCTCAAAGGCCCAGTATAATCATTTATTCTTTAAAAAAAACCCGTTAGTGGGATTGGTATTCTGTATATCTCTGAAGGCACACGCCCTGTCAGACAGGTGTTACTTGAAAACCCACGTGGTTAAAGATATAAAATGTTTATGTTTCTCACAGGTATGTCTCTGTACTAAACGCCGGCAAAGTTGGGTTACCGCAGTATTCACTGAATAAAGAAAAAAACACATATGAAATATTTTACATATTATGTACTCAATATAACTTACGTTTTGAACTGCAAGCGTAGAGCTTGACTTGACGTTTAAACTTTCCCGTGAAATAAGTTATATATAAAAATCAATCACATGAATTAGGAATACATACGTATTCCGTCAACACTCATGAGGCATCTAGCATTTATAAATTAGTTTAGAAAAATTATTCTCGTCTGATTATTTAGCAGTTAAATTAAATTCATTATAGCTACATGATTTTAAGCTAGAAATTATAATTTATTCTGTTTTCCACTGAAACACGTCCACTAGAGAATATAACAGACTTATAAATTAATCACTCTGCACAAAAGAAACTAGTGGGATAAAATAGGCGGTTTAACACTTCATCACTCACAAAATCTAGATATATGATATATTACCTCAACACAGAACTACAGGCGATCGCACAAACTAGAATTATACGCTGATATATATATTTGAAGTCTAGAAACTCGGCAAATTTCCGAGCGAACTTAGAGCTTCGCTATACAGCTCTTCTATTCACGAACAACCTGTCTACAGCGAATTTAGGAGAATGAATGAAAAATCTAGTTTCAAACTCCGGTTAATATCTATGAAACAAACAAAGGCTCCCACTATTTCCAAAAACCCGATCTCTCCCCTCTCCTAACACCTACGTTAACTTAGACGCATGCCGTAACTGCCACCATTGCGTCTTCACACCTACGTTAACAAACTGACCGAGAGCGCGCGTGTCAGCTGAGAAATGCTAGACACTCTGTCTGCTCTGAGCAAGCATGTCTTGCGCGATTCACACCTCACCGAGCAACTCAGCCAAGGAAACTCGCGTGACAGGGGCAAATGTAGACAATTTGTCTGCTCTCGTGTCTTACTGGATATTCACAGTTTCGTCCACTGATATCTACGTAATAGAATGCGCATCGTTATGAGAAAGAAAAACGGTAAAGTGAGAATGTGAAAGAAAATATTTTTTGCAAACGAACGAATGCGAAAATTTCAGGAAGAGGATAAAGAGTGATAATACAATACAGTACACGGGTGGAAGAAGGAAAGAATATTTAGAAAATTTATTGATCATAAATCTCTGTGACAATTTACCAATGCAACGAAAGCTTCTCTTGCCTTGTGTATTCCTATTTTGGCATCACCTGCTCTTCCATCTGCAAAAATGTACGTGTGAGTTCATAACTTGTAAGGATAGCTAGCTATCCATGCTGTCATTTCTGATCATTAACATTTTAAATAATTAATGTTATTTTGGAAAGTCAACCCTTTCATGTGTTTATTATTTACATGCTTTGTGAACTGTTAAGATACATTTATCATGTGTGAGCATTTTTAAATTAGATTTTAATATGTGGAGAATTTAATGATGAGGTTACTTTTGTGTAAATTACAAACTTTGACTTTTCTCTTTAGATTTACGAAAATAGTTTGTTCGTTTGCTTGTTTTTTGTTTGTTTTTTTTTTAAATTGTTCAGTTTTCTGTTTTGAAAAAGCCCCCAACTAACACATAGGTATTATTGTTCAATTCTTAGGTTTGGCCATCTCCGACATAGGCTGTCTTATCACTGTAATTCTGATGAGCGTGCCTCTCACAATATCAGTCACTAATGATGACGTCCCGTTCGATCTGTTAGGAGTATTTTACCTGTTAGCTGGACATCCCCATATTGCATTCGCCAGAGTGACTAGCTGGATCACAGCCATTATCACACTTGAGAGATGTATATGTATCATAGCCCCTTTGAAGGTAAGTTTGCAAATGTTGTGTAAAAGGTAAAGGTAGTCCCATAGCACACACTGCCTTAGGGGAGTGCAGTGTTAAAGACTTCACAATACTAGGTGCAGCATCGAGAGGTGGGGGTGACCATTTTCCTTCCTCGCTGCCTTTTTCTTCCTTAACTCATAGAGCAGAGTCACGTACACAGTTACAGCTGGGTAGCATGAGTGTGTCGGTACAGTGATTCGAACACGGCACTTTTGCCACGAGAGACCAATCATTATGTCAATC
The DNA here is from genome assembly GCA_024509875.1 of Oreohelix idahoensis. NCBI lineage: Eukaryota > Metazoa > Mollusca > Gastropoda > Stylommatophora > Oreohelicidae > Oreohelix > Oreohelix idahoensis. The sequence goes on along the minus strand of JAMPIV010014635.1, from coordinate 29,509 downwards.
TGGCGCTACAAATACCATGTAACATTATTACTTTTAAAGTTGGCAATAATGTAAACAGGGCCAACTCTAGTGGATCAGTCGCCCCAGCAAACTATTTATTTAGTGTCACCTGGCCGCCCGTATATTTATATTGTATTCGAGCAAGTATGTCCGTTAAAACCTCATTATTAAACTTTTGATTTTGCTGTCTGTCACGAAATGCCTTCGTTCTTCGTTTCTGATCTTCACTCATTTCCGGCATTATCACTTTGCCATTCCATTTGCATGCTAATTCTTACAGTATTCGTTGTTTTCGCTTTCATTGTTCAAGGTTTTCTTATCACATCTTGTTACACATCTCACCCATATCTCTATCCTGATTATTTTCTCCTTTGTTATCCGCGACGCGTAGCGAAGGAGCGAACGTGACACATTGACCGTTCGTTTATTATCGGCTCCAGACGGTGTAAGAGTCTACACTGAGCGACATTCCTACTGTTAACCAAGACTTTGTGTCTGGGAAGATACACGAAACCGTGTTGTCACATGATACGGTGCTAGTTTGCAAACATGACGTGTCCAAATGCACGGTCGACGATAATTTTGATAAAGATTAAGACATGGACAATGATGTAATATTTTTGGTACATGGGCTTTGTTGTGATAAACAATTACAAGAAAAGAACATCTTGGAGAAGATTGTAATTTTCGATCTGTGATTTAGTGAGATGTAAACATAACAAATACCGACGGAAGTGGCAGAATTTAAATGTTTATGGAGTTTTAAAAATCTCACATAAAGGACAACATCTTATGTTGTTATACAGTAATGAGAAGAGGGTAGTGGGTACATAGACCCCTACCAAAACCAGACATTTATTTGCAAATGGTTTGGCATTTGAAAGGCTAAGATAGACTGCTCCAGATTGGACCTCCTCAAAGCAGCAAACTGAGTGGGTAGGCGGAAATTTTCACTTATATGTTACAGCGTTGTAAAACTACTTCAAGCACTTCCAATTGCTTCAAGGAAGAATCATAAACAGCTAGGAACACGAATTATTAGGACCCAAATATATGACAGGTAATAGGACTTTATGTGAATTCTAAGATTAGAAGAGAGAAACCCCAGAGACATTACTTTGCGCCTTAAGTTCTAGGACCCTACTTCAAGTGTTCTAAGTTAGACACCTAACTCACCTGAAAAAAACGGTGGTCTTAAATCAGTTGCCCGACAATATTCGGACGTTTTCTGTGCAAAATGTCAGTGTTCGCCCGAAACACTCGGGGTTAGTTGTAATAAGTATCATTTATGATTTAATATTTACATTTTGATATGTATAATTTGCTTGTGGATGTATAGTGACCGATGAGGCTAGCATCCTCATCACTACAAATACCTTGACCCAATAATCACCACTGCAAGAGCTGGTGACTACTTGGTGTGGGTTTCCTCACGAGAAACTAACAGTAGATGTGGTCCCAGACTGCATAGAGAACAGGGAGGGAATGATGATATCATGGTGTACATATTTATTATACAAGCACTTTAATGAATTTCATATGTATATATATGTATGTGTATATAAAAAGTTTGAGGAAGATGAAGTGGTGGATGGAAGCGGTGGTCGCTTAATGACTATGTTAGGAGAACCAATACTGAGCAGAGGCATTTGTCTCCTTTCAGTTTGTGATACAAGTTGCGGTTCTTGTGCGTTAATTCACCGCTAAAATCAAATTGTGGAAATTTATTACCCAAACTGAGAACCGTACTTTTTCTTGACTGAAAAAGGTTGATTTCACATTGTGATATTCTGAGGGCAAGTAAAAAAAAAAAAACGTTCCTCATGCATTCACAGTTGACACGCTTACGACAGACCCGCCCTCAACCCCCCCCCCCCCCGCCCCCGTATTTTAAGTTTATAAACCAATAAAACGGTATTGAATCAGTTCTACAAGTTAACGGTACACAGGAAACAAGGGAAGTCGATGCCGTTGACTTCTCTAACTCAAGATCAGAATCAGGTACCCATTTACAGCTGGTTAGACTGATGCGTGACACTACCAAGCTTTGAACCCGAAACCCGGTAACTTATTGCGGTAGTGGAGTGTTAGAGACTTCACCATACTAGGTCCAGCATCGAGAGGTGGGGAGACCAGTTTCCTTCCTCGCTGTCTTTTCCTTTTCTAACTCAAAGTTAAGTACCCATTTATAGCTAGGTAGGCCCCACCTCTCGATGCTGGACCTAGTATAGTGAAGTCTCTAACACTCCACTACCGCAATAAGTTACCGGGTTTCGAGTTCAAAGCTTGGTAGTGTCACGCATCAGTCTAACCAGCTGTAAATGGGTACCTGACTCTGATCTTGAGTTAGAGAAGGCAACGGCAGCGAGGAAGGGAACAGGTGTCACGCATTTATAGCTAGGTAGGCCCCACCTCTCGATGCTGGACCTAGTATAGTGAAGTCTCTAACACTCCACTACCGCAATAAGTTACCGGGTTTCGGGTTCAAAGCTTGGTAGTGTCACGCATGTCTAACCAGCTGTAAATGGGTACCTGACTCTGATCTTGAGGTAGAGAAGGCAACGGCAGCGAGGAAGGGAACAGGTGTCACGCATCAGTCTAATCAGCTGTAAATGGGTACCTGACTCTGATAGGGACTTGAAAGCTGATGATGATGATTATGATGATTAGCAATTCCCTAGACTTAAGGGTCTTTTATATTTGGACATGCGCCCTAATATAACCGACTAGGTTGAACGGGACGCGAATCACCAAAACGAGACAAAAGTGTTTTTAAAAAAAAAATTCGAGTAAGTTGTATTTTTTTCCGGATTACAAAAAAAAGAAAGGACGGACGGGGTAAATGTCACAACTCCACGGCCTAGACTGCGATTGGATTCAGGCGAGAAAAAAAGAAAAAAATTGTAAGAAAACAAATGTAAGAAATAGTACGGTTCTCGGTTTGGGTAATAAATTGCCACAATACGGTGAATAAACACACAAGACTTGTGTGTTTATTACCCGGCAGATTACAATAGTGGAAATTTCGAAGCCAAACCGATCACCGTAATTTTTCTTACATTTATTTTCATACCTCTTTTTTTTCTTGAATTATATGTCTTGGCGCGGCTTTGGAGCGGGACATCTTATCGTGCCATTTGTCATTTGATTGCGGTGTCCAGAGACGTGGAAGATGAATTTACTGGAGGTGACAGATTTTACTCGTAACAAAGAGAACTGTATGAAATTTTTCCAGTAACGAGGAATTATACACACTGTTCGACTGTGTGTTAACAATCACCAGATGAGTTTGTCCTTGACAGTTCGCCAAGATCGTTAGAGATGTTACATATGTAAACAAGATATACCGCTTCGTTCTGGCACATGGTTACAGGGCGCACGTCTGTCCTTCAGGCAGATTATTCTGTTCATTTACTGTTGGAGTAAAGAGTTGACTAGCATTGATTTCTGTAAATCAGAGCTAGGAATTGCCAATCACGCTGTCATTAAATGGAACAGCAACCTCCGTGAGGTTTGTGCTAATGTACTCATTGCAAATCCCGCTTTAATTGGCGGTCCCAATACGACGGTAGAGATCGATGAAAGTGTGTTCACACGCAGAAAAAATAACGTCGGTCGTGTATTTCCACAGCAGTGGGTATTTGGTGGCTTATGTCGTGAAACAAGTGAGTGTTTCATGCTTCCAGTGCCGGACCGCTCAGCGGCTACACTTATGCCCCTTATCATAGCCAACATTCGTCCTGGTACGACAGTTGTTTCTGATCAAAGGCGCGCATATAGTACCATTCAGAATTTGCCATGTTTAACTCACCAAACGGTGAATCATTCTGCAAATTTTGTCGACCCAAATACAGGGGCAAATACGCAACGAATAGAGAGGTTGTGGAAATCTGCGAAAGAACGCAACAAACGTCAGAACGGAACACACAGACACATGTTAGATTCCTACATGTGTGAATTTTTGTGGCGACATCGGAATAAAGTTCGTCAGTCAGACCCGTTCGACAATATCCTGCTTGACATTGCAGAATTTTGGCCTCCTGTTTAAATTATGCAGCTACGAACGAACATGTGTATGTCCTGATATGTGCCAAGCTTCAGCGATCTTTGGTGATCTGTTCCCCTCACGGTCCTTTTCAGGGCTCACAAAACTGCACCTACCACGGTCCTTTTCAGGACCCACAAAACTGCACCTACCACGGTCCTATTCAGGGCCCACAAAACTGCACCTACCACGGTCCTATTCAGGGCTCACAAAACTGCACCTACCACGGTCCTATTCAGGGCCCACAAAACCCACAAAACTGCACCTACCACGGTCCTATTCAGGGCCCACAAAACTGCCCCAACCACGGTCCTATTCAGGGCCCACAAAACCCACAAAACTGCACCTACCACGGTCCTTTTCAGAGCCCACAAAACTGCACCATGGTCCTGTTTAGGGCCCACAAAACCAACAAAACTGTACCTGGCAAGAAAGCCTTTATTTGTTTTCACCGCTGGGTGTGGAGGGCTGGGTGGAGAGAGCTGGGTGGGGAGTTGGTCCCCTCCCTCGCTATGCACTGATCCTTGTCAAATATTTACCTAATCAGAGCCGGATTAACGTAGTAGCAAAAGTAGCATATGCTACGAGCCCCGCGCTTTTAGGGTCCCGCGCCAATAAATATGTACATCATTTTTTGGTCATCTTCTAATACGAGCGTTAAACCAATGATCTTGTGATGTATGCCTTCTTTAGCGCCTTTTCATTTGATGTCACGAAATTGTGAGAGAAAGAGCATAACAGTGTGACTTAGTGTGACTCTTTATTACTTTTATCTTAACTGTTTGCGGACAGAAGCAGTCATTTTCTTAGGATTTGTTGAAAGCCTGTACACCTTCTTTTCTGCTTCTACCTACCGGTGGGGTCTCTTTTCTACTGCATTATGTGCTGGCGGTAGTCATAATAAGTCCCATTTGCCCTTTGTGAAAAGACTGTCAGATAACAATGATCAGAAGGCAGATTGTCGTCAAAAGGCTCGTTGTCTACTTTCAACCATGATGAAGCTAGAAACTGGAATAATGATCATACTGTGGGATCAAGTATTACACCGTTTTCAAATGACCAGTGCTTCTCTGCAATCTTCTGACCAAGATTTGAATACAGCTTGTGCACTCTATGAATCCCTGCGGGGGTATATTCAAGCTATGCGGTCTACGAGACATGAGAAGGCGCTGAAGATGGATAGGATACACACTGAGCAAACTTGCTTATAGCTTTACCAGGCAGTCTTTCGGGACGCTCCTCGCCAAGACGAGGCAAAAATTTTACATTAAAAATAATAAATAAACAATGACCCATGCTACCACCCCTGCCTGCGAAAATGCATAATAGACTAACCCGCAACCCCTACCTGCCAAATGTACTAACCCCGCTCGCAGGCGGAAAAAAAATTATTGTAAGAAAAAAAATGTTAGAAATAGTACGGTGCTCGAATTGGGTAATAAATTGCCAAAATATTAATTTGACGGTGAATTAACGCACAAGTACCCAAGTTGCTAGTAGTCGATGATAGACACCAACGTCAGACGGGTCTTGAAGACGCTTGAGGTGACAACCTAAGCAGTTACCTCAGCCTTGTGCAAGAGGCCAGCTGCCACAATATTTGACTATTGAAGAGGTGCAGCTCAAGGCACTTGTGAGAACCAAAAATGGCTTAAGGAGACGCCAACCGACCCCACACCGGAAGCTAAGTAGCACAACAACGCAACCAATTGACATGTTCAAAATTTTCATAAATTTAACCTCTAGTTAAATAATCCGATCATGATAAATATCATCGCTTCTTTTTGTATAAACAATTTTTTTTTTCCGTTGTTAACCCATAAGTGATTATTAAACCTGTTTATCTGTAACTTTAAAGCTATAGTTGGATTAATCACTCTTGAGTGAATTGTAAGGCTGCACCCGTATGAATCATGCTGTTTAAAATACATAAACATGGAGAGCTATAAAATTAATAGTTGCTGAATCACCGTCAGCTGGGGGCTCAGAAAACGCAGCTAAAATATATTACCTCACAGAAAGGACGGGAGAATACTAAAGTTCATGACAGCTTAGATAAGTGTTTCTCAACCTTTTTGTGTTTACGGCACACTTTTCAATTTTCTAAAATTTTGCGGCACACCTATCTGACCCCGCACCTATATAAAAAATTACAATATATACGAAACTAAATACACTAATGTGTAGATACTTTAGAATAAAGGAAACTCTCAATTAGATTTTATTTTAATTGTTTAAAGTAATTAGAAAATTTTTTTCATACAACCCTGATGGTCCTGACGCGTTACTTTTGATTCATGCTATTTAGTTTCTTGGATATTATGGCGTATTTGAGATAAGCAAACTCTTATTTCATCTTCAACACAGAGAAGCCTTTCCCTTTTTTGCATTTAATGCTTGTAAGTCTTGAAAATCCCAACTCACATAAATATGACGTAGAAAGCTGCATCAAAATAAATTAAGAGCAGTTTGCAATAACAGAATACTCGTCTTTAACAGAAATCCAGAATGCGTCCAGTGGTATCTCAGAGTGTTTCATTGTAAGACTGCGATCAGTTGAAGTAGAAGCTAACTGTTCTTCTATAATTGTAAAATCCAAGTCAGATGAAACTGGTAAAAATGTATTTCTTACCAAGTCGAATCTCTCTGTAGTCAACGATGGAAAGTAATGTTGGACATTTTGCTCCAATGCTTTCAAATGCTCTATAATGAGGGTTGCAATGTCTTTTACATTATTTTTGGGGTACTAGTGCAAACATATCAAGATTACCACCCCAGCTCTATTTAACCAGATTAATATACTTTTTAAAATGACAGTAGCTTGTCAGTAGATATAAGGATATTTTCAATTCGCACTTGCATACTGGTATTCACGCTGTTTAGGCGTCTAAATATTTCTGCCAGATATAATTAGGTCCAAGTGGAAGTACTATGCTTCGTCCATGGCCTTTGAACGTTGTTTAT